>JAVIAB010000104.1:28043624-28406124 GCA_032433765.1 Megaustenia siamemsis | reverse complement strand
ACGAGAAGAGATTAAACAGCTTCCGGGTGATGTTTTTGACAAGTGATGGGATAAGAACGTAACGAAGCGAAGTAGAGAGAGAGAAAGAGAGGAACAAAGAACTAGAGGGACAAAGAGCAAGCGAATTGAACCGAGAGATGGTATTAAATCTGGCGAGACACACAAACAATTGACTGGGCAGGAGACAGAGAGAGAGAGAGAGAGAGAGAGAGAGAGAGAGAGAGAGAGAGAGGGAGAGAGAGAGAGAGAATTGCATGGATAAAATAAAAGAAAGTGGACTGAACAATGAAAGCTAGATATTCTGGTGGGGACATAAAGAAAACAGATCGGAGAGAGGAGATTTAATGGTACAAAGACAACGCGGACTGGTTGAGAGAGGGAGATTTGATGGTACAAAGACAACGTGGACTGGTTGAGAGAGGGAGATTTGATGGTACAAAGACAACGTGGACTGGTTGAGAGAGGGAGATTTGATGGTACAAAGACAACGTGGACTGGTTGAGAGAGGGAGATTTAATGGTACAAAGACAACGTGGACTGGTTGAGAGAGGGAGATTTGATGGTACAAAGACAACGTGGACTGGTTGAGAGAGGGAGATTTGATGGTACAAAGACAACGTGGACTGGTTGAGAGAGGGAGATTTGATGGTACAAAGACAACGTGGACTGGTTGAGAGAGGGAGATTTGATGGTACAAAGACAACGTGGACTGGTTGAGAGAGGGAGATTTGATGGTGCAAAGACAACTCGCACTGGTTGAGAGAGAGTTATTGAATTATTACGTCACAGACTGATGAAATTGACGTCATGATATTCTGTGTCCACAATCCCGCCTAGAGGCATAACACAAGTCGATGTTCATGGTATCATTGCTGACAGGAGACGGGGTTAAACATTGAAAACGGGGTAGTTTTGGTTCTACATGGCTTCCGTAATGGTGGCAAATTTACTGAAGAAATAATTCGACAGTTCGGGCTGCATCCCCAGACTCATAAGTCCTAACTTAGCCTGGCTATTATCTGTGGGGTGCGATGAAAGGAAAAGTTGATCTCAATAATCCCAAACAGTTCATGACCTGAAGGCAGAAATCATTATCCATATCCAACAAATATCCCTGGTCGTTATCCAGAAGTTTTTCGAAAATATGAAGAGGCGAGTCAACAATGTTTTGAGACCCGTGGTGGACATTTTGAAGACATGATGTAGACACAACTTCATCACATGAACAGCCACTTTAAGGTCAAGTACGAGACTTCAATCGGTGTCTTAGCACGCGAGTTTCCACCCATATGTGCTCGGCCGTCTACCCAAAAGTGTGTTCGGAGAATTGGGGATAGTGTCGCCTCAAGCATCGAAACTCACGATACCAGGCGGCATTCCTCACCTTCCCAGAGTACTACCCTGTTACCTTTTTTCTGGAGAAATAAAAAAAAATAGTCTGGATAAAGGTTCGCGTAACGAGTGGACACTACAAATCAGACCGACATTTCGGCGCATCAAATCTACCTATTTCTGCCAGCGGCTGGGTCGACCTCGGCGACTTCACCTAATATAAGTCAACCAAGAGCAGGAGTGCTTAGATAAATAAAAACAAAATGTACGTTACAATTACCCGTAATTTCAAAAAAATATTTTCACTGAACATCGACTTTATAATCCTGAATAAAAGAAAAGACAATGTATGATTTCCAAAGATGAAATTAATCCAAGCAAATATTAAATGGACGACAGAAACAGTGATTGGAGAGTAATAATAAAGGTGTTAAAGACTTACACACGAAGTCTATGGTTGAACTGTTATATAAGTTTATTGATCATCAAACATTATTTATCAACATTATTCATTGTTCTACTTACGACATGTAGAATATATGAGCACAATGGAAAACACAATTCTTGGACACTTGTAAAAACAACTTCTACTGATAACTTCTCCAGTGTCTTAATAATCTATCACTGACTTATGACTGTAACTTGTAGATTTCTAACTGTTCTTGCTAACTCCATAACAACTTGTTAACTGACTTCTAACTGTTCTGACTCTAACTAGCTAATTGCCCTTAGCAGTTCGGCCGAAGCCGTTTTAACTGACTTAGTCTACATTCTACTTTCTCTTCTAAATCTCTGGCTTAACTTAACTTAAACTGTTGTGCAGGACTTTAAGTACTCAACAACTCTCTTCTACCTGCAAGATGGTGACCAATAAGATCATCGCAAATTGACCACTCGAGACTCTCATGGTCGACTGAGTTTGTGGCTTGCTCATTATTCTGTGACCAACACCTGAACTCTTCCCCAGGTTGACAAAAACATCTTGTTTTCGCCTAAATCTCTACGACCTATTTGGGATAATATTACTTCATCCTGGTAGCTGGATGACCACTTGACCGTTCCATGACTTTGACAATTACAACTTATTTATCAGTCGGCCAAAGTCATGGGTTCAACGCATGCTAACTGCGTGGTGGTCATCCACAATAACAACGAACTTGCATGGACAATCGTGGACATTTTACAACAACATCATGAGGTCGATGTATGAGCTGTGTGATTGTCACTTACACTTACAATAACAACAGGGCGAGTGGAGATTTTCCATTGACCTTGTTATGTCCAGTATAATTCTGGACATAGTTCGCCCTATCCCTACATGAACTATTTCTCAACTTAACTTGTTATTCTGCTGGTCGCTATCATTTATCACTGCTATAGACTATTGAGAAGCGGGTAACAACCTAGCTCTGTTACAAAGGGATGATCATTAACGCTGCGCTGGGTGAATAGTTACATCATCATTAATGGTCAAAGAATAACGAAAGATGGACAACTAACAAAACTTACACCAAAGAAAAGTTTGACATTATAAGATTGGTTATTACATCGTTCCGTACGTTTAGCCGCACAGTGCGTCACTCTCAATTTGATCAGTGTGACCCATCATCAAACCATATTCTTTTTACATGTCTTCAATCATTTAGGTATTGGTGAAATCTAATACCTTGTTCAATTACCTAAAAATTCAGATATAATATCATATAAACATTAGATAAATATATAAATATGTAGATTTGCCTCTTAACACCGTGAAACATTTTGTCTCTGGAATTTCTTCCATTTCTTCCATTTTATACAAGGGGATAAAAAAGCTTCCTTATGGATTGAGTTAATAAGTTGATTTCAAAGAAAGGCAGAATAAAGTTATAGAACAGAATATTAATAAGTAAACTCCAGAGAAAAGGAGATTAACATTTTAAGACCAGCAATTAACAAATTGACTTGAAAGAAAATGAGATTAACAGTATAAGACGAACTAATAATTAACAAGTTGACTTCAAAGAAAATAAAGAGTAACATCAAGAGAAAGCTAATAGGAAAATGTAAAGGGAAAATTAATTAAAATAAATATGGGAAAACTTGGTGGGAAAAAAAAACGAGATTCCATAAGAAGAAGTAATTTTATTATGTAGCATAATTTTGTCATGTTTTTTTCCTCCACTTATTCCACCATCTCCCCTCCCCACAATCCTTCTCCAGCAAAGAAATAAAAAATGTAACGATTGAAAACGAACCACTTAGACTGCTCGAAAATGTAATCAAACTACCAACAACAAAAAAATCTCAATCTGTTAGTTTAATTTAGAAGCACTCGAGTAGCAAATGTTTCTCACACTCGACATGCTGCTCGGTTAAGTACCACCTCGTTTGCCGTTCTTCTAAACTCCCACTGTCATTTGTTTGCTTGTATTTGTACTTTCTTTTTATCTCTCCTGCTGGTTAATATATTTACACGTGGGCCAGTGCGTTTCATTTATCTTCAGTGGATGAGTGTACCCTCCAGGCCAGGATTGAAAGACATTCCGATTTTCAACTCGTTGAGATGGGTCGGGGGCCGGGGTGGAGGGGGGGGGGGGGTTGTGAGATAATTTGGTAAATATTTCCTTACAAATGACGAGGGACGAGCGAGGTGTTTATTTATTGAATGAATTTGAGTGTTGCTGACGTAACACAATTTTTAATTGAAATATAGTAATATAGATGTTGGACATGAGATGAGAAGAGATAAATAACTGAGTAGCAAAGCAAGCCCTCATGTGGGAAACAACAGGTAGAATGAAAAGAGGCCCACTCAGAGAAACACTGAGAACATTGATCAGAGAAGCAAAGACAGCAGGAATTCACTCCTTCAATGAGATCGAGATGCTTGCACAGAACGGAGACAACTGGCGAGAGTTGATAACAAATCTTTACAAGGATTGAGACTGCTAGAAAGAAAATTAAAAAAAGAGAAAGAGTATCTGGGTCTGTGCCATATTGGTCGGCCTGGTCTGGACGGTCAATGGATAGAATATATGTGCAGGAGCTCTGTCACGGACATAATACTATTGCTATCAGCCATTCATCGTAAATTGTATGTTTATTTGTATGTTCGGACGACGGAAACCATTACATGGATAGTGTGCATAACCATCCCGACCTCTTTCATGATATTGCAGGAAACCTTCAGCACTGTACACGAACTCTGCAGCACCGGCGAGGTATCCGGGGTTAATTAACGAAAGACTGACTTTTACAATTTGTGAAAGATGAGCTAAACACAAGCTACGGAAATGGTATCGTAAGGTGTGGGAGCCGCGATAGCTCAGTGGTTAGTGAACTGGACTACAAAGGACAAGAGCTTCCAGGTTCACCCAGTCTGAAATGGGTACCGGATTTTTCTGGGAAAGTAAAGCGGCACGGGCGTAATACCAACCACATTACCCCAAAATTCATGTGCCGAAGGTCTGTAAAAATTATGATCACTAACACCATATTACTAGCAACATAATAACATCATAACAGATAATACGACTCTGAAACAAGTAGACAATTTTAAATATCTGGGTAGCCCTTTAACACAAGACAATAACCAAAAGACAGAGATAGATATAAGGTGTAACAAAGCATGCCAAGTTATAGGCCAAGTATCAACACTATTGAAAAACAAAGCAATAACTACGGAAGCAAAAAGGGCAATATACAAATCAATTTTTCTACCAACTCTGTGCTATCAGTGCCAGAATTGGACGCCGGACTCTAGAACAATAAGAAAGATAACGACCACAGAAATGAAATGTGTCAGAAGAATGACAGGAAACAGCTTAAGGGACAGAGTAAGAAACATTGACCAGAGGAAGAAACTCGAAATTGAACCAGCCATCGAATACATAAAGAAACAACAAATAAATTGGTTCGGCCACATAACAAGACAAAAAGAACTAACAATGACTCAAAGAGCCGTAAACAAACGCTACAAAAACGCCAGATTAAGAGGAAGACCGAGAAAGAGATGGATAAAGGGAATACTAGAGTCACTAGGAGGAATAACATCAGAAGAGGCCAACAGAAGAGCAAAGAATCGAAAATTGTATCTCCCCTCGACGCCAACGGCAGCAGAGGAAGGATAAAAGAATAATAATAATAAGAAGACCATATTCCCTAGACGCCACTTGGTGTGATGGGGCTCTTTACTTGTACTTATTGTAAGGTTGTGGGCATCTCTGACTTAGATCGTCTCCCAAATGACAAAGTTCGCAAAGGAATACAACAAACAATGGGAAGACTCGATCCATGCATCCATCCATGCATCCATCCATGCATCCATCCATGCATCCATCCATGCATCCATCCATGCATCCATCCATGCATCCATCCATGCATCCATCCATGCATCCATGCATGCATCCATCCATGCATCCATGCATCCATCCATGCATCCATCCATCCATCCATGCATCCATGCATCCATGCATCCATGCATCCATCCATCCATGCATGCATGCATCCATCCATTAATCCATCCATCCATTAATCCATCCATCCATCCATCCATCCATTCATCCATGCATCCATCCATCCATCCATGCATCCATGCATCCATGCATCCATCCATCCATCCATCCATGCATCCATCCATCCATCCATGCATCCATGCATCCATGCATCCATCCATCCATCCATCCATGCATGTATGCATCCATCCATTAATACATCCATCCATTAATCCATCCATCCATCCATCCATCCATCCATCCATGCATGCATGCATCCATGCATCCATCCATCCATGCATCCATCCATTCATCTATCCATGCATGCATGCATCCATCCATGCATCCATCCATGCATCCATCCATGCATGCATGCATCCATCCATCCATCCATTCATGCATCCATCCATGCATCTATCCATGCATGCATCCATCCATCCATCCATCCATCCATCCATCCATCCATCCATCCATCCATCCATCCATCCATCCATCCATCCATCCATCCATCCATCCATCCATCCATCTATCTATCTATCTATCTATCTATCTATCTATCTATCTATCTATCTATCTATCTATCTATCTATCTATCTATCTATCTATCTATCTATCTATCTATCTATCTATCTATCTATCTATCTATCTATCTATCTATCTATCTATCTTTCGTTCGCCTGAAGTATTGTCTATATCTGCAATGTTGTTTCCTGTATAAATGTTACTGTCTTTTGTAATTCTTGCAGTGGCCCATATAGTTTTGTCTGTAGTGTTGTATCTATGGGCCAATGGATTTTCCTCAGTCTACTATATTTAGTGCAGTCTTGAAGTATGTGTCCAGCAGTCTGGGGTGCCTGTCCACATGTACATGTAGTTGATGTGCCGATCTTGAATTTTGTATACATGTGACTATGGAGTCGATTGTGTCCTATTCTGAGGCGTATAATGATAACTTGTCCCTAGAGACTAGGAACTGAATTTTGCGTATTAATCCGTTTTTCCCTGGCAACACAGGGGTCCCTCGCCGACAGGCAGATAACTCAGTCTTCGGAGGTACTCATATTTTTTTCCGTCGATGAGTAATTGACGTTTCAAGCCGGGCCTCGCTGCTGAGACCAGGGTGCTTGCCGCAGAGGGAAATCAGAAATAAAAATCCCAAATAGTGCAGCCAGGATTTGAACCCACAACCTCTCTGTCTCAAAGCCGGCGTCTTACCTCGAGACCAACCAGACCCCCATCTATTCATATTATGAAAAGTTTCCTGATCTGAGGCTTATGGTCTTCTGATTAATTTGATTAAGAATACGTGATGATTTTTTAAAATGGTGATGATGAAAGTGCAAGGAAGTTTGGAGATGGTGAGAAGAAGGGGTCAGCAGAGAGGTTTATGGAGGACTGAACAAAACATGACAGGCCTCGACTTTGTAAAGTAAATGGAGTATGACTGATGAATGACTGAAGATAAAGAGAAACAGGAGAATGTTGGCGAAGTTTGTAAGCGGTGCCCCAGCGTTCCCTTGGGTGTGGGAAGCAGAAGGGGAAGACGACGACGATGAAGATGACGAAGAAGCAGTAGAAGAATAAGGGGGAAAAGAAGACAAAGAAGCAGTAGAAGAATAAGGGGGAAAAGAAGACAAAGAAGCAGTAGAAGAATAAGGGGGAAAAGAAGACAAAGAAGCAGTAGAAGAATAAGGGGGAAAAGAAGAGGAAGAAGGAGAAGAGGAAGAAGAAATAAAAGAAGAAAATGGAGGAAATAAAGACGCAGAAGAAGAATAAGAAGAAAGACAAGCAAACGAAGAGGAAGAAGAAAGAAAGAAAAGAAGACGTAGAAGAAGAAATAAAAGAAGATGAAGAAGGAAAGAAGGCGAAGAAGATAGCAATATAGCTTGAAATATTTGTCATTTCTCTCAGACAATAGGGTCAACAATTCTCCATTTGTTACTGTCAAGACTTTCTAGATGGTTCTCTTTGAACCTGGATCCCTACTTGATCATCTTTTTCCAACATAATTGGAACTCATTGAAATCGGGGTCAAGGGTCACCGACAAATAATTTTTTTATAGACCACTCCAAAAGTGATTCGACTCCGGTGCTTCTTGGTTATCAGGTGGGCACTTTGCATCAACAGCATGCCCACATTTGAGATCACGTCTCCTCCCTCCCTCCCTCCCTGTCTGCCTCTTCCCTCCCTGCCTGCCTCCTCCCTTCTTTCCTTCATTCCTTCCTTCGCCTTTCCATCCTTTCTTCGTTTCCACCTTCCCCTTCCTTCATTCCCTTTATCATTCTCCCTCCCTTCATTCCTTCTTCCTTCCCTCCTTCCATCTTTCTCTACATTCTTCCTTTCCTTTTCCTTCCTTCCTTCCAAACTCCCTCCCTCCTTGTTTCCATCCACCCTCCTTCCTTCCCTCCCTACCGTCCATTCCTTCCTTCCATCTCTCTAAACCTCCGTTCTTTCCTTCCTTTATTATGTCCTTCCCTCCCTCCCATCCTTTCTTTTCACCTTTCTTCCCAGTACATCCGATCTCAGCATATTTTTGGAAAGTCTAATTGCCTTCTCTTTAGATCCTTACTCTTTTTGCCAGATTGGACTGGTTCGTTATTTTCTAAGCCAAACCAAGAAAAAATGAAACATGATCTAAATAGTTCTTGTTTAGTAATTCCAATCACTGGCCAATTTCAGCGGACAAGACACATCGATCTTTGAAATGACATATGGGAGATGCTATGAACCACATTGTTTTGAGCTCCTAAAAACATCACAAAGGAACATTTGACATTTTCGGGCGCATCATGAGATAAGGAAAAGTCAAATTTTTTGGAAAAAAGCCAAACTTCTGGAATCTGGCTTTTAAAAATCCAATTTGGTAACCGTTGGTTACAATTGATAAAATAGAGGGAAAGAGAGATCGCGGACGACAAAGAGAGAAGATACTGGATAGCTTGGTGTCATGGCATGGAAAGCAGTCAGCAAGAGAATTAATACGATGCACTGCAGATAGAAGAAGGACATGATCGTCTACACGAACCAAAATGGCACATGATAATGAATACACTCTGATAAGTGGATTAATTGTCGTCAGCGTGGTCGGAACTAGAGGATTAATTGTCGTCAGCGTGGTCGGAACTAGCGGATTAATTGTCGTCAGCGTGGTCGGAACTAGTGGATTAATTGTCGTCAGCGTAGTCGGAACTAGCGGATTAATGGTCGTCAGCGTGGTCGGAACTAGCGGATTGAGGCTAAATTTTTTTAATTTTAATCCTGACCTTGACCCTCCCCGCGCCGCGTGACGTCACATAGGACTTAAAGTGTTTTTCCCCACCCATATCATTCCTTGACGAGATGGTCGACCTTATCTAATGAGCCTATGCCTGTCAACTTTGCTTCTCTTATAAGTGTTCTTTTTAATGTCTCCTTTGCCCTTCCTCTTTCCTGTATTCTGATGTTTCACACAGAAGAGCCTTTTTCTTTTAAATTATCTTGTTATCTCTTGCTCAACTCTTGTCCGACATATGCCCATCTACTCTCTTATCTCTATATTTGTCTTGAATTCATTCCATTGTACATAGAGTATTCTTCTTAGGCATTTGTCTTTAAAAGCATTTAGTTTTCTCCCTTTTGCTGTTTTTTTTTTCAACTTTCACATGTGTAGGTCAGTGTTGATAATAGGTTTGAATTGAATATTCTAAGTTTGGTTTTCTACTGTAGTGTTGTTGATTTCAACATTGTATCCTTGTTGCAGTTTCCTCATATTTCAAGTCCGGCTTGTTGCAGGAACTGCTGAGTTACGTGCTCTGTGCACACCGTGAGCTGTGTGTCTCATCTGTTTTGATCATGTTTCGACATTCCAATTGTTTACGATGAATGATGATATCGTATGACAGGGAACAGTTGGCTGTGTTTACTTTCTGTGCGGTTTCGCCTTATATCTTTTGGCGTGTGCTGAGACTGCTATAATGGGAATTACAGTTACCTTTCTTTGTTTGGGAGATGAGATAGGAATTCGGATGATTCCACTGGCACGGGCGGTTGAGCAATTATGGACTTTATTTCGTTTGTTGTGATACCGGGGCCTTCCATAACCATAACCATAACCATAACCATAACCACAATCCATGTGTTTAAAATTTGTTGCAGCGTTTGCTATCCTGCTTCTGATCTCTTCCTGTGTTTCACCTTATTTGTTTAAATCTCAATTACTACCAAGATATATATAGTAGGTCTCTTCTGTCTAATGTCTGACTATTGAGATATACTGCCCTCTGAAATATTGCTATTTTTCATTATTTGTATTTTATCCCTGTTGATTTCAAGTCTTATTCTTTCACCCATTGATGGTAACGTAACTGTGAGATTTTGTATTTTACTGATATTGTCTAATTTTTTTAAAAACAAGTCTAAAAAGCCAGAAAAAAAACCAAATAAATTAAAACATTATGTTAAGTCAACCATCTGGGACAAAGCCAAATTTCGGGAAACTGGCTTTTAAAAAGCCAGCTTGGCAACCGTGGCTGGGACCTCGTGTGCAGTACTTGTGCCAGATTATTTTATCACAGTCTGGACATGTTATTTATTGAATAGCCAGTAAAAGAAACAACACTTTAACAGCTGCGTGTCACATCTCTGGTGGCGGTGTCTTTATGTCTTGTGTCAACGAGGACCAGATGACGCCAGCCCTAGAGTCGTAGATCCCACAGCTGTCGTACTTTGTTTTCCCTCAAGAAGTCTACGGCGCTCAGAGATTTGTATCATCATCATCATGTGCACCGGTTGGCGTAGGTGATCATGTCCTTCCACAATTCTCTGTCCATATTATCGTGTCTCTGTGTTCTCCGCGATCTCTCTTTCCCTGTATTTTGCCAGTTGTAACCAAATATTCCAACTTTCCTCTTCTCATGATGTGCTAGAAAAATGCTGATTGTTTCTTTCTGATGTTTTTTAGGAGTTCAATTTTTTTGTGTTGGCCTCTTTGAGAACTTTCTCATTGGTTTTTTTAGCTGTCCAGGGAACTTTCAATATTCTTCCAAGAAATCCCATCTCTGTGACAACTAATCGTCTTTTCATTTGTTTGTCTACTGTCCATGATTCGCTTCCATAGGTAAAAATTGGTTCTATGTAGCACCGATGGACTCTCTGTCTCACTTCTATTGACATAGATTTGTTGCACAAGATATTTTTCATTTTCTGAAACGCTATTTTGGCCTGAGCTATTCTGCTTTTTATTTCTGTGGTGCATCTCCCATCTGATGTTATTATTGTGCCCAAGTAGTTGACGCGTTGCACTTGTTTCAGATTTGTCTCGTTTATTTTTATGTTGCATGATGGTGATGATTGTTTCTTCGATATAACCATTACTTCTGTTTTCTTGCTGTCCAGACTGAGACCTTTCTTGTTGCTTTCTTTACCATTATCTAAGCTATTAATAGATTTGAAGAGATAGATCGGCCTGACGTAATACCTACCACCCCACCCACAAATATGTCGCTGATTATAGGACAGTGTGGTCACAAACACGTCATTCATCACGTGGGCCTGTTGTATTTTCCCACCTTGCATCTCTTCAAAGCGGAAAACGTCAACAAATATGACGGTAACCACGTGACGTGTGCGTGCAGTAAGATTGATTCCTCGGAATAGCCAACTCGCTAACTAGTAGAAGAAAAAGATAAACATTAATAAAATGCTTTCCTTCATTAAGTTTCATGTCTGATGGCTTAGGTGATCAGGTTGTCTTTCCACGGATGTTTATCTATCTCTGCAGTTGTTTATCATTCCTGATAATTTGTTAACCTGTCTATTTATCTATTGTTCTTTTGAACCGAAGATGGTGCATAGAGCAGGAATTCTAGACACGTCCTGTCTAACGAGCTTTATCAAGTTTTAGATTTTGAACAAGGGTCGCAATTCATTTAATAGTACATAACAACCATCATTGAAACATCACAACCATCGCTGAAACACTACAATTATTACTGAAACACCACGAACATCACTGAAATACCACAATCATTACTGAAACACTACAACCATCACTAAAATACCCGAATCATCAAAGAAACACTACACTCACTGAAACACCACAATCATCACTGAAACACCAGAATCATTACTGAAACACTACAACCACCACTGAAACACTAAAGCAATCACTGAATCTCTAAAAAAAAACACAGAATCTCTAAACCATCACTGAAACATTAAAACAATCACTGAATCTCTAAAAAAAAAACACTGAAACACTAAAACAATCAATGAATCTCTAAACCATCACTGAAACATTAAAACAATCACTGAATCTCTAAAAAAAACACTGAAACACTAAAACAATCACTGAATCTCTAAACCATCACTGAAACACTAAAACAATCAATGAATCTCTAAACCATCACTGAAACATTAAAACAACACTGAATCTCTAAAAAAACACTGAAACACTAAAACAATCAATGAATCTCTAAACCATCACTGAAACATTAAAACAATCACTGAATCTCTAAAAAAAACACTGAAACACTAAAACAATCACTGAATCTCTAAACCATCACTGAAACACTAAAACAATCACTGAATCTCTAAACCATCACTGAAACACTAAAGCAATCACTGATTGTCTAAACCATCACTATAACAATAAAACCATCACCATATTCACTATCACCATATTCACAACCACCATATTCACAACCACCATATTCACTACCACCATATTCACAACCACCATATTCACTATCACCATATTCACTACCACCATATTCACTACCACCATATTCACTACCACCATATTCACTACCACCATATTCACTATCACCATATTCACTACCACCATATTCACACCCACCATATTCACTACCACCATATTCACTACCACCATATTCACAACCACCATATTCACAACCACCATATTCACTACCACCATCACAACCTAAATTAAACCTAATCCCGCAAGCATCACAACATCAGTACCACAATATCACACAACACCACAAGCATCACAACATCAGTACCACAATATCACACAACACCACAAGCATCACAACATCAGTACCACAATATCACACAACACCACAAGCATCACAACATCAGTACCACAATATCACACAACACCACAATATCACACAACATCAGTACCACAATATCACACAACACCACAATATCACACAACATCAGTACCACAATATCACACAACATCAGTACCACAATATCACACAACATCAGTACCACAATATCACACAACACCAGTACCGCCATCACAACATCAGTACCACAATATCACACAACATCAGTACCACAATATCACACAACATCAGTACCACAATATCACGCAACATCAGTACCACAATATCACACAACACCACAAGCATCACAACATCAGTACCACAATATCACACCACATCAGTACCACAATATCACACAACACCAGTACCGCCATCACAACATCAGTACCACAATATCACACAACATCAGTACCACAATATCACACAACACCACAAGCATCACAACATCAGTACCACAATATCACACAACATCAGTACCACAATATCACACAACATCAGTACCACAATATCACACAACACCAGTACCGCCATCACAACATCAGTACCACAATATCACACAACATCAGTACCACAATATCACACAACATCAGTACCACAATATCACACAACATCAGTACCACAATATCACACAACATCAGTACCACCATCACAACATCAGTACCACAATATCACACAACATCAGTACCACAATATCACACAACACCACAAGCATCACAACATCAGTACCACAATATCACACAACACCACAAGCATCACAACATCAGTACCACAATATCACACAACACCACAAGCATCACAACATCAGTACCACAATATCACACAACATCAGTACCACAATATCACACAACATCAGTACCACAATATCACACAACATCAGTACCACAATATCACACAACACCAGTACCACCATCACAACATCAGTACCACAATATCACACAACACCAGTACCACCATCACAACATCAGTACCACAATATCACACAACATCAGTACCACAATATCACACAACATCAGTACCACAATATCACAC
Source organism: Megaustenia siamemsis (assembly GCA_032433765.1). Classification (NCBI taxonomy): domain Eukaryota; kingdom Metazoa; phylum Mollusca; class Gastropoda; order Stylommatophora; family Ariophantidae; genus Megaustenia; species Megaustenia siamemsis. The sequence continues at coordinate 28,392,235 of JAVIAB010000104.1, read as the reverse complement.
AACACCAGTACCACCATCACAACATCAGTACCACAATATCACACAACACCAGTACCACCATCACAACATCAGTACCACAATATCACACAACATCAGTACCACAATATCACACAACATCAGTACCACAATATCACACAACATCAGTACCACAATATCACACAACACCAGTACCACCATCACAACATCAGTACCACAATATCACACAACACCAGTACCACCATCACAACATCAGTACCACAATATCACACAACATCAGTACCACAATATCACACAACATCAGTACCACAATATCACACAACATCAGTACCACAATATCACACAACATCAGTACCACAATATCACACAACACCAGTACCGCCATCACAACATCAGTACCACAATATCACACAACACCACAAGCATCACAACATCAGTACCACAATATCACACAACATCAGTACCACAATATCACACAACATCAGTACCACAATATCACACAACACCAGTACCGCCATCACAACATCAGTACCACAATATCACACAACATCAGTACCACAATATCACACAACACCACAAGCATCACAACATCAGTACCACAATATCACACAACACCAGTACCACCATCACAACATCAGTACCACAATATCACACAACATCAGTACCACAATATCACACAACACCACAAGCATCACAACATCAGTACCACAATATCACACAACACCACAAGCATCACAACATCAGTACCACAATATCACACAACACCACAAGCATCACAACATCAGTACCACAATATCACACAACATCAGTACCACAATATCACACAACATCAGTACCACAATATCACACAACATCAGTACCACAATATCACACAACACCAGTACCACCATCACAACATCAGTACCACAATATCACACAACACCAGTACCACCATCACAACATCAGTACCACAATATCACACAACATCAGTACCACAATATCACACAACATCAGTACCACAATATCACACAACACCAGTACCACCATCACAACATCAGTACCACAATATCACACAACACCAGTACCACCATCACAACATCAGTACCACAATATCACACAACATCAGTACCACAATATCACACAACATCAGTACCACAATATCACACAACATCAGTACCACAATATCACACAACATCAGTACCACAATATCACACAACACCAGTACCACCATCACAACATCAGTACCACAATATCACACAACACCAGTACCACCATCACAACATCAGTACCACAATATCACACAACATCAGTACCACAATATCACACAACATCAGTACCACAATATCACACAACATCAGTACCACAATATCACACAACATCAGTACCACAATATCACACAACATCAGTACCACAATATCACACAACATCAGTACCACAATATCACACAACACCAGTACCGCCATCACAACATCAGTACCACAATATCACACAACATCAGTACCACAATATCACACAACACCAGTACCGCCATCACAACATCAGTACCACAATATCACACAACATCAGTACCACAATATCACACAACACCAGTACCACCATCACAACATCAGTACCACAATATCACACAACACCACAATATCACACAACACCATCAGCGAATTCCATCTCAGCATCTCAATTATCTCCCCTAACCAGAGCAACACATTATCATCTCCCCTTGACATATTAAACTTAGATGGAGCCAAATAGAAAATTAAGCCAACAAATAGATTCTCTAATGTTCTACTTTCCCATGGGATTCCCCCAGACTCTTCCCAGAACTTCACTTTGGGAGATTATTCTAAAACAGACCCAGAGGCTGCCTGAAGTCTTTAGCTTGGTAAACATTTAGAAGATATCCCATTTGTGCTGTTTATTTTTCTGTTGCTGTTTCATTCTGTGAGGTTAGGATAAAGTTTACTGAAGATTAGGAGATGCGAATACGGGAAGACATCTTATTCTGTTGTTGTGGTAGAAGGTGGTAGACTAGCGGTCGTCAAACATTTTCAGTCAACGGAGCCCTAACTCTTAACTGCAAATGTTAGATTTTCTTTCTTTAATGTCTTCTTCATTATGAGGTAATGGTAACAACAAAGAAAAAGACATCACCTCAGTGCAAAATAAAGACAAGTGGAACAATATTAAAACAGGTAAATGAATTTAAATATTTGGGAACTTTGTTAACCTCAGATGGTAGATGTACAAAAGAGGTGAGATGCAGAATGGCTCAGGCAAAAGCAGCTTTACAGAAAATGAGGAAGATACTATGCAATCCATTTTTGACAATAGAAACAAGAAAAAATAGTTGTTAAATGTTATGTAGAGCCAGTCTTAAAATATGGATGCGAATCATGGACAATAGGACAACAGACAAGAAAATCACTGGAGTCTGTAGAAATGTGGTTTTACAGAAGAATGTTGAGAATACCATGGACAGCTAAGAAGAGTAATTTCCAATATTAGAAAGAAACAATCATCATTTTTTGGCTATGTCATGAGAAGAGAACAACTGGAATATATTGTAACAACTGGGAAAATTGGGGGACAAAGAGACAGAGGGAAGCAAAGAGAAAAAAAAACCAGACAGCTTAAGAGAATGGCTTGGCAGAAGGTCAACAACAGAAATGATAAATATCTGTCGAGATCGAAAGTTGTGGAGAGACATGATCACCTACGCTAGCAGGCCCGGTACTTGATGATGATGATGTCTTCTTCTTTCTTTCAATTCCCGGTGGAGTATAGGTCTTCAATAAACACTTTCAACTCCCTGTGGAGTATAGGTCTTCAATAAACACTTTCAACTCCCTGTGGAGTATAGGTCTTCAACAAACACTTTCAACTCCCTGTGGAGTATAGGTCTTCAACAAACACTTTCAACTCCCTGTGGAGTATAGGTCTTCAACAAACACTTTCAACTCCCTGTGGAGCATAGGTCTTCAACAAAAACTTTCAACTCCCTTTGGAGTATAGGTCTTCAATAAACACTTTCAACTCCCTGTGGAGTATAGGTCTTCAACAAACACTTTCAACTCCCTGTGGAGTATAGGTCTTCAACAAACACTTTCAACTCCCTGTGGAGTATAGGTCTTCAACAAACACTTTCAACTCCCTGTGGAGTATAGGTCTTCAACAAACACTTTCAACTCCCTATGGAGCCTAGGTCTTCAACAAACACTTTCAACTCCCTATGGAGCCTAGGTCTTCAACAAACACTTTCAACTCCCTATGGAGCCTAGGTCTTCAACAAACCGTTCTGTTTCTTGCTATTCTTTTAAGATCATTCCATGTCCTCCCCATAATCTTCATCTCTGCTTCCATCTGTCTTCTCCGAGCATATTTTAGTCTTTCTCGTTGTCTTTTTCAATGGGGATTCCAGAAAAGGGCATGTTGTGTAATACTCTCAGTTGGCTTTCGCGGTGTTGTTCTATCCAGCGCTATCATCCTCGATGTATCTCTTTATCTACTGGCATTTGACTGCTACTTTTCCACAATTCTTTTCTGGTACCAGCTATTGCTGTTAATATTGTGTTACATAGATTGTAGTATCCAATTTTGAAGTACTTACAATTTTAGCACCCAGTTTTGTAATACCTAACATTGTAGCACCTAATTTTGTAATATCTAGTATTGTAGAACCTAATTGGTTTGTAATACTTATATTGTAGCACTTAAGTTTATAATACTTATATTGTAGCACTTAAGTTTGTAATACTTATATTGTAGCACTTAAGTTTGTAATACTTATATTGTAGCACTTAAGTTTGTAATACTTATATTGTAGCACTTAAGTTTGTAATACTTATATTGTAGCATCAAAGTTTATAAACTTATATTGTAGTACCTAGGTTTGTATATCGTATATTGTTTAGTACCTAAGTTTGTGATACGTATTATTTTAGCACCTAGATTTGTAATACCCAGTATTGTAGCACCAAGGTTTGAAACACCCAGTATTCTAAGCACATGGATTTGAAATATCCAGTAATGTACCAACTAGGTTTGTAATACCAAGTATTGTAGCCCCTAGGTTTGTATTAGCCAGTATTATAACACCTAGGTTTGTAGTACCAAATAATGTAGCACCTAGATTTGTAATTCTTAATATTGTAGCACCAAGATTTGTAATTCTTAATATTGTAGCACCTAGATTTGTAATTCTTAACATTGTAGCACCTAGATTTGTAATTCTTAATATTGTAGCACCTAGATTTGTAATTCTTAATATTGTAGCACCTAGATTTGCAATTCTTAATATTGTAGCACCTAGATTTGTAATACCATTTATTGAAGCACCTAGGCTTGTAATACCTAGTATTATAGCACCTCGTTTTGCATTATCCAGTATTGTAGCATCTTGTGGTATTATAATTTTAAAAAATACAAACTCTCTAGCAGAACACAGATCATCAAGAAAGACATTACGACACGCTTATCACCTTTCAGGTTTGGAGATTTCATTAGTTTGAACCCCCAAGTGACTTTTGATCATCATTAAGATCATTATCTATATTTTAGACTGGCGGTGGGAAATCTTTTTTGTGGCTATACCCTCCCCTGGTCTCTGGGTAGCGAGATTCGATGTCTAGCCCTCTCTGGGTAGCGAGATTCGATGTCTAGCCCTCTCTGGGTAGCGAGATTCGATGTCTAGCCCTCTCTGTGTAGCGAGATTCGATGTCTAGCCCTCTCTGTGTAGCGAGATTCGATGTCTAGCCCTCTCTGGGTAGCGAGATTCGATGTCTAGCCCTCTCTGTGTAACGAGATTCGATGTCTAGCCCTCTCTGTGTAACGAGATTCGATGTCTAGCCCTCTCTGTGTAGCGAGTTTCGATGTCTAGCCCTCTCGATTAACAGCCCCGCATTCTGCGCACGTTAAGGAACAACTCATCATCATCATTATCATCGTGTGCCTTACTGGATGATATAGGTGATCATGTCCCTCCACAATCTTCTATCCACAGCTCATCGTATCAATTCTGTTGTTGACTGTTTTCCATGCCACGACATCAAACTATCCAGTATTTTCCTTCTTTGTCGTCTGTGATCTCACTTTCTTAGAGATCAGCCTGCCAACACAGAGTAGCGACCATAACCGGCACTACTTGTCGGCTGCTGCCACAACACCATCAACCACCTGCTCCAATGGCTTCAGGTAACCCTGATAAGGGGGCTAAACGGGAGCTCCGCCTTGCCCCAGGGTGTCCCGAAGACTAGTGAAGGAAAGGAGAGGTATTACTCCTCCTTTGCTAGGGATGAGCTCTACCCCGTCAACCCAAAGGAACAATTGGCATTTGAAAGTTATACGTGCACAGTTGATAGGAATACAAAAATGTACACAGGAAGGTTAAAAGTCTCGACGATAAAATATGAGAGTACATCTGAAGTCGGAGAACATCTGCCTATGTGGCGGGGGGAATCTGTGCACGCGGCTGCCAGTGCGAAAAATAGGGAAAAAGTGATATTCATAGAAAATTCATTCCCTCGGGATAATAATATAAATATAAAGCTGGCGTATAAAAACAAAGACAAGCAAAACAACAACAAATATAATCAATATAAATCTGGCATACACGAACAAAGACAAACAAAACAACAACAAATATAATCAATATAAATCTGGCATACACGAACAAAGACAAACAAAACAACAACAAATATAATCAATATAAATCTGGCATACACGAACAAAGACAAACAAAACAACAACAAATATAATCAATATAAATCTGGCATACACGAACAAAGACAAACAAAACAACAACAAATATAATCAATATAAATCTGGCATACACGAACAAAGACAAACAAAACAACAACAAATATAATCAATATAAATCTCCAAGCAACTATTACTTTTCACAGAAATACAAATTAACAATCACATAAATACCAATCACTATTCACATAGTACTCACATGCACATTTGTCCATTCACAAATAGAGCAACAAAATCGTTAAATACTTGAAAGAGTTCTCCCCAATTTTTCTACCCCGACAATCTCTCGTCTAAATCCTTAATTTGAAAAAAATTGAGCGGCTTCCGAGGGCTGGGGTTAAAAGGTCCAGAGGATGTCCCCAGGCTGCTCTCTCTCTCTCAGAGATCCTTATCTTTTTGCGAATTGTTAAATAATGAGCTCTGGATAGTGTGTGCTAGGATCGTTTATTTGGTCTTCTTCCTGGCTAGTCTCTTTGTGAAAGTCATCATCATCATCGAGTGCCATCTCTGCAACAAAGGTTGGCTACCATGGAGTGCCATTCTGCTCTCTCTTGCTTTGACGGTGCAGGTTGTCATAGCCTGATTTGTTCATCTGTTGATGTTTTTCGTCCGCGTTAGTCTTGGTCTGCCTCTGCCTCTTTTACCTTGTATTTTCCCCTCCAGGATTACTTTTAGTAGGCTGTTGTGTCTCTTAACATGGCCCAAAAATCGCATTTGACTTGTTTGAATTGTGTTTAGTAGTTCTCTTTTCATTTTTAGTTGTTTTAAAACTTTATCGTTTCTTTTCTTTTCCTTCCATCCAATTCTACCTATTCTTCTATATATCCACATTTCAAAGGCTTCAATTCTCTGTTCTGTTTTCTTGTCTAATGTCCATGTTTCTGCACCATACAGGAATATTGAGAAGATGTAACATTTTGCTATTCTTAGTTTTAGCCCTGGTGTTATTTGTTTTGATGTTAATATGTTCTTCATGACATTAAAATTACTTTTTGCCAATCGTATTCTTTTGTTTATTTCAGTTGTACATTTTCCATCACTGGTTATAGTATGTCCAAGGTAGTTATAGTTCTGAACTGTCTCCAGGTCTATTCCTTCAATTTGTATATCCACTTGTGGGTTTTTATTATTTTCTTTGTTTACGATCATAGTTTTAGTCTTTTTGATATTCATATCTAGTCCATATTTTTTGCTTGTCATGTTTATTTCATTAAGTAATTGTTGTAATGAAATAAACATGACAAGCAAAAAAAAAAAAAAAAAAAAAAAAAAAAAAAAAAAAAAAAAAAAAAATGGACTAGATATGAATATCAAAAAGACTAAAACTATGATCGTAAACAAAGAAAATAATAAAGAAAAAAAAAATATTATATTCATTAAGTAATTGTTGTACAAAGCTGCAAGAAGTTTATTAGAATGGGAACCGGTAAATAGCCGTCTGATACGAACACGATACAAAACAAAACATGGAAGACTTTCAATTATTCAATGTTATGCGCCTACTAACGAAGCTGATGATGAAGTTAAGGATGATTTTTATAACCAACTGCAACAACTTATAAACAAAATACCAAAACACGATCTTTTAATTGTAATGGGAGACTTCAACGCCAAAGTAGGACAAGATAACGCAGGAGTGGAACATGTGATGGGGAGAGAAGGCTGTAATACAACAAGTCAGAATGGAGAAAGATTAATAGAATTATGTTTAATAGAAAATTTAGTTATAGGTGGGACATTATTTCCACATAAAAATATCCACAAAACAACATGGATATCTCCTGATGATAGAACATCAAATCAAATTGACCACCTATGTATTAAGCAACAATTCAGATCATCATTAATAGATGTAAGAGCATACAGAGGTGCTGATGTTAATAGTGACCACAACCTGTGCATTGGGAAAATAAGATTAAAATTTAGAAACCAACAGAAGAGGTCAATTACACATAAAATTGATAGTCATAAACTGAAAGATGAAGCAATAAAGGAAAAGTTTAACATAGAGCTAAGTAATTGTTATTCAGCACTTGGTGAAATAGACTTAGATATCAATGAAATGTGGGACTCACAGAGCAAAATACTAATGACAGCAGCAGAAGCAAGTGCTGGACTGAAGAAAATGGAAAAAACGAGCTTGGATCTCAGACACCACATGGAAATACATCAAAGAAAGAAGAGAAGCGAAGAGAGCCATGACTAATGTAAAGACAGATCTTGGAAAGGTTCTGGCAAAAGCAACATACAAAGAATTAGACAACAAAGTGAAAAGTTCGGCAAGAAGAGATACAAGAGCTTATATAGACAACTTGGCAGAGAAAGCAGAGACAGCTGCAATTACAGGAGACAGCAGAACTCTTTATACTGTACAAAAGATGCTGACAAACACCTATACATCCAGTGGAACACCAATTCTAGACAAATCTGGATTAATGCTAACAACAAGCGCAGACATAAAAGCCCGTTGGGCGGAACACTTCAAAGAAATTCTTAACCGTCCACTACCTCACAGTTTAATAGATTTTGAAGCTGAAACACCAGCAGCAGAATTAGATGTAAATTTAGATGACTTCACCTTGAGTGAAATAGAAACCACCTTAAAGCTAATGACCAATAACAAGGCTGCTGGAGAGGATAAGTTAACAGCTGAGATCCTCAAGGCAATTGATAGCCATAATTTAATACATCTCCAAAAAATGTTCAACATCATTTGGAAAACAGAGAAGACGCCTCATAAATGGAAAAAAGGAATCATTGTTAAGATCCCAAAAAAGGGCAATCTTAGAGATTGTAACAATTGGAGAGGCGTGACACTTTTGTCAGTTGCCTCAAAATTATTCTGTAAAATCATCCTAAATAGAATAAAGGATTCAATAGATACAGTAATGCGTGAAGAACAGGCTGGGTTTAGAAAAGGGAGAAGCTGTCTTGACCACATTTTCACTCTACGACTTATATTGGAGGAACACATTGAAAAGCAAAAACCTTTTGTACTTAACTTCATCGACTTCAAAACAGCATTTGATAGTATTCATAGAGATTCTTTGTGGAAAATTCTGAAGCAATATGGCTTACCATCAAAAATCATAAATATTATCAAAGACATGTATGATGGTTACACATGTGCAGTTCGAACAGAGGAAGGACTGAGCGAATGTTTCCCAATAGAAACTGGGGTTAAACAAGGATGTATTTTATCGCCCTTGTTATTTGGAATTGTTATGGACTTCATCATGAAGAAATGCTGCACTGGTAATAAAGGCATCGAATGGATACAAGGAGACCATTTGGAGGACCTGGACTTTGCTGATGACATAGTTCTCATCAGCAATCAGATAAAAACGATGCAGGAAAACACAAATGAACTATCATCAATAGCCAGCAAAATTGGGCTTGAGGTCAATCATGAAAAGACTAAAGTCATGAAAAGTTTAATTCCAACAAGTGACAAAATATACATGGAAAACAAACCAGTAGAAGAGATCGATCACTTCATCTATCTTGGAAGTCACATTGATCGAGAAGGGGATACGAGCAAAGAAATTAGAATCAGACTGGCTAAAGCAGCAATGTCTTTCAGAAGCCTTGAAAAGTTGTGGAAATCAAAACTCATTAGCACAAACACAAAACTTAGGCTATTCAAATCAAATGTACTATCAACCCTTACGTATGCGTGTGAAAACTGGAAAACAACAAGAGATATAGAAACAAAGTTGAACGCATTCGAAAATAAATGTCTAAGGAAAATACTTGGTATAGAATGGAACGAATTCAAAACAAACGAGGAAATTAGAGAAATCGCCAATCAACCACTAATATCTTCAGTAATAAAGAAAAGACGATGGTCATACGTTGGACATGTGATGAGAAGAGATAATAATCGAATAGCAAAGCAAGCCCTCATATGGGAAACAACAGGTAAAAGAAAAAGAGGAAGACCCAGGGAGACACTGAGAAGAACATTGATGAGAGAGGCAAGAGCAGCAGGAATCGGCTCCCTCAATGAGATAGAACTGCTTGCACAGAACAGAGACAGATGGCGAGATTTGATAAAATATCTTTAAAAGAAAACTGCTAGAACAAAAATTCATATAGGAGAAGGTGTATCTTGGTCTACGCCCTATGGGCCGGTTACGGCTCGAAAGGTCAATAGATAGATAGATAGATAGATAGAATTGTTGTAGGTCTTTAGGATTTTCTGCTAGTAGTACAGTATCTTCAGTATATCTTAGGTTTATGAAAGTAATATTTGTTTATTAATATATTGTTCATGTTAGATACATTTCCTAGACTAAAGCAAGGTCTTTGAGTGCGTAGTACATCAAAACTGTGCATCATCATATGAGCTTACAAAGACATTTCATGTATTTTATTAGGCAAGACATTGTAAACCGCATGGGTAAAATGCTACTACCTTCGCCCATATTTCTACGGATACTATAGTCAACTATGACTGACGGAGGATACTATAGTCAACTATGACTGACGGAGGATACTATAGTCAACTATGACTGTCGGAGGATACTATAGTCAACTATGACTGACGGAGGGTACTATAGTCAAATATGACTGACGGAGGGTACTATAGTCAACTATTACTGACGGAGGGTACTATAGTCAACTATTACTGACGGAGGGTACTATAGTCAACTATTACTGACGGAGGGTAGTATAGTCAACTATGACTGACGGCGGGTACTATAGTCAACTATGACTGACGGAGGGTACTATAGTCAACTATGACTGACGGAGGATACTATAGTCAACTATGACTGACGGAGGATACTATAGTCAACTATGACTGACGGAGGATACTATAGTCAACTATGACTGACGGAGGATACTATAGTCAACTATGACTGACGGAGGGTACTATAGACAACTATGACTGACGGAGGATACTATAGTCAACTATGACTGACGGAGGGTACTATAGTCAACTATGACTGACGGAGGATACTATAGTCAACTATGACTGACGGAGGGTACTATAGTCAACTATGACTGACGGAGGATACTATAGCCAACTGTGACTAACGGAGGATACTATAGTCAACTATGACTGACGAAGGGTACTATAGTCAACTATGACTGACGGAGGATACTATAGTCAACTATGACTGACGGAGGATACTATAGCCAACTATGACTGACGGAGGGTACTATAGTCAACTATGACTGACGGAGGGTACTATAGTCAACTATGACTGACAGAGGGTACTATAGCCAACTATGACTGACGGAGGGTACTATAGTCAACTATGACTGACAGAGGGTACTATAGTCAACTATGACTGACGGAGGATACTATAGCCAACTATGACTGACGGAGGGTACTATAGTCAACTATGACTGACGGAGGATACTATAGCCAACTATGACTGACGGAGGGTACTATAGTCAACTATGACTGACGGAGGATACTATAGTCAACTATGACTGACGGAGGGTACTATAGTCAACTATGACTGACGGAGGATACTATAGCCAACTATGACTGACGGAGGGTACTATAGTCAACTATGACTGACGGAGGATACTATAGTCAACTATGACTGACAGAGGGTACTATAGTCAACTATGACTGACGGAGGATACTATAGTCAACTATGACTAACGGAGGATACTATAGTCAACTATGACTGACAGAGGGTACTATAGTCAACTATGACTGACAGAGGGTACTATAGTCAACTATGAATAACGGAGGATACTATAGTCAACTATGGCTGACGGAGGGTACTATAGTCAACTATGACTGACGGAGGGTACTATAGTCAACTATGACTGACGGAGCATACTATAGCCAACTATGACTGACGGAGGATACTATAGCCAACTATGACTGACGGAGGATACTATAGTCAACTATGACTGACGGAGGATACTATAGTCAACTATGACTGACGGAGGATACTATAGTCAACTATTACTGACGGAGGCATGCTTCCCATTGGCGTGAGTGCGTGGCATCCTGATTTTTGTAGTGCGCCTTTTGGCTGGTTGCCTCCGACTTCAGCACTTAAAATTGCTAGAGCAGACTGTGGTCTTGCACGGGTGTAGGAAGGCCTGGCCAGTCTTGGTTTTCAGTCCCTGGTGACTGTTAAGCCCCATCCCCACGACAAGGAGCTGGCCTTGATGGTGCAAATGACAACAATATTGAAATTAGCCTAGAGAAACGTCAAGAGACCCGTCTAAAACAACAAAATGCAAGACAAGAAGAGACTGCACATGAAGTCATGGAAATACCCATTACACAAAGAGAGCTAGAGCTGGCAATATCCAAATTAAAAATGAAAAAGTCACCAGGTAGTGATGGAGTGTCTAATGAAATGATTAAGAACTTGGGAACTGCAGCTAAAGCAAAACTACTGCAGATCTACAACATTTGCTGGATCACAGGTAAAGTGCCACAGGCATGGAGAGAAGCAATTATGATACCATTACTAAAGCCAGGAAAAGATGGTTCAATGACATCCAGCTATAGACCAATCAGCCTTACAAGCTGTTTGTGTAAAACAATGGAACGTATAATCAATCTCAGACTGCAGTGGTACCTGGAAAGTGAAAATCTCCTTGTCCCACAACAAGCAGGCTTTAGACAGTGTTACTCTACCGAAGATCAGGCAACCTATCTTTCCCAGGAAATTGAGGATGCGTTTCAAGAAAAGAAACTGGTACTAGCAGCATGGATAGACCTAAAGAAAGCATTTGATAAGGTATGGAAGGAAGGGCTTTTGAAGAAACTGAGAAATTATGGAGTAAATGGCAGGATGTACAAATGGGTCAAAGCATACCTGCATAACAGGAGAGCCAGAGTGCAACTGGATGGTCTTAAGAGTAAGAAGGTCTTACTGCGCCAGGGCGTTCCACAGGGAGGGGTACTATCTCCAACACTTTTTCTGATCTACATCAATGACCTAGTTACTGAACTACCACATGGTATCAAAGTGGCAATGTATGCAGATGACTTGGTAATGTGGTGCACAGAGGAGTATGCAACAGTGGCCTCCAAATTGTTACAAAGAGCTATGAATGCACTGAATTCATGGACAAATAGATGGTGTATCAGCATCAATACAGACAAATGCAGTACTACACTTTTCACTCTTTCCCCAAACAAAAAGCAGGAGCCATCTATATAAACAATGAGCCTGTGAAAGAAGACATACAGGCTACGTATCTCGGAGTTACATTTGATAACAAACTATCTTGGAAACAGCAGATAAATAAGGCAACCCAAAAAGCAAGGAGAAAATTGGCTATTCTAAGAAAGCTGTGTGGAACTACGTGGGGTGCGAGTGGGAAAATACTCAGTAAAGTTTACCAACAGAGTATACGCCCACATTTAGAATATGGATCATCTGCATGGTGTTCAGCATCAAACACCACACTTCAAGAACTGGATAAAGTACAAAACCAGGCACTTAGGGTCATCACAGGAGCAATGAAATCAACACCAATATTAGAGATGGAGAAATTGTGGAGGATACCAGCACTGAGAGAACGGAGGGACACAAAGGTGCTGATACAGGCAGAAAAATTTGCTTGCATGCCGAGACATCCAATGAAGGACCGATTCCAAAATCTTGCATTGGGACGACTTAAGAGAAGCAGTTTTATCCACCAAGCCAAGCGTATTAGTAGACAAACACCAGACATGCCAAGAGCTGTTAACCCCCTACTGCCCATACCAGAGCAGACTCCCTGGACAGAGGAATCTGGATTATCAGTTCAAATATGGACAGAAGTGAAAGGAATAGTTGATAAAGAGGAACAGAATAGTCTACAGCGAAAAACAATAACTCTCAGTTTCCTGGATGAAGAATACCCACAAGACCTATGGATTCGTGTGTATACAGATGGATCAGCACAGAATGCAGTAAAAAATGGGGGAGCAGGTGCATATATAGAATACCCAAATAACACTAGGGATATGAATAAAATAGCAACAGGGAAATATTGTCACAATTATGATGCAGAAATACAAGCAATAAAGTTAGCAATAGAAAAACTGCTGAACATTAATCTTAGCCCGCAGCCTGTAGTGTTTTTGACAGATGCAAGATCAGTACTCCAGGCACTACAATCCAGAAAATTACCACATCTGCAGACCTTATTGACTGAACTCTGCAAGCACCACAGGGTTGCCCTGCAGTGGATCCCATCTCACTGTGGAATACCAGGAAATGAGAAAGCAGATCAGTTGGCAAAGGAAGGTTCAACAGGCACACAACTAGATACACCTGTTACATACCATCATAAGAAACAGATAATCAAATCAATCAGAGGACCACAAGCCCCAAATCAGGATGCCTTTTATAATATGAATAGATATGAACAAGTTATCATTATACGTCTCAGAACAGGACACAATCGACTCCATAGTCACATGTATACAAAATTCAAGATCGGCACCTCAACTACTTGTACATGTGGACAGGCGCCCCAGACTGCTGAACACATACTTCAAGACTGCACTGAATATAGTAGACTGAGGAAAATCCATTGGCCCATAGATACAACACTACAGACAAAACTATATGGGCCACTGCAAGAATTACAAAAGACAGTAACATTTATACAGGAAACGACATTGCAGATATAGACAATGCTTCAGGCGAACGAAAGATAGATAGATAGACTGACGGAGGGTACTATAGTCAACTATTACTGACGGAGGGTACTATAGTCAACTATGACTGACAGAGGATACTATAGCCAACTATGACTAACGGAGGGTACTATAGTCAACTATGACTGACGGAGGATAATATAGCCAACTATGACTGACGGAGGGTACTATAGTCACTATGACTGACGGAGGATACTATAGTCAACTATGACTGTCGGAGCGTACTATAGTCAACTATGACTGACGGAGGATACTATAGCCAACTATGACTGACGGAGGGTACTATAGTGAACTATGACTGACGGAGGATACTATAGTCAACTATGACTGACAGAGGGTACTATAGTCAACTATGACTGACGGAGGATACTATAGTCAACTGTGACTAACGGAGGATACTATAGTCAACTATGACTGACAGAGGGTACTATAGTCAACTATGACTGACAGAGGGTACTATAGTCAACTATGAATAACGGAGGATACTATAGTCAACTATGGCTGACGGAGGGTACTATAGTCAACTATGACTGACGGAGGGTACTATAGTCAACTATGACTGACGGGAGCATACTATAGCCAACTATGACTGACGGAGGATACTATAGCCAACTATGACTGACGGAGGATAATATAGTCAACTATGACTGACGGAGGATACTATAGTCAACTATGACTGACGGAGGATACTATAGTCAACTATTACTGACGGAGGGTACTATAGTCAACTATTACTGACAGAGGGTACTATAGTCAACTATTACTGACGGAGGATACTATAGTCAACTATGACTGACGGAGGGTACTATAGTCAACTATGACTGACGGAGGATACTATAGTCAACTATGACTGACGGAGGATACTATAGTCAACTATGACTGACGGAGGATACTATAGTCAACTATGACTGACGGAGGGTACTATAGTCAACTATGACTGACGGAGGATACTATAGTCAACTATGACTGACGGAGGGTACTATAGTCAACTATGACTGACGGAGGATACTATAGTCAACTATGACTGACGGAGGGTACTATAGTCAACTATGACTGACGGATGATACTATAGCCAACTGTGACTGACGGAGGATACAATTGTCAACTATGACTGACGAAGGGTACTATAGTCAACTATGACTGACGGAGGATACTATAGTCAACTATGACTGACGGAGGATACTATAGCCAACTATGACTGACGGAGGGTACTATAGTCAACTATGATTGACGGAGGGTACTATAGTCAACTATGACTGACAGAGGGTACTATAGCCAACTATGACTGACGGAGGGTACTATAGTCAACTATGACTGACAGAGGGTACTATAGTCAACTATGACTGACGGAGGATACTATAGCCAACTATGACTGACGGAGGGTACTATAGTCAACTATGACTGACGGAGGATACTATAGCCAACTATTACTGACGGAGGGTACTATAGTCAACTATGACTGACGGAGGATACTATAGTCAACTATGACTGAGGGAGGGTACTATAGTCAACTATGACTGACGGAGGATACTATAGCCAACTATGACTGACGGAGGGTACTATAGTCAACTATGACTGACGGAGGATACTATAGTCAACTATGACTGACGGAGGGTACTATAGTCAACTATGACTGACGGAGGATACTATAGTCAACTATGACTAACGGAGGATACTATAGTCAACTATGACTGACAGAGGGTACTATAGTCAACTATGACTGACAGAGGGTACTATAGTCAACTATGAATAACGGAGGATACTATAGTCAACTATGGCTGACGGAGGGTACTATAGTCAACTATGACTGACGGAGGGTACTATAGTCAACTATGACTGACGGGAGCATACTATAGCCAACTATGACTGACGGAGGATACTATAGCCAACTATGACTGACGGAGGATACTATAGTCAACTATGACTGACGGAGGATACTATAGTCAAAAATGACTGACGGAGGATACTATAGTCAACTATGACTGACGGGGGGTACTATAGTCAACTATGACTGACGGAGGGTACTATAGTCAACTGTGACTGACGGAGGGTACTATAGTCAACTGTGACTGACGGAGGGTACTATTGTCAACTATGACTGACGGAGGATGCTATAGTCAACTATGACTGACGGAGAATACTATAGTCGACTATGACTGACGGAGTATACTATAGTCAATTATGACTGACGGAGGATACTATAGTCAACTATGACTGACAGAGAGTACTATAGTCAACTATGACTGACGGAGGATACTATAGTCAACTATGACTGACGGAGGATACTATAGTCAACTATGACTGCCGGAGGATACTATAGTCAACTATGACTACGGAGGGTACTATAGTCAACTATGACTGACGGAGGATACTATAGTCAACTATGACTGACGGAGGATACTATAGTCAACTATGACTACGGAGGGTACTATAGTCAACTATGACTGATGGAGGATACTATAGTCAACTATGACTGACGGAGAATACTATAGTCGACTATGACTGACGGAGGATACTATAGTCAAGTATGACTGACGGAGGATACTATTCTCAACTATGACTGACAGAGGATACTATAGTCAACTGTGACTGACGGAGGATACTATAGTCAACTATGACTGACGGAGGATAATATAGTCAACTATTACTGACGGAGGATACTATAGTCAACTATGACTAACGGAGGATACTATAGTCAACTATGACTAACGGAGGATACTATAGTCAACTATGACTGACGGAGGCTACTATAGTCAACTATGACTGACGGAGGCTGCTATAGTCAACTATGACTGACGGAGGCTACTATAGTCAACTATGACTGACGGAGGCTACTATAGTCAACTATAACTGACGGTGACTACTATAGTCAACTATAACTGACGGTGACTACTATAGTCAACTATAACTGACGGTGACTACTATAGTCAACTATAACTGACGGTGACTACTATAGTCAACTATGACTGACGGTGACTACTATAGTCAACTATGACTGACGGTGACTATTATAGTCAACTATGATTGATCGAAGCTACTACTACTATTGTTATGTAACTTATCGAATCACAAAATCGCGAATAGTAGGCACCTATAAGAATAGCGGGCGAAACATCACATTGGCTTGAAGTACAAACACTAGTGCTTCGGGGAGACATCTTCTCTCCGTACCTGTTCAACATCTGAGCTGATAACATCATGAAACATGTCCGATATTCAAACATTTAAACATGAAATAGAACTGGCCTATAAACACAATTTTACAGGGGAAATTAAAATACTTTGGCCACGTCAAATGCACAGCGGGTTGGAACGAACAATAATAGAAGGCATAGTTCCAGGGTTACGCGTCAAGGGCGGATCAAGAGGAAGGGGGTTTCAATGTATCAAGTATAGGTTGAAAATGACAACAGAAGAAGTGGGAGATCTGGCTAGAGACAGAGGTTCTTTCTGACGGGCTGTGGGAGATCTGGCTAGAGACAGAGGTTCTTTCTGACGGGCTGTGGGAGATCTGGCTAGAGACAGAGGTTCTTTCTGACAGGCTGTGGGAGATCTGGCTAGAGACAGAGATTCTTTCTGACGGGCTGTGGGAGATCTGGCTAGAGACAGAGATTCTTTCTGACGGGCTGTGGGAGATCTGGCTAGAGACAGAGATTCTTTCTGACGGGCTGTGGGAGATCTGGCTAGAGACAGAGATTCTTTCTGACGGGCTGTGGGAGATCTGGCTAGAGACAGAGGTTCTTTCTGACGGGCTGTGGGAGATCTGGCTAGAGACAGAGGTTCTTTCTGACGGGCTGTGGGAGATCTGGCTAGAGACAGAGGTTCTTTCTGACAGGCTGTGGGAGATCTGGCTAGAGACAGAGATTCTTTCTGACGGGCTGTGGGAGATCTGGCTAGAGACAGAGATTCTTTCTGACGGGCTGTGGGAGATCTGGCTAGAGACAGAGATTCTTTCTGACGGGCTGTGGGAGATCTGGCTAGAGACAGAGATTCTTTCTGACGGGCTGTGGGAGATCTGGCTAGAGACAGAGGTTCTTTCTGACGGGCTGTGGGAGATCTGGCTAGAGACAGAGATTCTTTCTGACGGGCTGTGGGAGATCTGGCTAGAGACAGAGATTCTTTCTGACGGGCTGTGGGAGATCTGGCTAGAGACAGAGATTCTTTCTGACGGGCTGTGGAAGATCTGGCCAGAGTCAGAGGTTCTTTCTGACGGGCTGTGGGAGATCTGGCTAGAGACAGAGGTTCTTTCTGACGGGCTGTGGAAGATCTGGCCAGAGTCAGAGGTTCTTTCTGACGGGCTGTGGGAGATCTGGCTAGAGACAGAGGTTCTTTCTGACGGGCTGTGGGAGATCTGGCTAGAGACAGAGGTTCTTTCTGACGGGCTGTGGGAGATCTGGCTAGAGACAGAGATTCTTTCTGACGGGCTGTGGGAGATCTGGCTAGAGACAGAGATTCTTTCAGACGGGCTGTGGGAGATCTGGCTAGAGACAGAGATTCTTTCTGACGGGCTGTGGGAGATCTGGCTAGAGACAGAGATTCTTTCAGACGGGCTGTGGGAGATCTGGCTAGAGACAGAGATTCTTTCAGACGGGCTGTGGGAGATCTGGCTAGAGACAGAGATTCTTTCAGACGGGCTGTGGGAGATCTGGCTAGAGACAGAGATTCTTTCAGACTGGCTCTGGTGAATGCAACATTCTGCGAAGGATATCGATTCTGATGATGATGAAGATGATAATGAAGATGATGATGTCGATGTTCTATTATTTGAGATCGAATATTGTCCCACTTGGTTCTACAATCAACACCAGCAGGTTCCCACCCTTGTATTCACTTCAGACAAACGGACACTTCCAGCAGCGCCAGGGATGAAAATACAAGCTATGGAAAATGCTGTGTTGTTTTAATTTCTCCCTGATTCTTTATTCCATAATAAATTTCTTCCTAATTCTTTATTCCATAATAAATTTCTTCCTAATTCTTCATGTCAAGATTAATTTCCTCCTATTTCTTTATTTCATCATTAATTTCTGTCTGATTTTTTATTTCATGATTAATTTTTTTCTGATTCTTTATTTCATGATTAATTTCTTTCTGATTCTTTATTTCATGATTAATTTCTTCCTGATTCTTTATTCATGATGAATTACTTCTAATATTAGTTAGTTCAAATTAATTTCCTCCTGACTCTTTTTTAAAAATTAACTTCTATTCTATTTTTTTTATTCATGATTAATTTCTTCCTGATTCTTTTGTTCATGGTTCAGTTCCCTTTTATTCTTCATTTCATGATTAACGTCAATCCTGATTCTCTATTTCATGATATACTTTCCTCCTCTTGTGACCTAAATTCCAATCTTGTCATTTATGCTCACGCGGTAAACATTCGGTAAACATAAATGCATGCAAGCCATGTTCTATGTATACCAGCGATTTTATATATTCAATATACCCCACAGAGAAATTCTTTGCCCTCAATGTGTCTACCCGTGCTCTTCAATTCAATACAACTCACAGTTGCCAAAGCATATATATATATAAGTAAACTAAAGGTTCCCTTCACGCCTTGCTAGGCCTATGGGCAATATGGTGTTAGTGACCACGTTTTTCTATGACCACGGCACATTTTTGGGTGATGTGGTCGGTATCAGGCCAGGCCGCCTTTACTTCCCAGAAAAATCTCTGATACCTTTTTTAGAGGCTGGGTGAACCCTGGAGCCTTGTCCATGCTTATTTATATGTATATATAGTTAATATAAGTACATATTTATATATGTATATATGTATGCATACAGTTAGGACTGAAAATTAATAGAGATAAGACCAACATTATGAGAATTAATGCAGTTGGCAATAACCAAATAAAATTAGGAGAAATACCTCTGCTAGACGTAGAATCTTACATATATCTGGACAGTAATAAAGAGGGAATTACAGAAAATGATACCAAAATAAGGATATCAAAAGTATGAGGAGTTTTTGTTGCACTGGGAGACATATGGAAGTCCAAAGAAATTAAATTGTATATAAAAATAAAAATTGTCAACTCCATTGTTAAGTCAGTCCTATTATATAACTGTGAAACATAGAGAACAACAAAACTGACAATCATGAAGATGCAGACTTTCATTTCATGCAGAATAAAAGGATGGACATGGCAGGACAAAATTATTAACATAAAATTATGGAAATGTTGTACCAGTCAAATACCAGTGGATATTTCTGTCATTGGTTACATAGTCTTGTTTAGGTTCATGTCTTATTTCTGTCATTGGTTCCATAGTCTTGTTTAGGTTCATGTCTTATTTCTGTCATTGGTTACTTAGTCTTGTTAAGGTTCATGTCTTATTAATGTCATTGGTTCCATAGTTGTGTTTAGGTTCATGTCTTATTTCTGTCATTGGTTACGTAGTCTTGTTTAGGTTCATGTCTATTTCTGTCATTGGTTCCATCATTTTGTTTAGGTTCATGTCTTATTTCTGTCATTGGTCCCATACTCTTGTTAAGGTTCATGTATTTTTTCTGTCATTGGTTCCATAGTCTTGTTAAGGTTCATGTCATATTTCTGTCATTGGTTACATAGTCTTGTTTATGTTCATGTCTTATTTCTGTCATTGGTTACATAGTCTTGTTTAGGTTCATGTCTTATTTCTGTCATTGGGTTGGAGTCTGACCCACTTTTGTTTAGCAGTCTTCGAAGACATTTGTCATCGAAAGAGTTTAGACTTTAGTCCAGAGCCTTTGTTGTTTCCCAGATCTCCCATCCGTATGTTAATACTGCAATCATACAGGCATTTCATATTTTCAATGTCTATGGGAAATATTCATCATCATCATCATCAAGTATCATGCCTGCTGGCGTAGGTGATCATGTCTCTCCACATCATTCAATCTCAACAGTTATTTATCGTTTCTGTTAATGATCTTCTGCCAAGCCATTCTCTTAAGCTGTGTGGTATCTTTTTCCCTGCTTTCCTTTATCTCTTCGTCCCTCAATTTTCCCAGTTTTCTTCCTCTTCTGCTTCTTCTTCTACCTTTTTAGCTCCCAGTGGAGCATAGGTCTTCAACAAACACTTTCCAAGTCGTTCTGTTTTTTGCCATTCTTTTAGACAGAGAGCCTTTCTCTTTCCTGGATGGCAGATTAACTTTTTCTCTCTTTGACTTGTCCATGTTTGTGAAGTTTTTCTCTCTTTGACTTGTCCATGTTTGTGAAGTTTTTCTCTCTTTGACTTGTCCATGTTTGTGAAGTTTTTCTCTCTTTGACTTGTCCATGTTTGTGAAGTTTTTCTCTCTTTGGCTTGTCCATGTTTGTGAAGTTTTTCTCTCTTTGACTTGTCCATGTTTGTGAAGTTTTTTCGGATTATTTTTTTTACAGTATGGGATAGCCAGTCCCATGCCCAACCCTCCTTTCTCGCCTTTTACGAACATGCCTGGTAGGGTACAACGCCACCATTCTTTACTCCCCTTTTGGGCCCCGGTAGCGCACGGGAATTTTCCCAGTTGTTACAATATATTCCAGCTGTTCCATTCTTATTACATGGTCAGAAAATGATGATTGTTTTTTCCTAATATTGGAAATTAACTCTCTCTCTATGCTTTGGCCTCTTTCAGAACGTTTGGTATTCTCAATATTCTTCTGTAAAACCACATTTCTATAGCCTCCAGTGATTTTCCTGTCTGCTGTTACATTGTCCATTATTCACATCTATATGTGAAGACTGGCTCCACATAACATTTAAGAACTATTTTTCTTGTTTAACTTGTCAAAAATGGATTGCATAGCATCTTTCTCATATTTTGGAAATCTGCTTTTGCCTGAGCTATTCTGCATCTCACCTCTGTTGTACATCTACCATCTGAGGTTAACATTGTTCCCAGATATGTAAATTCATTTACCTGTTTTAATATTGTTCCACGTGTCTTTATTGTGCATTGCAGTAATGTATTTTTCTTTATTGCTACCATTGCTTTGTCTTTTTGCTATTAAGGCTAAATCCTTTACTTTTGCTTTCCTTCACTATAATGTCTAACATTTCCTGTAACTCATTTCCGCCTTAATCTGTTAAGACTGTATCATCAGCTTACCTTAGATTATGTATGAGAAATATGAAACAAGTAATAATTCGTATAGCAAAAATGGTACCATCGAGGGAGAGACGAGAAGTCTCTATCTAATCCTGTCCCGATCACATCATAAACATATCAACACCCACCTCCCCTTGCAGGCCACATGTTTGGCCCAGTTATAATAATATAATAATAATAATAATAATTGTTAATATTATATTTTTTTAAAATATTAGCTTTTAATGTTTGTGCTCAAATTAAAAGTGCTGGAACAACATAACAATTTACAATTCTCAATGAACTCAATAATGACATATCTTAAAATAGCAGATCAAATTTCATGTCTTCAAGATTTATTTAGCCATTTTAAACTCCTTTATCTCGCGTGTTGAAGAAATATTTATGAACACGTAGAAAAGAGATCAAGAAATAGATTTAATTACCCGCGATCAATACAAGCATCAAATGGCAGCAGTGATGCATAAATTAGAAGCAGAATAGGACAAGTCAAGACAGAATTACATCAAAAACATCATATGTAACAAATAATTGCCATTTAATGTTAAAAAAAGATGTCTTAAAGTGCTACATCGAACCTGCTCTACCACATGGAAAGTAAATTAAAGGTCAAGTACGAGACTTAAATCGCCGTCTTATCACGATAATTTTCACCCATATGTACTCGATCGCCTATCCAGAAGTGTTCGAAGACTTCCGGACAGTGTCGCCTTAAACATCGAAACTCAAGATGCGAATCGGCATTCCTCACCTTCCCAGAGTAATACTCTGGCACCCATTTCTGCCAGCGGCTGGGTCGACCGCAGAGGTATTTTGTTTCTAACCACAAGAAAAACTCATACTGCTTCCAGCGGGAATCGAACATGGGTTTTCCGAAAGTTTGTAGCTCAGTGGGGCAGTGTTACGCGGCCTCCAGTTGACCATATGGAATTGAGTCATGGACGATAAGCAAGACAACACGAAGAACATTAGAGGCAACTGAGATGTGCTTTGTTAGAAGAATGCTACAAATTTCATGGATTGCAAAAAATGACAAATGAAGAATAGTTAAAACGAGCTGGAGAAACCAGAAATACAACCAGAATCGTAAGATAAAAAGACAATCTACATTTATTGGAAATCTCATGCAAACAGAATACTATAGGGAATACTACAATGGGCAGAATGTAAGGAAAGAAGAAAAGAGGAAACCAAAAGAACAAATATTGAACAGTTTATCCAAATGGTATAAGAAATTATCACCAACTGAAATTATGATGGACCGAGACATCTAGTAGGAATGATCGCCGGTGCTAACAGGTATGACATCTGTTGATGATGATGATGATGAAGAGACCAAGTTATATTTCAAAATGTAATTATTTTTTTGTCTATTCTCACCTCTCTTTGTTTGTTTGTTGTGGAAACATTGATTTTATATTTAAAATAGAATCTTACTAGCGTCTTCATCATCATCAAGTGCCATGCCCGCTGGCGTGGGTGATTGTGTCTCTCCACAACTTTCGATCTCGACAGTTATTTATCATTTCAGCTGTTGACCTTCTGCCAAGCCATTCTCTTAAGCTGTCTGGTATCTCTTCTCTTTGCTTCCCTCTATCTCTTCGTCCCTCAGTTTTCCCAGTTGTTACAATATATTCTAGTTGTTCTCTTCTCATTACATGGCCAAAAAATGATGATTGTTTCTTCCTAATATTGGAAATTAGCTCTCTCTTTGCTTTGACCTCTTTCAGAACGTTTTCATTACTCTTATTAGCTGTCCATACACGGTATTCTCAACATCAATTAATTAATAATAAACTTACTATAGTAAAGTATATAACTTTATTTTTGTAAAGAAATCAAGATCAGAGTAATAAAGCCTTGAAATGAATTAATAAAAGAATTGGGAGAGTTGCATTTACAGAAGATAAAACAAGTAACGAATTATTGAAACAGCTAAAAATGAAGAAATGAGAACTCTTTTAAACACCATTAACAAGAAACAAAAAAAAAAACATTATTTTTACAGATAAAGAAATACAATAACTTATTTATAATCATCTTAAAAAGGGGAGATACACGCTAAGCGAGGCAGGGGCAGACAGGGAATACAGTGCAACGACAATATGGACAGAGGCAAAATGTCAGCGCATACTCTCAAGATAAGAAACACCAAAATGGAGTCAAGTGTCACTTGTCGGATTATCCTATTCGTATATCTCAGAACGGACGATAAGCCCACGGAACTCCTGCCCAACAAATCTCGAAGTGTGAAACGATAAATTCGTTCGCAAGTTCCTCTCCCCCCCCCCCCCCCCCCTCTTCTTCCTCGTATTCTTCCCTGAATGCTGAATGTAGACAACATTCCTGTAGACTAACAAGCAGATCTTGAAGCCGCACCCAGGGCTGGAGATTCATGAACAGCATGGACATCTTGCCACTCATTTCATGCCTACGACCGGATAAGGATATACGAGCCTCCATTATGGTGACGTAGCACACACAACAATGGATGAGCCTACAACGCCGGATTCACTCTAAAGAATGTAGCCAAAACACAAGAAACACCGTGGCGATGGCGCGTAATGCTCAAATGGCACTGAAACGTACCGTACAATTTGATACTGCAATGACACATTATGATTTCCCTATTTGTCTAATTGTAGAAACAAGGAAAAGAGTTCTTAATGTTATGTAGAGCCAGTTTTAACATATAGATATGAATCATTTTATGTAGAGCCAGTTTTAACATATAGATATGAATCATTTTATGTAGAGCCAGTTTTAACATATAGATATGAATCATTTTATGTAGAGCCAGTTTTAACATATAGATATGAATCATTTTATGTAGAGCCAGTTTTAACATATAGATATGAATCATTTTATGTAGAGCCAGTTTTAACATATAGATATGAATCACGGACAATAGGACAACAGACAAAAAAAATCACTGGAGGCTACAGAAATGTGGTTTTAAAGAAGAATGTTGGGAATACCATGGACAGCTAAGAAGAGTAATGTAAATGTTCTGAAAGAGGTCAAAGCAAAAAGAGAGCTAATTTCCAATATTAGGAATAAACAATCATCATTTTTTGACCATGTAATGAGAAGAGAACAAGTGGAATATATATAACTGGGAAAATTGAGGGGCGAAGAGATAGAGGGAAGCAAAGAGAAAAATATTCCAAACAGCTTAAGAGAATAGTTTGGCAGAAGATCAACAACAGCAATGATAAATAACTGTCGAGATCGAAAGTTGTGGAGAGACATGATCACCTACGCCAGCAGGCATGGTACTTGATGATGATGATTTGTGGAATTAGAAAAGATTGTATAATTGTCGTTTGCCATTTCCAACTCATTTACTGACGATAACAAATATGTGGCTGCCCATAACAGTACCAAGAAGATCACGTGTACAGATCCTTTTATCTCAATTATAATTCACATATAACAGAGTGCTCAATTATTACATTATTAATGTTTACATCTCCCAGCACGTAATTAAAACTTTGTTTTATTTGTGTTAATAAACCTTCTCTATGATGCTAACATACGAAATTATGGCTACATTTTGATATGTGGATATTATCTTCAATATTGTAATTGTGGGTAATGGAGATTACCGAAGGGATGCATTATTTATGTACAATGCATAAGCGTTATATCTTCTTTACCCCCGTCACGCCAAGTGGCGTATAGGGAATATGGTGTTAGTGACCCGCCACGCCAAGTGGCGTATAGGGAATATGGTGTTAGTGACCCGTCACGCCAAGTGGCGTATAGGGAATATGGTGTTAGTGACCCGTCACGCCAAGTGGCGTATAGGGAATATGGTGTTAGTGACCCGCCCCGCCAAGTGGCGTATAGGGAATATGGTGTTAGTGACCCGTCACGCCAAGTGGCGTATAGGGAATATGGTGTTAGTGACCCGTCACGCCAAGTGGCGTATAGGGAATATGGTGTTAGTGACCCGTCACGCCAAGTGGCGTATAGGGAATATGGTGTTAGTGACCCGTCACGCCAAGTGGCGTATAGGGAATATAGTGTAAGTGACCCGTCACGCCAAGTGGCGTATAGGGAATATGGCATTAGTGACCCGTCACGCCAAGTGGCGTATAGAGAATATGGTGTTAGTGACCATAATTTTTACAGATCCTCGGCACATGATTTTTTGGGCAATGTGGTCGGTATTATGCCCGTGCCGCTTTACATTCTTAGAAAAATTTCCGGAACCCATAAAAGGCTGGGTGAACCGGAACAGTCGGTTGGGATTGAACCCTACCTCTTGTCCTTTGTAGTCCAGTTCACACGAACGTTATATACATTATATATATATATATATACTGGTTTTAAGCAGCTAAACCTGAAAAGGGACGACACAGACAATTATGTTTCAGCAAAAGTCTTCCTTGTGTACGAAATACGACCACACGGGTGTCTCCATGTGTAGATATAGCTTCTTTGGTTCTTTGGCTATGGAAGGTCGGTATCACTGGAAACGAATTAAAATCCAGGAACCATCCGAATTACTAACTCATCTTCCAAACAAAGAAAGGTAGCTGTAGTCCCCATCGTAGCAGTCTCAGCACACGCCAAAAGACATAAGGTGAAACCGCACAGAAAGTGAACACAGCCAACTGTTCCCTGTCAAACGATATCATCATTCATCGTAAACAATTGAAATATCGAAACATGATCCGAACGGATGAAACACACAGCTGACGGTGTGTACAGAGCATCACAATTACATCAGATTAGTACCAACCAAACATCACGCCAGTACCAACCAAACATCTAGCCAACACCAACCAAGCATCTAGCCAGTACCAACCAAACATATAGCCAGTATCAACCAAACATCTAGCCAGTACCAAACAAACATCTAGCCAGTACCAACCAAACATCTAGCCAGTACAAACCAAACATCTAGCCAGTACAAACCAAACATCTAACCGTCACCAAACAACCAACCAACCATCTAACCATCACCAAACAACCAACCAACCATCTAACCATCACCAAACAAACAACCAACCATCTAACCATCACCAAACAAACAACCAACCATCTAACCATCACCAAACAAACAACCAACCAACCATCTAACCATCACCAAACAACCAACCAACCATCTAATCATCACCAAACAACCAACCAACCATCTAATCATCACCAAACAACCAACCAACCATCTAACCATCACCAAACAACCATCTAACCATCACCAAACAAACAACCAACCAACCATCTAACCATCACCAAACAAACAACCAACCAACCATCACCAAACAACCAACCAACCATCTAACCATCACCAAAGAACCAACCAACCATCTAACCATCACCAAACAAACAACCAACCAACCATCTAACCATCACCAAACAACCAACCAACCATCTAACCATCACCAAACAACCAACCAACCATCTAACCATCACCAAACAACCAACCAACCATCTAACCATCACCAAACAAACAACCAACCAACCATCTAACCATCACCAAACAAACAACCAACCAACCATCTAACCATCTAACCATCACCAAACAACCAACCAACCTACCAACCAACCAACCAACCAACCAACTTATAATTCTAATACAAAACCTTCAGCGAGCGATACATTACTTCACTAATAATCGCTGTTGAACAAATAATAGAAAGGCCAGTGCACTTCCTCGCTGGCATTATCTTCTCGAACTCTCTCAACTAGACAACTAATTCAGCAGGCTCGAGTGAAACAAACCCAGGTTAGTTTTATAGCCAAGCTAGTGCTTTACCACTCAGCAATTGACAGTCTGGTAATCAAGCGTGCAAAAGAATAATAAGACAGGAGATGTGTACTATCCCTCCTTGTGTTTATTACATGGGCTACATGTACAAGTTAGCTAACCCATAAGTGACAGAGGAGATCAACGAGCTCCTATTTGTAGACGATCAGCAATAATACATGGACAAATAAAAGGACTACAAGAACATTTAAATAAACTCAACAACACAGGCACAAAAAACAACATGAAAATGAACATCGTCAAAACAGATGTCGTGAATATCGCAAAGAGAAGCAGAACATCAACATAATTATAGAAGGCAGACAACTAAAACAGAACATCAACATAATTATAGAAGGCAGACAACTAAAACAGAACATCAACATAATTATAGAAGGCAGACAACTAAAACAAGAAGAGGAATTTAAATACCTAGGAAGTCTAGTGACAAACTACAATTCACAAATAGAAGAAATAGACTCAAGATGCACAAAGTTTGTCAAATCATTGGACAGTTATCACCACAATTATCCAACAAGGAAATAGCTCTAGAGATAAAACGGGCACTGTACAATACAATCTTCATCCCAACGTTGTGCTACCAATGCCAGACCTGGACCTTCCATGCAAGAACAAGAAAAATAACCTCTGCTGAGATGAAATGTGTCAGACGAATTATAGGAAACAGTCTGAGAGATAAGATCAGAAATAGAGAACAGAGAAAAATGCTAGGAATACATACGCCATGGGATACATAAAGAAACAACAGATAAAGTGGGTTGGCTACGTGACAGGGCAGAAAGACTAAAACACGACACAACGAGCCTCAAATAAACATTGCGAGAACACCAGACCCAAGGGTCGACCATGAAAAAGATGGATTTACGGAATATTGCAAACACTAAGAAACATAACAGCAACAGAGGCCTACAGAAGAGAAAAAGATCGGAACTTATATCTCCCCTCGACGCTGAAAAGCAAATGAGGAAGGAAAAAATAAGTAGCAGAAAGAGAAAAAAACAATAATTTATTTAAATACAAACTGGCTGGCTATCTACCACAGTAGGGGCAACTTACCAATATAAAAAAAAACGGAAGTACTATTCCATTAACACATGTTTACCACTGCCCTCCCACACACCAAGTGTAGCTTGGCTGTAGCACCTTCTAACGTCATGAAAAAGGGCAGCTGAAAGAGTCAAATTAAATCCCAACAGGAGGAGCATTTTTGTTCTGGCGGACTGCTCAACTATTGAGACGAAACCCGGGCAGGGTATGAAGACTTTTATCATATCTGGTTAGACTGACTTCCCATAAGAGGCAACTGTGACAAAAGACAACTGCTGTCTTGCAATAAGGGAAAGGGAAACAAACGGATACGTACATATAACTACAGTGCTGCGGTAAAGCTGGTGTGCAGGAAACGAATTCATAGTGACAGCTTTACACGATGACAATACAGGATATTGGCGTTTCGGCCGACATACAGCGTTCCTCATAAAATAACGACAATAAAAACGAAGGAACACACAAGGGAAATATAATGTAACTTTCTTTCTTTCTTTATTTTATGGAAGGCCACGGTATCACTGCAAACGAATTAAAACCCATTATTGCTCAACCGCCCG
Source organism: Megaustenia siamemsis (assembly GCA_032433765.1). Lineage (NCBI taxonomy): Eukaryota > Metazoa > Mollusca > Gastropoda > Stylommatophora > Ariophantidae > Megaustenia > Megaustenia siamemsis. The sequence continues at coordinate 28,362,423 of JAVIAB010000104.1, read as the reverse complement.
TGCCAGTGGAATCATCTGAATTACTATCTCATCTCCAAAACAAAGTAAGTTAACTGTAGTCCCCATAATAGCAGTCTCAGCACACGCCAAAAGACATAAGGCGAAACAGCACAGAAAGTGAACACAGCCAACTGTTCCCTGTCATATGATATCATCATTCATCGTAAGCAATTGGAATATTGAAAGATGATAAAAACAGATGAAACACACAGCTCACGGTGCGCACAGAGCACCTAACTCAGTAGCTCCTGCAAAAAGCCGGACTAGGAACATGAGGAAACTGCAACAAGGAACACTTGCATACATAGTCTTCAATGGTTCCTGCTGCCTATCCACCATATTGGCCGGAAGTTCACGTCCTCCTGAAAATGATGATCGTCATATTTTTTTTTTTATTTATAGCGCTTCATGATGTTAGGACATCATTTTTGACTCCAATTCCGAACACACAGTTAGTCGTCAGTTTATCCCCGTCGCACATCAAACAACAGACCGTAAGATTAGTTTATGGCCGGTCGGTTTTGGGATATACGATGAGCCATTATGATGACGTAGCACACACAACAAAGGCAGCGCCCATAGATTCCTAATTACTCTAGTGAATGCAGACTACAACAAACGAAATACGGTGCAAATTCCCTAAAGAGATAAAACTGCGGCTGATTTGACGAAGCAATCTACATTAATGAGTTGTAACATGTAAATAACTTGCGTCAAGCAATCCCAACAACGGTCATGAACATCACTCAATATGACGTAAAGCGCAGATCAACTCTAGACGGTGGTATGTCGCATTCACAACACTTGATTTGTCAAAAAAGAATATTGCCGTGCGTACGACTCCGCTTCATCGGCGCAGATGTGTTAAGTAGAACATCATTTTGACTTTAACGCAGAAAAGTGCAATGGAGAGCCGAAATTAATCAGACCCCAAATGCACTTTCTGCAGCGATCGAGAGAGCGTGAACTAATTCCACCATCTTGGAAACAGAAGTCCTAATAATAATGTACATGTAATAAACTACATAAAAGAACCGACCTAAAATAGTAAAACTAAGCAAGAGATAATATTACAATATGAAACTTCACTTATTGTAGGGGTCCTAGGTATTAACCGAGAGAATGTTAAAAAACAGATACGTGATTAGGAAGTGCACTGAATTGCAAGGTGTGAAACACAGTGCAATACAATCAGCCGCATTAACCCAGTCGGAGTATCAGTAGCGAAGTGGTTAACGTAATAGCTCGACGATGAAGCGAACGGCCGGATATTTTCAACCGGGCTCAGAAAAGTGGATAACCTGTTTAGTCAATCAAGTAGGACTTGTAATTACATCAGTGGGGAGCACTGGCCGCCTCACATGAAAACGCGATAGCTTTTACTTTGGCACGCAATAAGTTTACAATGAACTCCATTCCTGACACGGTCTAAATTTGAACTCACTCCCATTTCTAGTATATACTAATTTTAAACTCATTTTCACTTGTAGCATATTCTAATTTAATAAACAGCTCCACAGCTAGCACACTCTAGCCTTAAACTCAACTCTACATCTAGCACGTTCTCATTAAGAAATCAACTCAACTCCTACTACACTCCAACTATCAATCTAGCTCCACTCCTACTACACTCCAACTATCAGTCTAGCTCCACTCCTACTACATTAACTATAAACCTAGCTAGACTCCTACTCATCATTGAGTGCCGTCTCCGCATCGAAGGTTGGCTACCATGGAGCGCCATTCCGCCCTGTCTCTTGCTTTGATGGTGCAGGTTGTCATAGGCTGATTTGTCCATCTTTTGATGCTACTCGTCCATGTTAGTCTTGGTCTGCCTCTGCCTCTTTTACCATGTATTTTCCGTTCCAATTTTACTTTTAGTAGGCTGTTGTGACTTTTAACATGGCCCAAAAAATTCATTTGTCTTGTGCTACTACACTCTAAGTTTAAATCTACCTCCACTGTAACTCTAATTGCTACATGATATACACTCGAGAGTAACATAAGCAAACCTGGACGTACAAACATATCTACATACTCTCTGCAGTTTACCACAATGGGATGCAATATTTTAACACAAAACATGCAGAAAACCTGATTAAAACTATTGAATCAATAACAAACAATTATATCAAATTACTGTTCCATTCTAACTTGAATTAAGAAATGTAATTACTTTATTTGTTTCTGCATGGTTCTTCTCGTCTTGTCAGGCGGTTTAGTGGACTGTATTTTTTATGTTTTTTTATTTTGGTGGTTCGTGGCTGATGCTACCAATGTTTGACATACACACTCGGCTACAGAATGAACAAGTCAGGCCCACTGATCCACAGGGTTTTTCATATTTTTTTTTCATATCTTTTCTCTTCGATATTTTGTCAGAGCACAGTCTCAAATGATGTTATACCGTTCCTTATACATGCTCTCCATGATGTGCGATCACTTGCCAGATGTTCTCAGTCGTATTTAGAGATGGAGAAGTCATTCAGAGATGATTTACAGATATCTCTATATCGCAGTTTAGGTCTGTCGATTTGTCTTTTTCTGTGTGTTAGTTCACCATGTAGTATTTGCTTGGGGATGCATTTTTCTTCCGCTGGGCGTGCTCCAAGAATCTAAACTTTCAGCTTCTGAGCATCGACATGATTGTTGGGGTCTTAGCACGTTGCAGGACAGTTAAGTTGGTTATTTTGTCCTGCCATTTGATGAGCTTTTTTCATGTTTATTTATGTTTATAACTCAATGGTTTTACAATTACCAGTAAAAACTATCATATTCTTCTCTTCTTCTTTCCTTCCTCATTCGCCTTTCAGCGTCGAGAGGAGATATGATTTGCAGTCATTTGCTCTGATGTTCGCCTCTGTTGCTGTTATGTTTCCTAGTGCTTCTAATATTCCGTCGATTCAACTTTTCTGTGGTCGACCCTTGGGTCTGGTGTTCTCGCAACGCTTATTGAAGGCTCGTTGTGTTGTGTTGTGTTTTGATCTTTCTGCCTTGTCACGTGGCCAAACCATTTTATCTGTTGTTTCTTCATATATTCTATGGCGGGGGTTATTCCTAATTTTTTTTGTCAGTTCTTCATTTCTGATCTTATCTCTCAGACTGTTTCCTGTCATTCGTCTGACACATTTAATCCCAGCAGATGTTATTTTTCTTACTGTTCTTGCATCTAGGGTCCAAGACAAGCATTGGTAGCACAACGTTGGGATGAAGACTGTATTTTAGAGTGCTCGTTTTACCTCTAGAGTTATTTTCTTGTTGGACAATCGTGGTGAAAACTGTCCAGTGATATGACAAGCTTTGTTGCATATAGAGTCTATTTCTGCTGTTTGTGAATTGTCGTTTGTTAATAGACTTCCAAAGTATTTGAATTCTTCCACTTGTTTTAGTTGTCTGTCGTCTATAGTTATGTTGATGTTCTGTTTTAGTTGTCTGTCGTCTATAGTTATGTTGATGTTCTGTTACTCTTATTTGTTTCCCTTATTAACAAGTAACCAACTCTAATGTCTTACAACGAACCAAACTCCCATCCATTATGGCAAAACGTAGGAGTCGGAGACTAATGTGGCTGGGGCATGTTGAAAGAATAGAAAATAATCGTTTTTCTAAACAAATAGTGTATGGCAAACGTAGGGACGGATATAGACAAAAGAAGAGACCAGTGGTGTGATATAAGGATGTTTGCAGGGCTTCCTTGAGCGAATTCTCTGTCAGTGAGAGAAACTGGTCAAATCTGGCTGCAGATCGGAGCACATGGTAAAAAAAATACAGAAATTTATTTTTTTTAAAAGACACAGCAACATTCGACGAAGTGCTGATGTCAAATTCAGAAAAAAAAAGTTATCAGGAGAAAGGAAATGAAGGTAGGCACTACGAATACATCTTACTCATTCTGCAGACGGTTCTGTCTGTCCAATATTGGTAGATTCAGTCACGAGAGAATCTGTTCAGTAAAACAACATCCAGCCTAAGACACTAATATTATACCAAACTACTGACTTATCATGATTGTTTGCAATTGTCCATTTCAAAATAGTTAGCCGCTATTTAATCATTAATATCTCTGTAACCACTTGATCGAAATTGTTCAAAATTTGCACATGACATAATAATCTCAATGTCCCCACGAATATATTTTTGTTCCTAATTAAAAAGGTATGGTTTTAAATTTCCTTTATTTAATATATACAAATTTACCACCACCTAGATAAATCATTATTTTATATGCTTTACCCCTTTATATTTCTGATCTATTTCGTTTTTTAATCTTTCACACAATTCCCCTGATTTGTGTCGTTTCTCCGCACATTCTTGCTCGATGTTTGAACAAGTCAATTTTAGAGTTTTATAAACAGCTGCCGTTTCTATTCATTGGCGTTGTATAAATCGTTGGGTGTTCTAGGCATTTATGGAAATGAGTGTTATTATTAACATTGGGATTATGTTACGCCTATGCCGGAATAGACCAATTGCTTCAACTACGGTAAACTGTTTTCTTCAACCACAAAATAACAGCATCTGTCGAAAAGATCAAAGAATTAGCCGTTGCAGGAGAATGGCACTATCTGCAATGTTGCATTTTAGATAACTTTTGGGACATTGACAAAATAAGACAAAATGCAAAAAAATCATATTTTTGTATGTTAAGATTATGGAGATATTTGAAGTCAAGCATGGACAAAGCATTTTAAACGGGCACTACCAAACGTCTGTCAAGATTCCAATGACTGCATATGGGAACAAATTAGTGAGATCGGCTTTCCAAACGTTGAAACCATCGGACGCCACAAATATCACATATATAGTTATCATGTTGCATTTCAATTATAAATAGGCCATTAAAGAGTTGCATTGCTCGTGCGACATACATACGCTTGACTATAAACAATAAACATAATAATACAGGTCCTTTTATAAGTTGATACCATATAGTCGTCAAGTAAATGAGATTGACACCTGTTAAGTGAAATATTTACATCCCGTTGTTCAAGTTGAAGTTTATTTTTTTCCTCAGCACTTACCCGTTGAGTCGGCGTAGAGACGAAGTGTCGATATCTGCGCCTTCGGAACGACACATCCATCACTGGTATATATGGATTTTTATTTCCTTCATACTTTTAGATTGGCAGCTACAATTTCGCCATTTTCTTTCTAACTTACTGCAACCGTTTTTTAACGTGCGAAGAGTGCACACTTTCTAGTATTAGGCGGTCTGTGGTGAAAGCAACGTTCTGTGGGAGATCTATCTGGAGACAGAGATTCTTTCAGACAGGTTGTGGTGAATGTAACGTTCTGTGGGAGATCTGGCTAGAGACAGATATTCTTTCAGACGGGCTGTGGTGAATGTAACGTTCTGTGGGAGATCTGGCTAGAGACAGATATTCTTTCAGACAGGTTGTGGTGAATGTAACGTTCTGTGGGAGATCTGGCTAGAGACAGAGATTCTTTCAGACAGGCTGTGGTGAATGTAACGTTCTGTGGGAGATCTGGCTAGAGGCAGAGATTCTTTCAGGCTGTGGTGAATGTAACGTTCTGTGGGAGATCTGGCTAGAGACAGAGATTCTTTCAGACGGGCTGTGGTGAATGTAACGTTCTGTGGGAGATCTGGCTAGAGACAGAGATTCTTTCAGACAGGCTGTGGTGAATGTAACGTTCTGTGGGAGATCTGGCTAGAGACAGAGATTCTTTCAGACAGGCTGTGGTGAATGTAACGTTCTGTGGGAGATCTGGCTAGAGACAGAGATTCTTTCAGACAGGCTGTGGTGAATGTAACGTTCTTTGGGAGATCTGGCTAGAGACAGAGATTCTTTCAGACCGGCTGTGGTGAAAGCAACGTTCTATGGGAGATCTGGCTAGAGACAGAGATTCTTTCAGACCGGCTGTGGTGAAAGCAACCTTCTGCAAAGACTATGCGAGCTGTTGAGGAAGGTAAACGAGCATCTAACTTTTGATGCTTGGAGACCCACCTGTAGAGATTCGAGAAGAACAGTAATTTGTTTCCACAGAAGACCTGAAGTGTGCTTCAAATCCACAGACCCTCCCCTCCCCACACACACACACACACCAGCACAGACGTTGCAAATAAGTAATTTGAAAAAAAAAACATGTGTAAATGGGTAGGAATCTATTGGGTGCTTAATCAACAAGCAGCGAATAGATCGCACAGTGTTCCCAGAGAATTAATTCTTCACAATAATTAGTACGCTCTGGCGTGGGGCTGACGCTATCATCATACATATGTTAACTGAATATGTGGTTACTGAAGAAAATATTGAAGTTAACAGCGTGTAAACGCTATTGGTCGTTATGTGAATCTTTACTTCACAAACCTCTTTGTCTAAAAGGGAGAATATTAATTACCTACCAATTTTCTTACTCCATTCCTAAATGCTACGCGTTCCGTAACGTATCTGACATTAAGCAGATTAAGATCGCATATACACGACTTATATATCGAGATGCGTAATGAAGATAGCAAGGAAATATCAAAGAAAATGGAAGGAACAAAATCTGAAAGAGGTATACATTACAGTTACCATGGTAACATATGTAAAGAAGAAACATGTAATTGGAACAAAAAAGGCAAAAAACGGCTTTAACAGAATATGATATGATGAATTACATCTGTCAATTAAAAATCTCTTCTATCAAATAGAACCTCTCTTTCATTAAATAAATCTGCTCTTCTAGCAAACAAAATCTCACTTCTATCAAACAAAATCTCACTTCTATCAAACAATATCTCTCCTCTAGTAAATAAAATCTCTCCTCTATTAAACAAAATCTCAATTCTATAAAACAATATCTCTCCTCTAGTAAATAAAATCTCTCCTCTATTAAACAAAATCTCACTTCTATCAAACAATATCTCTCATCTAGTAAATAAAATCTCACTTCTATCAAACAAAATCTCACTTCTATCAAACAAAATCTCACTTCTATCAAACAAAATCTCACTTCTATCAAACAAAATCTCACTTCTATCAAACAAAATCTCATTTCTATCAAACAAAATATCACTTCTATCAAACACAATTCCTATCTATCAAACAAAATCTATCTCCTGTCAACTAAAATCCCTTTTCTATCAAAGAAAACTAAATCTATCATCTATCAAATGAAATCTATCTTCTATCAAAATACATCTATCTTCTATCAAATTAAATCTCAATTCTATCAAGCTAAATCTTTCTTCTATCAAATTAAATCTCAATTCTATCAAGCTAAATCTTTCTTCTATCAAACTAAATCTCTCTACTCTCAAACTAAATCTCTCTACTCTCAAGCTAAATCTCTCTACTCTCAAACTAAATCTCTCTACTATCAGACTCAATCTCTCTACTCTCAAGCTAAATCTCTATTCTCTCAAACTAAATCTCTCTACTCTCAAGCTAAATCTCTATTCTCTCAAATTAAATCTCTCTACTCTCAGACTCAATCTCTCTACTCTCAAGCTAAATCTCTATTCTCTCAAATTAAATCTCTCTACTCCCAGACTCAATCTCTCTACTCTCAAGCTAAATCTCTATTCTCTCAAATTAAATCTCTCTACTCTCAGACTCAATCTCTCTACTGTCAAGCTAAATCTCTTTTCTCTCAAACTAAATCTCTCTACTCTCAGGCTCAATCTCTCTACTCTCAAGCTAAATTTCTATTCTCTCAAACTAAATCTTTCTACTCTCAGACTCAATCTCTCTACTCTCAAGCTAAATCTCTGATAGAGTCCAAATTCACCCCTTACATCTAAGTCTTTCAATCATACTTCTGACGTCACCACATTCCCTTCTATGATCCTTGTGACGTCACTATATTCCCTTCTATCATTCCTCTGACGTCACCATATTCCCTTCTTTCATACCTCTGAAGTACCCATATACCCTTCTATTAATAATTCCTCCACGTCACTATATTCCCTTCTATCGGTCCTCTGACGTCGCCATATTCCCTTCTATCATTCCTCTGACGTCACTATATTCCACTATAACATTCCTCTGACGAATATTGCACTGTAACATTCCTCCGACGTATATTCCACTGTAACATTCCTCTGACGTATATTGCACTGTAACATTCCTCCGACGTATATTTCACTGTAACATTCCTCTAACGTATATTCCACTGTAACATTCCTCTGACGTATATTCCACTTTAACATTCCCCTGACGTATATTCCACTCTAACATTCCCCTGACGTTTATCCCACTCTAACATTCCCCTGACGTATATTCCACACTAACATTCCTCTGACGTATATTCCACTCTAACATTCCTCTGACGTATATTCCACTCTAACATTCCTCTGTCGTATATTCCACTCTAACATTCCTCGGACCTATATTCCACTCTAACATTCCCCTGACGTATATTCCACTCTAACATTCCCCTGACGTACATTCCACTCTAACATTACCCTGACGTACATTCCACTTTAACATTCCTCTGACATATTTTCCACTGTGACGTATCTTCCACTCTAACATTCCTCTGACGTATATTCCACTCTAGATTCCTCTGACGTATTTTCCACTATAACATTCCTCTAACGTGTATTCCACTCTAGATTCCTCTGACGTATATTCCACTATAATATTCCTCTGACGTAAATTACACTCTAACATTCCTCTGACGTATATTCCACTATAACAATCCTCTGACGTATATTCAACTCTAACATTCCTCTGACGTATATTCCACTCTAACATTCCTCTGATTTATATTCCACTCTAATATTCCTCTGACGTATATTCCACTCTAAAATTCCTTTGACGTATATTCCACTCTAACATTCCTCTGACGTATATTACACTCTAACATTACTGTGACGTATATTCCACTCTAAAACTCCTCTGACGCATATTCCACTCTAACAATCCTCCGACGTATATTACACTATAACAATCATATGAATGCAGACACATACACAAGTTCTCGCATCATTCTCCCACTTCCTGTCATCGAAATCTCCCAACAGATGAGAAAGCGCGCACGAAACATCATCTCAACACAGCACCCTATGATACAATACCTCTCCCACGTAACTAATTCATTTTCTGATCTCCCTGCCGTGCCGGGGCGCAGGAAATAGAAACTAGAAACTTGATTTCCCACCCCAGATAGCATTCTTGTATTTCTCATTCGGTAATGAAATGGATGGTTCTTTCTCACTCTATTCCTGCTTCTCTGATGAACATTTGACAGTTCGGGTGCTCCTTTCTAATCCGACATATTTTTCAGCAGTAGATTTTATCATCATCATCATCAAGTACAGGGCCTGCTGGTGTAGATGATCATGTCTCTCCACAACTTTCGATCTCAACAGTTATTTATCATTTCTGTTGTTGACCTTCTGCCAAGCCATTCTCTTAAGCTGTCTGGTATATTTTCTCTTTGCTTCCCTTTATCTCTTCGTCCCTCAATTTTCCCAGTTGTTACAATATATTCCAGCTGTTCTCTTCTCATTACATGGCCAAACAAAAAATGATTGTTTCTTCCTAATATTGAAAATCAGCTCTCTTTTTGCTTTTACCTTTTTCAGAACATTGTCATTACTCTTCTTAGCTGTCCATGGTATTCGCAACATTCTTCTGTAAAACAACATTTCTACAGACTCCTGTGATTTTCTTGTCTGTTGTCCTATTGTCCATCATTCACATCCATATGTTAAGATTGGCTCTACATAACATTTAAGAACTCTTTTTCTTGTTTCTATTGTCAAAAATGGATTGCATAGTATCTTAGATGCGTAGATTTTATATTAGGGCCGAAAAAACCATCACTATTACCTAGTGCTAATTTACACATTCTGTATCAGGTCTACGTTTCATTAACAAAATTGTTTCTACGAAAGCAGCTTGTTAAATCTCTGATCAACGGTTCTATATAACAAGCTGGAGAAAAATAATTCCTCCATTTTGGATCCAACCGGAAACAAATTTAAATAATAAACATGTATATTATTTAAAATGAGATAGAGTTGCTTGCACAGAACAGAGACAAATGGTGAGATTTGATAAAAGATCTTTACAAGGATTGAAAACTGCTAGAATAAACATTTAGATAAGAGAAAGGGTATCTGGGTGTACACCCTATGGGCAGCGACGGCTCGAAAGATCAATAGATAGATAGGTAGGTAGGTAGGTGGGTGGGTGGGTAGGTAGGTGGGTGGGTAGGTAGGTGGGTGGGTGGGTGGATAGGTGGGTGGGTGGGTAGGTAGGTGGGTGGGTAGGTAGGTTGGTGGGTGGGTGGGTGGGTGGGTAGGTGGGTGGGTGGGTGGGTGGGTAGGTAATTGGGTGGGTAGGTAGGTGGGTGGATAGGTAGGTGGGTGGGTAGGTAGGTAGGTAGATAGATAGATAGATAGATAGATAGATAGATAGATAGATAGATAGATAGATAGATAGATAGATAGATAGATAGATAGATAGATAGATAGATAGATAGATAGATAGATAGATAGATAGATAGATAGATAGATAGATAGATAGATAGATAGATAGATAGATAGATAGATAGATTCTATCTTTAATATAAAATGCTAGACTTAAACAGTCTCTTATGGATATATAGGGCACGGTAAAGATGAAAGTCTGTCTACGGTAAAGATGAAATTTTGTCTACAGTAAAGATGAAATTCTGTCTACAGTAAAGGAGAAAGTCTGTCTACAGTGAAGATGAAAGTCTGTCTACAGTAAAGATGAAAGTCTGTCTACAGTAAAGATGAAAGTCTGTCTACGGTAAAGATGAAAGTCTGTCTACGGTAAAGATGAAAGTTTGTCTACAGTAAAGATGAAAGTTTGTCTACGGTAAAGATGAAAGTCTGTCTACAGTAAAGATGAAAGTCTGTCTACAGTAAAGATGAAAGTCTGTCTACAGTAAAGATGAAAGTCTGTCTACAGTAAAGATGAAAGTCTGTCTACGGTAAAGATGAAAGTTTGTCTACAGTAAAGATAAAAGTCTGTCTACTGTAAAGATGAAAGTTTGTCTACGGTAAAGATGAAAGTTTGTCTACGGTAAAGATGAAAGTCTGTCTACGGTAAAGATGAAAGTCTGTCTACAATAAAGATGAAAGTCTGTCTACAATAAAGATGAAAGTTTGTCTACAGTGAAGATGAAAGTCTGTCTATAGTAAAGATGAAAGTCTGTCTACGGTAAAGATGAAAGTCTGTCTACGGTAAAGATGAATGTCTGTCTACAGTAAAGATGAAAGTCTGTCTACAGTAAAGATGAAAGTTTGTCTACAGTAAAGATGATAGTCTGTCTACAGTAAAGATGAAAGTCTGTCTACAGTAAAGATGAAAGTTTGTCTACGGTAAAGATGAAAGTTTGTCTACGGTAAAGATGAAAGTCTGTCTACGGTAAAGATGAAAGTCTGTCTACAGTAAAGATGAAAGTCTGTCTACAGTAAAGATGAAAGATTGTCTACAGTAAAGATGAAAGTCTGCCTACAATAAAGATGAAAGTCTGTCTACAGTAAAGATGAAAGTCTGTCTACAGTAAAGATGAAAGTTTGTCTACAGTAAAGATGAAAGTCTGTCTACAGTAAAGATAAAAGACTGTCTATAGTAAAGATGAAAGTCTGTCTACGGTAAAGATGAAAGTCTGTCTACGGTAAAGATGAAAGTCTGTCTACGGTAAAGATGAAAGTCTGTCTACAGTAAAGATGAAAGTTTGTCTACAGTAAAGATGAAAGTCTGTCTACAGTAAAGATGAAAGTCTGTCTATAGTAAAGATGAAAGTATGTCTACAGTAAAGATGAAACTTTGTCTACGGTAAAGATGAAAGTCTGTCTACGGTAAAGATGAAAGTCTGTCTACAGTAAAGATGAAATTCTGTCTACAGTAAAGATGAAAGTTTGTCTACGGTAAAGATGAAAGTCTATCTACGGTAAAGATGAAAGTCTGTCTACGGTAAAGATGAAAGTATGTCTACGGTAAAGATGAAAGTCTGTCTACAGTAAAGATGAAATTCTGTCTACAGTAAAGATGAAAATCTGTCTACGGTAAAGATGAAAGTCTGCCTACAGTAAAGATGAAAGTCTGTCTACAGTAAACATGAAGTCTGTCTACAGTAAACATGAAAAATCTGTCTACGGTAAAGATGAAAGTCTGTCTACGGTAAAGATGAAAGTCTGTCTACGGTAAAGATGAAAGTCTGTCTACGGTAAAGATGAAAGTCTGTCTACAGTAAAGATGAAAGTCTGTTTAGAGAACCTGGTAAAATATGGACAGAGGATGGGATGTTTTAGATGGTTTCAACATCATCATCATCACGATCATTATGATCATCATCATCATCATCAATGTGCCGTCTCCGCAACGAAGGTTGGCTACCATGGAGCGCCATTCTGCTCTGTCTCTTGCTTTGATGGTGCAGGTTGTCATAGGCTGATTTGCCCATCTTTTGATGTTACTCGTCCATGTTAGTCTTGGTCTGCCTCTGCCTCTTTTACCTTGTATTTTCCCTCCAGGATTACTTTTGGTAGGCTGTTGTGTCTTTTAACATGACCAATAAATCGCATTTGTCTTGTTAGAATTGTCTTTAGTAGTTCTCTTTTTATTTTCAGTTGTTTTAAAACTTCATCGTTTGTTTTCTTTTCTTACCATCCAATTCTACCTATTCTTCTACATATCCACATTTCAAAGGCTTTAATTTTCTTTTCTGTTTTCTAGTCTAATGTCCATGTTTCTGCACCATATATGAATATTGAGAAGATATAACATTTTGCTATTCTTAGTTTTAGCCCTGGTGTTATTTGTTTTGATGTTAGTATATTTTTCATGACATTAAAATTCCGTTTTGTCATTCCTAATCTTTTTGTTTATTTCAGTTGTACATTTTCATCACTGGTGATAGTATGTCCAAAGTAGTTATAGATAGAAATACATAATTTTGTTTTTTCAATTATAGGTAGATGTACATAATTGAAAAAAAAAACACCAGATATAGAGCCTGTAGTTTCGTTTGCATTAATCAAACCTTGCTTTTACCAAATCAAATATTCTTTGCTGATAAAGTAAAGATCCGTCTACCAAGTTAAATCGCACATTCACTAAATCAAATCTCATTTAACAGAATCATTTTATTTCTACCAAAATTGTGTAAGAAATTATATCTAACTTTAATCTAATAAAAAAAGCAATTAATTCTGCAAACATTTTATTTCAATGAGTTATTGAGTTATTTGCGGGTCATCATCATTGCACTCCGAACATGTCCATAGGTGCTCAGATCCCCTCCTCAGCAATTCCCTCAGTGTCCAGCGACTGACGACTCCAGTTCTGTGTTGGTTGATAAGTCTTCTTACACGGCCACCAAGTTTCTCATTTCTGGCTGTGCCCATCTTAACTCCCATTTCCATCATCCGAAGAAGTGACGTTGATCTGTGTTGTATTTCATTTCTATACAAATTTTATTAAATTATTATTATTTTTTTTTTACAAAATGAAGTCTCACTCTATTAAAATCAAATGTTATTTCTAGCAAAATCCTATCTTCCTGTCTGCACATCTCCACATGTATTCCCCTAAAGTATGATTTACTTCCTTCAAGCCATTCCTACATAGTAACAAGCACCGCTTCCTCTCTATCAAATCAAACCTCGTGTCTCTCTTCTACAAAACTACGTTTCTCTTTTATCAAACCACGCATCTCTTCTATCTATCTATCTATCTATTGACCTTTCGAGCCGTAACCGGCCCATAGGGCGTAGACCAAGATACACCTTCTCCTATATGAATTTTTGTTCTAGCAGTTTTCTTTTAAAGATATTTTATCAAATCTCGCCATCTGTCTCTGTTCTGTGCAAGCAGTTCTATCTCATTGAGGGAGCCGATTCCTGCTGCTCTTGCCTCTCTCATCAATGTTCTTCTCAGTGTCTCCCTGGGTCTTCCTCTTTTTCTTTTACCTGTTGTTTCCCATATGAGGGCTTGCTTTGCTATTCGATTATTATCTCTTCTCATCACATGTCCAACGTATGACCATCGTCTTTTCTTTATTACTGAAGATATTAGTGGTTGATTGGCGATTTCTCTAATTTCCTCGTTTGTTTTGAATTCGTTCCATTCTATACCAAGTATTTTCCTTAGACATTTATTTTCGAATGCGTTCAACTTTGTTTCTATATCTCTTGTTGTTTTCCAGCTTTCACACGCATACGTAAGGGTTGATAGTACATTTGATTTGAATAGCCTAAGTTTTGTGTTTGTGCTAATGAGTTTTGATTTCCACAACTTTTCAAGGCTTCTGAAAGACATTGCTGCTTTAGCCAGTCTGATTCTAATTTCTTTGCTCGTATCCCCTTCTCGATCAATGTGACTTCCAAGATAGATGAAGTGATCGATCTCTTCTACTGGTTTGTTTTCCATGTATATTTTGTCACTTGTTGGAATTAAACTTTTCATGACTTTAGTCTTTTCATGATTGACCTCAAGCCCAATTTTGCTGGCTATTGATGATAGTTCATTTGTGTTTTCCTGCATCGTTTTTATCTGATTGCTGATGAGAACTATGTCATCAGCAAAGTCCAGGTCCTCCAAATGGTCTCCTTGTATCCATTCGATGCCTTTATTACCAGTGCAGCATTTCTTCATTATGAAGTCCATAACAATTCCAAATAACAAGGGCGATAAAATACATCCTTGTTTAACCCCAGTTTCTATTGGGAAACATTCGCTCAGTCCTTCCTCTGTTCGAACTGCACATGTGTAACCATCATACATGTCTTTGATAATATTTATGATTTTTGATGGTAAGCCATATTGCTTCAGAATTTTCCACAAAGAATCTCTATGAATACTATCAAATGCTTTTTTGAAGTCGATGAAGTTAAGTACAAAAGGTTTTTGCTTTTCAATGTGTTCCTCCAATATAAGCCGTAGAGTGAAAATGTGGTCAAGACAGCTTCTCCCTTTTCTAAACCCAGCCTGTTCTTCACGCATTACTGTATCTATTGAATCCTTTATTCTATTTAGGATGATTTTACAGAATAATTTTGAGGCAACTGACAAAAGTGTCACGCCTCTCCAATTGTTACAATCTCTAAGATTGCCCTTTTTTGGGATCTTAACAATGATTCCTTTTTTCCATTTATGAGGCGTCTTCTCTGTTTTCCAAATGATGTTGAACATTTTTTGGAGATGTATTAAATTATGGCTATCAATTGCCTTGAGGATCTCAGCTGTTAACTTATCCTCTCCAGCAGCCTTGTTATTGGTCATTAGCTTTAAGGTGGTTTCTATTTCACTCAAGGTGAAGTCATCTAAATTTACATCTAATTCTGCTGCTGGTGTTTCAGCTTCAAAATCTATTAAACTGTGAGG
This sequence comes from Megaustenia siamemsis, assembly GCA_032433765.1. Classification (NCBI taxonomy): domain Eukaryota; kingdom Metazoa; phylum Mollusca; class Gastropoda; order Stylommatophora; family Ariophantidae; genus Megaustenia; species Megaustenia siamemsis. The sequence continues at coordinate 28,347,109 of JAVIAB010000104.1, read as the reverse complement.
TAGTGGACGGTTAAGAATTTCTTTGAAGTGTTCCGCCCAACGGGCTTTTATGTCTGCGCTTGTTGTTAGCATTAATCCAGATTTGTCTAGAATTGGTGTTCCACTGGATGTATAGGTGTTTGTCAGCATCTTTTGTACAGTATAAAGAGTTCTGCTGTCTCCTGTAATTGCAGCTGTCTCTGCTTTCTCTGCCAAGTTGTCTATATAAGCTCTTGTATCTCTTCTTGCCGAACTTTTCACTTTGTTGTCTAATTCTTTGTATGTTGCTTTTGCCAGAACCTTTCCAAGATCTGTCTTTACATTAGTCATGGCTCTCTTCGCTTCTCTTCTTTCTTTGATGTATTTCCATGTGGTGTCTGAGATCCAAGCTCGTTTTTCCATTTTCTTCAGTCCAGCACTTGCTTCTGCTGCTGTCATTAGTATTTTGCTCTGTGAGTCCCACATTTCATTGATATCTAAGTCTATTTCACCAAGTGCTGAATAACAATTACTTAGCTCTATGTTAAACTTTTCCTTTATTGCTTCATCTTTCAGTTTATGACTATCAATTTTATGTGTAATTGACCTCTTCTGTTGGTTTCTAAATTTTAATCTTATTTTCCCAATGCACAGGTTGTGGTCACTATTAACATCAGCACCTCTGTATGCTCTTACATCTATTAATGATGATCTGAATTGTTGTTTAATACATAGGTGGTCAATTTGATTTGATGTTCTATCATCAGGAGATATCCATGTTGTTTTGTGGATATTTTTATGTGGAAATAATGTCCCACCTATAACTAAATTTTCTATTAAACATAATTCTATTAATCTTTCTCCATTCTGACTTGTTGTATTACACTTACAGCCTTCTCTCCCCATCACATGTTCCACTCCTGCGTTATCTTGTCCTACTTTGGCGTTGAAGTCTCCCATTACAATTAAAAGATCGTGTTTTGGTATTTTGTTTATAAGTTGTTGCAGTTGGTTATAAAAATCTCTTCTACCAAAGCTTATATCTCAACTATCAAACCACGCATCTTTTCTGTCAATTCTTATGCATTTTCTACTACACCATGGACAGCTAAAAAGAGTAATGAAAATGTTCTGAAAGAGGCCAAAGCAAAAAGAGAGCTAATTTCCAATATTAGGAAGAAACAATCATCATTTTTTGGCCATGTAATGAGAAGAGAACAGCTGGAATATATTGTAACAACTGGGAAAATTGAGGGACGAAGAGATAGATAAAACAAAGAGAAAAAAAATACCAGACAGCTTAAGAGAATGGCTCGGCAGAAGGTCAACAGCAGAAATGATAAATAACTGTCGAGATCAAAACTTATGGAGAGACATGATCACCTACGCCAGCAGGCATGGTACTTGATGATGATGACTATACAATTCCTGTTTTCTACCAAACCACGCATCTCTTCACAAATAACATATCTCTACCATCAAATCACGTATCTCTTCAACAAAATAACATATCTCTACCATCAAATAACGTATCTCTTCAACAAAATAACATATCTCTACCATCAAACCACGCATCTCTTCACAAATAACATATCTCTACCATCAAACCACGCATCTCTTCAACAAAATAACATATCTCTACCATCAAACCACGCATCTCTTCAACAAAATAACATTTCTCTACCATCAAATCACGTATCTCTTCAACAAAATAACATATCTCTACCATCAAATCACGTATCTCTTCAACAAAATAACATATCTCTACCATCAAACCACGTATCTCTTCAACAAAATAACATATCTCTACCATCAAACCACGTATCTCTTCAACAAAATAACATATCTCTACCATCAAAGCACGTATCTCCTCTGCTAAATTATACAGATATACTTTGTACTAAACTAATTTCCTCTTTTACTCAACTATGTTTCTCTTCTACCAGAAAAGCGTATCTCTTCTACCAAATACTAATCTCTTGCACAAAATCGATCTCTTCTACCAAACCACGTATCTCTTCTATCAAACCATATATTTCTTCTATCAAACCATATATCTCTTCAAGCAAATCATGTATGTCTTCAAGCAAATCATATGCATTTTCTATAAAACCAATCTTCTCTTCTACAAAACCCTACATATCTTCTATCAAACCACGTATCTCTTCTACGAAATCCCATCGCTTCTAGGAAACAACGTATCTCTTCTACCAAACTACCTCTACCTCTTTACCAATCCAAGCTTCCCTTCTACTAAACTATGTATCTCTTCTTCTAAACTATGTATCTCTTCTACTAACCTATATATCTCTTCTACTAAACTATGTATCTCTTCTACTAAACTACGTATCTCTTCTACTAAACTACCTCTACCTCTTTACCAATCCAAGCTTCCCTTCTACTAAACTATGTATCTCTTCAACTAACCTATATATCTCATCTACTAAACTATGTATCTCTTCTACTAAACTACCTCTACCTCTTTACCAATCCAAGCTTCCCTTCTACTAACCTATATATCTCTTCTACTAAACTATGTATCTCTTCTACTAAACTATATATCTCTTCTACTAAACTATGTATCTCTTCTACTAAACTATGTATCTCTTCTACTAAACTACGTATCTCTTCTACTAAACTATGTATCTCTTCTACTAAACTATGTATCTCTTCTACTAAACTACGTATCTCTTCTACTAAACTATGTATCTCTTCTACTAAACTATGTATCTCTTCTACTAAACTATATACCTCTTCTACTAAACTATGTATCTCTTCTACTAAACTACGTATCTCTTCTACTAAACTATGTATCTCTTCTACCTAACAGCGTATCTCTTTTACCAAACCAAGCTTCCCTTCTACCAAATCACGTATCTCTTCTACCTAACAGCGTATCTCTTTTACCAAACCAAGCTTCCCTTCTACCAAATCACGTATCTCTTCTACCAAACTACGTATCTCGTTTACAATATCAAGCTAAATGATTTATCAGTTTATATCTTCCTCGTCAGATTGGAATGGTCCGGACCTTTACTTTATTCTCGAGCCAGAGTTCGTTCGTTCGTTCGCTTTCGTCAGCTTTGATCTCTGACGAAGTCCCACCCACTCAATTTTGTGGGACTGAATTTTGCGTGTAAAGTCTGTTTTATCCCATTATAGGATGCACCTCGCCATGCAGGCAGATTTACTCCGACTTCAGAGGTACTAATTTTTTTAGGGAATTAGTAAAACCCAGGTGTCCTCGCCAGGGTACGAACCCCGGCTGTTGCCGTGGTAAGCCAACCGCCTATCGATTGCGCTAACCGGACACCCTCGAGCCAGAGTGATAACCACCGCGAAACTCACCCATTATTTTTAATGTAAAAAATCTCATTGCACTGTCTTTAACACCACGTGATTCAATATATCCCGCTTCACCCCCCTCTATTTTTATACTTGTTATGTCGTGTACTACACACGTTGGCGACGTCCACACACGTCGCTGATGTTTTCTATTCTGTTCTATTGTATCCTATTCTGGTCTAATCTATTCTATTATGTCATATTTTGCTCTATTCTATTCTATTCTATTTTATTCTATTCTATTCTATTTTATTCTATTCTATTCTATTCTATTCTGTTCTGTTATATTCTATTCTATTTTCTGTTCTATTCTATTCTATTCATGGAATCAAATTTCAGTATAGTCAGGACGTCGTCAAATCGGAACAAGACAATTGATGTGAGATGTTTATTGTTGGTGCATCTGCTTTATTACCCAATCCGGATTGCCCAGTCCCTTTCCAACCTCTAGACCCATCAGTCTCTCATTCTAGTCACACCCACCCGCCTCTAGACCCATCAGTCTCTCATCCTAGTCACACCCACCCGCCTCTAGACCCATCAGTCTCTCATCCTAGTCGCACCCACCCACCTCTAGACCCATCAGTCTCTCATCCTAGTCGCACCCACCCGCCTCTAGACCCATCAGTCTCTCATCCTAGTCGCACCCACCCACCTCTAGACCCATCAGTCTCTCATCCTAGTCACACCCACCCACCTCTAGACCCATCAGTCTCTCATCCTAGTCACACCCACCCGCCTCTAGACCCATCAGTCTCTCATCCTAGTCGCACGCACCCACCTCTAGACCCATCAGTCTCTCATCCTAGTCACACCCACCCACCTCTAGACCCATCAGTCTCTCATCCTAGTCACACCCACCCGCCTCTAGACCCATCAGTCTCTCATCCTAGTCGCACGCACCCACCTCTAGACCCATCAGTCTCTCATCCTAGTCGCACGCACCCACCTCTAGACCCATCAGTCTCTCTTTATTTCTCTGTAGTCTAGACCACGGACAAGGTCTCTCTCTTTCTCTCTCTATTCATATTCTTGTAAATTGTCTCTATTTCTCTGTAGTCTAGACCACGGACAATGTCTCTCTCTTTCTCTCTCTATTCATATTCTTGTAAATTGTCTCTATTTCTCTGTAGTCTAGACCACGGATAAGGTCTCTCTGTTTCTCTCTCTATTCATATTCTTGTAAATTGTCTCTATTTCTCTGTAGTCTAGGCCACGGGCACGGTTCTCCATTCACACCTATTCTTGGACATTATCTTAATTCTCTCAAGGTTGGTAGCAGGCTGTTATTATGACTAACGTAAAGATCCAGGAAGTCACACCAGAACTGTATATTTGAAACATAAATAAAACACGACACAGGGCAAGAGGGAAACAAATTGACACAAAGAGAAAGAAAGAAAATAATTGAAAAAAAAAATTAAACCAAATAAATTAGAGGACCACACAAGATCTGAACGTAGACCGTACACAAGCAAGGCTGGATAAGGTAAAGTTTGCTTATGTGTGACGTCACACGGCTGTTATGCTGAATTAAGCTTCCCGCGGATTATTTAACAGCTTTTGCGTGTCACAGAATTCAGAACTGTTGTAGAACCACCTCACAAAATTAATCTTCACTTTAAGATAGATACCTCATCTATCACTCGACACCGGAAACTATTTTATTGAACACGTTTTACAACTAAACTGTAAATCTCTATCAAATGTGGATTTTCAATAAATCTCTCTTCTCGCAAAAAAAAACTTCTCTTCTCTACCAGACGCCCACTTCTTTACCAAATTAAATTTCTCTTCTCTACCAGACAACGCCCACTACTTTACCAAATAAAACGTCTCTTCCCTATCAGACAACGCCCACTACTTTACCAAATAAAACTTCTCTTCTCTACCAGACAACGCCCACTACTTTACCAAACAAAACTTCTCTTCTCTACCAGACAACGCCCACTACTTTACCAAATAAAACTTCTCTTCTCTACCAGACAACGCCCACTAAAATACCAAACAAAACTTCTCTTCCCTACCAGACAACGCCCACTACTTTACCAAATAAAACTTCTCTTCTCTACCAGACAACGCCCACTAAAATACCAAACAAAACTTCTCTTCCCTACCAGACAACGCCCACTACTTTACCAAATAAAACTTCTCTTCTCTACCAGACAACGCCCACTACTTTACCAAACAAAACTTCTCTTCCCTACCAGACAACGCCCACTACTTTACCAAATAAAACTTCTCTTCTCTACCAGACAACGCCCACTACTTTACCAAACAAAACTTCTCTTCCCTACCAGACAACGCCCACTACTTTACCAAATAAAACTTCTCTTCTCTACCAGACAACGCCCACTACTTTACCAAATAAATCTTCTCTTCTCTACCAGACAACGCCCACTACGTTACCAAATAAAACTTCTCTTCTCTACTAGACAACGCCCACTACGTTACCAAATAAAACTTCTCTTCTCTACCAGACAACGCCCACTACTTTACCAAAAAAAACTTCTCTTCTCTACCAGACAACGCCCACTATTTTACCAAACAAAACTTCTCTTCCCTACCAGACAACGCCCACTACTTTACCAAAAAAAACTTCTCTTCCCTACCAGACAACGCCCACTACTTTACCAAAAAAAACTTCTCTTCCCTACCAGACAACGCCCACTACTTTACCAAAAAAAACTTCTCTTCCCTACCAGACAACGCCCACTACTTTACCAAAAAAAACTTCTCTTCCCTACCAGACAACGCCCACTACTTTACCAAAAAAAACTTCTCTTCTCTACCAGACAACGCCCACTACTTTACCAAAAAAAACTTCTCTTCCCTACCAGACAACGCCCACTAAAATACCAAATAAAACTTCTCTTCCCTACCAGACAACGCCCACTAATATACCAAACAAAGCTTCTCTTCCCTACCAGACAACGCCCAATAATATACCAAACAAAACTTCTCTTCTCTACTAGACAACGCCCACTACTTTACCAAATAAAACTTCTCTTCTCTACTAGACAACGCCCACTACTTTACCAAAAAAAACTTCTCTTCCCTACCAGACAACGCCCACTAATATACCAAACAAAGCTTCTCTTCCCTACCAGACAACGCCCACTACTTTACCAAATAAAACTTCTCTTCTCTACTAGACAACGCCCACTACTTTACCAAATAAAACTGCTCTTCCCTACCGGACAACGCCCACTACTTTACCAAAAAAAACTTCTCTTCCCTACCAGACAACGCCCACTAAAATACCAAACAAAATTTCTCTTCCCTACCAGACAACGCCCACTACTTTACCAAATAAAACTTCTCTTCCCTACCAGACAACGCCCACTAAAATACCAAAAAAAACTTCTCTTCCCTACCAGACAACGCCACTAAAATACCAAAAAAAACTTCTCTTCCCTACCAGACAACGCCCACTAATATACCAAACAAAACTTCTCTCCTCTACTAGACAACGCCCACTACTTTACCAAATAAAACTTCTCTTCTCTAATAGACAACGCCCACTAATATACCAAACAAAACTTCTCTTCTCTACTAGACAACGCCCACTACTTTACCTAATAAAACTTCTCTTCTCTACTAGACAACGCCCACTACTTGACCAAATAAAACTTCTCTTCTCTACTAGACAACGCCCACTACTTTATCAAATAAAACTTCACTTCTCTAATAGAAAACGCCCACTAATATACCAAACAAAGCTTCTCTTCCCTACCAGACAACGCCCACTAATATACCAAACAAAGCTTCTCTTCCCTACCAGACAACGCCCAATAATATACCAAATAAAACTTCTCTTCTCTAATAGACAACGCCCACTACTTTACCAAATAAAACTTCTCTTCTCTACCAGACAACGCCCACTACTTTACCAAATAAAACTTCTCTTCTCTACCAGACAACGCCCACTACTTTACCAAATAAATCTTCTCTTTCCTACCAGACAACGCCCACTACTTTACCAAATAAAACTTCTCTTCTCTACCAGACAACGCCCACTACTTTACCAAATAAAACTTCTCTTCTCTACCAGACAACGCCCACTACTTTACCAAATAAATCTTTTACTTTCCTACCAGACAACGCCCACTAATATACCAAACAAAACTTCTCTTCTCTACTAGACAACGCCCACTAATATACCAAACAAAGCTTCTCTTCTCTACTAGACAACGCCCACTAATATACCAAACAAAACTTCTCTTCTCTACCAGACAACGCCCACTAATATACCAAACAAAGCTTCTCTTCCCTACCAGACAACGCCCAATAATATACCAAACAAAACTTCTCTTCTCTACTAGACAACGCCCACTACTTTACCAAATAAATCTTCTCTTCTCTACTAAACAACGCCCACTACTTTACCAAATAAAACTTCTCTTTTCTACCGGACAACGCCCAATAATATACCAAACAAAACTTCTCTTCTCTACCAGACAACGCCCACTACTTTACCAAATAAAACTTCTCTTCTCTACCAGACAACGCCCACTACTTTACCAAATAAAACTTCTCTTCTCTACTAGACAACGCCCACTAATATACCAAACAAAACTTCTCTTCTCTACTAGACAACGCCCACTACTTTACCAAATAAAACCTCTCTTCTCTACCAGACAACGCCCACTACTTGACCAAATAAAACTTCTCTTCTCTACCAGACAACGCCCACTACTTGACCAAATAAAACTTCTCTTCTCTACTAGACAACGCCCACTACTTGACCAAATAAAACTTCTCTTCTCTACCAGACAACGCCCACTAATATACCAAACAAAACTTCTCTTCTCTACCAGACAACGCCCACTACTTTACCAAATAAAACTTCTCTTCTCTACCAGACAACGCCCACTACTTGACCAAATAAAACTTCTCTTCTCTACTAGACAACGCATACTACTTTACCAAATACAAATCTTTTCTCTACTAGACAACGCCCACTACTTTACCAAACAAAACTTCTCTTCTCTACTAGACAACGCCCAGTACTTTACCTAATAAAACTTCTCTTCTCTACTAGACAACGCCCACTACTTTACCAAAAAAAACTTCTCTTCTCTACTAGACAACGCCCACTACTTTACCAAATACAAATCTTTTCTCTACTAGACAACGCCCACTACTTTACTAAACAAAACTTCTCTTCTCTACTAGATAACACCCACTACTTTACCAAATAAAACTTCTCTTTTCTACTAGACAACGCCCACTACTTTACCAAATACAAATCTTTTCTCTACTAGACAACGCCCACTACTTTACTAAACAAAACGTCTCTTCTCTACTAGACAACGCCCACTACTTTACCAAATAAAACTTCTCTTTTCTACTAGACAACGCCCACTACTTTACGAAACAAAACCTCTCTTCTCTACCAGACGACGCCCACTACTTTACCAAACAAAACCTCTCTTCTCTACTAGACAACGCCCACTACTTTACCAAACAAAACTTCTCTTCTCTACTAGACGACGCCCACTACTTTACCAAATAAAACTTCTCTTCTCTACCAGACAACGCCCACTACTTTACCAAACAAAACTTCTCTTCTCTACTAGACAACGCCCACTACTTTACCATATAAAACTCCTCTTCTCTACTAGACGACGACCACTACTTTACCAAAAAAAGCTTCTCTTTTCTACTAGACAACGCCTACTACTTTACCAAATGAAACTTCTCTTCCCTACCAGACAACGCCCACTAATATACCAAACAAAGCTTCTATTCTCTACTAGACAACGCCCACTACTTTACCAAATAAAACTTCTCTTCCCTACCAGACAACGCCCACTAATATACCAAACAAAGCTTCTCTCCCTACCAGACAACGCCCAATAATATACCAAACAAAACTTCTCTTCTCTACTAGACAACGCCCACTACTTTACCAAATAAATCTTCTCTTCTCTACTAAACAACGCCCACTACTTTACCAAATAAAACTTCTTTTCTCTACCAGACATCGCCCACTACTTTACCAAATAAAACTTCTCTTTTCTACCGGACAACGCCCAATAATATACCAAATAAAACATCTCTTCTCTACCAGACAACGCCCACTACTTTACCAAATAAAACTTCTCTTCTCTACCAGACAAAGCCCACTACTTTACCTAATAAAACTTCTCTTCTCTACTAGACAACGCCCACTAATATACCAAACAAAACTTCTCTTCTCTACTAGACAACGCCCACTACTTTACCAAATAAAACCTCTCTTCTCTACCAGACAACGCCCACTATTTGACCAAATAAAACTTCTCTTGTCTACCAGACAACGCATACTACTTTACCAAATACAAATCTTTTCTCTACTAGACAACGCATACTACTTTACCAAATACAAATCTTTTCTCTACTAGACAACGCCCACTACTTTACCAAATAAAACTTCTCTTCTCTACTAGACAACGCCCACTACTTTACCAAATACAAATCTTTTCTCTACTAGACAACGCCCACTACTTTACCAAATACAAATCTTTTCTCTACTAGACAACGCCCACTACTTTACCAAACAAAACTTCTCTTCTCTACTAGACAACGCCCACTACTTTACCAAATAAAACTTCTCTTCTCTACTAGACAACGCCCACTACTTTACCAAACAAAACTTCTCTTCTCTACCAGACAACGCCCACTACTTTACCAAATAAAACTTCTCTTCTCTACTAGACAACGCCCACTACTTTACCAAATAAAACTTCTCTTCTCTACTAGACAACGCCCACTACTTTACCAAATAAAACTTCTCTTCTCTACTAGACAACGCCCACTACTTTACCAAATAAAACTTCTCTTCTCTACTAGACAACGCCCACTACTTTACCAAATAAAACTTCTCTTCTCTACTAGACAACGCCCACTACTTTACCAAATACAAATCTTTTCTCTACTAGACAACGCCCACTACTTTACCAAACAAAACGTCTCTTCTCTACTAGACAACGCCCACTACTTTACCAAATAAAACTTCTCTTTTCTACTAGACAACGCCCACTACTTTACGAAACAAAACCTATCTTCTCTACCAGACAACGCCCACTACTTTACCAAACAAAACGTCTCTTCTCTACTAGACAACGCCCACTACTTTACGAAACAAAACCTATCTTCTCTACCAGACAACGCCCACTACTTTACCAAACAAAACGTCTCTTCTCTACTAGACAACGCCCACTACTTTACCAAATAAAACTTCTCTTTTCTACTAGACAACGCCCACTACTTTACGAAATAAATCTCCTTTTCTCTACTAGACAACGCCCACTACTTTACCATATAAAACTTCTCTTCTCTACTAGACAACGCCCACTACTTTACCAAACAAAACCTCTCTTCTATCATGCTAGATCTCTTTTCTATCACAGATAACTTATTTTCTACCAAACGAGGTCTTACTTCAATCAAATGCGTATTTCTTTCTTTGCGTGCCATCTCCACATCGAAGATTGGCTACCATGGAGCGCCAATCACTAATTGGGCGCCGTCTCCACATCGAAAGCTACTAACTTCAAGGTAATTAACACCAGGGCTAAAACTAAGAATAGCAAAATGTTATATTTTCTCAGCATTCTTGTCTGTTGCAGAAACAAGGACATTAGACAAGAAAACAGAACATAAAATTGAAGCCTTTGGAATGTGGATCTCTAGAAGAATAGGTAGACTTGTATGGAAAGAAAATATAATAATGATGAAGCCTTAAAACAACTAAAATGAAAAGAAAACTACGAAACATAATTATAACAAGACAAATAAGAATTTTTGGGCTTGTGAAAAAACACAGCAGCCTTCTAAAAGTAATCTAGGAGGGAAAATACAAGATAAAAGGGGCAGAGGCAGATAAACCTTAACAGAGACAATTAACATTAACAAATGGACAAGTTAGCATATAACAACTTGCACTATCTAAATAAGAGACATAGCGGACCATGGTAGTGAACTTACGATGTGGAGACGGCACTCAATGATGATGATGTTGAATATGATGATGATGATGTATTTAAGAAGAATCCCGACAATGGGAAAGTGAAGTAAACTTTGCTATCAGTTACAGCAAGACAGATCAAGTATTCAGACGCCCCTGCAACACGAAATAGTGCATTTGAACACTAACAAACATCTTCCGAGTTCTAATCCTTTTTTCATTCCCATCTTCTGCCATCAGTGCCTAACGTGGACACTCACAACGAAACAGAAGCTGAAGTTATTCACTACAGGAGGAAGATGTATGAGGAAAGCAGCCGAAGTGACCAGAAGTGAAGAATAGCTGAACGCAAACCATAAGAGAATGTCGGAGGAAAGATCATAAGATAAAGAGTTGGAATAGAACAAAGATCATAAGAGAAAGAGTCAGCATAGAGCAAAGATTATAAGGAAAAGAGTTGGAATAGAACAAAGATCTTAAGAGAAAGAGTCAGCATAGAAGAAAGAATATATGAAAAAGAGTTGGAATAGAACAAAGATCATAAGAGAAAGAGTCAGCATAGAACAAAGATTATAAGGAAAAGAGTTGGAATAGAACAAAGACCTTAAGAGAAAGAGTCAGCATAGAACAAAGATTATAAGGAAAAGAGTTGGAATAGAACAAAGACCTTAAGAGAAAGAGTCAGCATAGAACAAAGATTATAAGGAAAAGAGTTGGAATAGAACAAAGACATTAAGAGAAAGAGTCAGCATAGAACAAAGAATATATGAAAAAGAGTCAGCATAGAACAAGAAAATGTTGAAAAGGAGTTGGAATAGAACAAAGATCATAAGAGAAAGAGTCAGCATAGAACAAAGATTATAAGGAAAAGAGTTGGAATAGAACAAAGACCTTAAGAGAAAGAGTCAGCATAGAACAAAGAATATATGAAAAAGAGTCAGCATAGAACAAGAATATATGAAAAAGAGTTGGAATAGAACAAAGATCATAAGATAAAGAGTCAGCATAGAACAAAGAATATATGAAAAAGAGTTGGAATAGAACAAAGATCATAAGAGAAAGAGTCAGCATAGAATAAAGATCATAAGATAAAGAGTTGGAATAGAACAAAGATCATAAGAGAAAGAGTCAGCATAGAATAAAGATTATAAGAAAAAGAGTCGGCTTAGAACAAAAATTGTAAGAAAAAGAATATACATAGAACAAAGATTATAATAAAGAGTCCACATAGAACAAAGATTATAAGAAAAAGAGTCCACATAGAACAAAGATTATAAGAAAAAGAGTCCACATAGAACAAAGTTTATAAGAAAAAGAGTCGACATGGAGCAATGATTATAAGAAATAAAGTTTTAATAGAATAAAGATCATAAGAGAAAGAGTTAGTAAAGAACAGCTATCATAAGAAAAAGAGCCGGCATAGAACAAACATATTATTATTTAAAAGCCGGCATTAAACAAAGGTTATAAGAGAAAGAGTCGGAATAGAACAAAAATAATATTCTTCTAAAGTCTGCATAGAACAACGATTATAAGAACAGTAGTTGGCGCGGAAAGAAGATCATAAGAAAAATAGTCGACATAGAAGCAATCTCGAGATACAGAGGCATCCCATAATATGCAATACATGCACACTTTTATTAGAACGTATTAGGCAAGTCATATCTGGTTAGCTTTCCGAGCGAAACACTCGAGGACGGAGCACGACCTTCTGTCTCGCAATAAAAGCAAACAAAATTGGGTACCTGACCTTCGGTCAAGGAACGAAAGCCATCAGGGAAACGGAGCACTGGGCTTGGCTTTCTTTGAAGGTGAGCCCAAGTTAATGGGGGCTTTAAGCTCAACTCATCGACGGCAGTAATGTCGTGAGGTATCTCGATGGTTGTCTTGTTCTGTATTTTATTATGTTCATTATTTCAAATTGTATATCTCATTAAACTCAATACTTATGTCTTACATCTCACTACATCCATTACTTGCAATTGTATATCTCACTGTGTCCATTACCGACAGTCTTATATCTCAGAAGAAGACAACCAACGGCGCGAGACAGCAAGAAAGCTGTTGCAGACGACTCATAGCTGATGGTTTGCGCCAGGATCGGTGAACTAGAACTATCCAGACCCTACTCCACCTCGTCTTGGTGCCTCTATTATCAGACTAACCAATATAGTCTGGCCAACACAGTGGGAATCGTGATGGAAGGCAATCCAGTAATCAAAAATATCTGGTGACGACGGATATGCTTGGGCTGAAATATGTAAATATAATAGTCTTACAGCACATGCCAACAAAACGCATTGACGTCTATTTAACGTCCTCTAAAGGAAGGACGTCGAATAGGACAGCTCGCGTCGTTAGAGGTGAAATAGAACTTTACAGGAGATTAACTATAGCTTTATCCATTGGGTGAACTTAAGCCATCATTTTTTACCACACTCATTACTTACAGCCCCATGTTCCACTATACTAATTACTTACAGTCCCATGTCCCACCACACTAATTACTTACAGTCCCATTTCCCACTACACTCATTACTTACAGTCCCATGTCCCACTACACTCATTACTTACAGTCCCATGTCCCACTACACTCATTACTAACAGTCTCATGCCCCACTACACTCATTACTTACAGTCCCATTTCCCACTACACTCATTACTAACAGTCCCATGTCCCACTACACGCATTACTTACAGTCCCATGTCCCACTACACTCATTACTTACAGCCCCATGTCCCACTACACTCATTACTAACAGTCCCATGTCCCACAACACTCATTACTAACAGTCCCATGCCCCACTACACTCATTACTTACAGACCCATTTCCCACTACACTCATCACTTTCTATCCATAACCCACTACACTCATTTCTTACAGAACCATTTCCCACTACACTCATCACTTACTATCCATACCCCACTACACACATTACTTACAGTTCCATTTCCCACTATACTCATTACCAACTTCCCTATCCCACTACACTCATTACTTAAGTTTCATGTCCACTACACACAGTACTTAAGTCTCGTATCCCACTACACTCATTACTTACAGTCCATTATCCCACTATACTCATTACTTGCACTGTTTAATAACACACCTACACAGTAATTCCGATTTCGTCTTCAGCTCTCATTCTTCATTAATTATTTATTGACTCGCGCTTTCCATCTTTAACCGAACCGTCTGTCGAGTTCTTGATTAAAAAACACAAAATTGAGTTCCCTCATTCATGTCATAGATATCGATCTAGCGGGAGAATACGCTGGTCGCACTGACAATATGAACAGAACTAATAACACGAAACTTGTACCCATACGGCATCTTTTGCGACCAGCATATTACTATTTCTGTCTTTCTATCTTTCACTCTCTTTATCATACAATACTTCTCGTTTTCTCGTTATCCCATTTTTATTTGATATTTTTTAATGTTAGTATAACGGAAAATACCTAGGAAGTTTGTGACAAACAACAATCCACAAACAGCAGAGATAGACTCCAGTTGCATCATCATCAACATCATAGAGTGCCATCTCCGCAACGAAGGTTAGCTACCATGGAGCGCCATTCTGCTCTGTCTTTTGCTTTGATGGTGCAGGATGTCATAGGCTGATTTGTCCATCTTTTGATGTTACTCGTCCATGTTAGTCTGATCTGCCTCTTTTACCTTGTATTTTCCCCTCCAGGATTACTTTTAGTAAGCTGTTGTGTCTTTTAACATGGTCCAAAAATCGCATTTGTCTTGTTTGAATTGTGTTTAGTAGTTCTCATTTCACTTTTAGTTGTTTTAAGACTTCATTGTTTGTTTTCGTTTCTTTCTATCCAATTCTACCTGTTCTTCTTTATCCACATTTCAAAGGCTTCAATTCTCGTTCTGTTTTCTTGTCTGATGTCCATGTTCCTGCACCATATAGGAATGTTGAGAAAACATAACATTTTGCTATTCTTAGTTTTAGCTCTGGTGTTATTTGTTTTGATGTTAGTATGTTCTTCATGACATTAAAATAATTTTTTGCCATTCCTATTCTTTTGATTATTTCAGTTGTACATTTTCCATCACTGGTTATAGTATGTCCAAGGTAGTTGTAGTTCTGAACTGTCTCCAGGTCTATTCCTTCAACTTTGATATCCACTTGTGGGTTTTGAGTATTTTCTTTATTTATGATCATAGTTTTAGTCTTTTTATATTCATATTTCTTGCTTGTTTTGTTTATTTCATTAAGTAATTGTTGTAGATCATTAGGATTTTCTGATAGTAGTACAGTACCGTCAGCATATCTTAGGTTATTGATTATCTTTCCAATAATGTTTAGGCCTGGCATCTCTGTGATGTTTTTAAAGATTTGCTCAATGTATAGATTGAACTAGCTTGGTGATGGGATGCATCCCTGTCTTACTCCTCTTTTTATATCAATGGTTGTAGAGTTCTCTTTGTTATATTTTATTATTGCTGTTTGCTCCCAGTGTAAATTACATGTTAGTCGTATATCCATGTCATCTAATGTATCTCTTTTAGGCATTCTATAAGTTGTTTGTGGTGTACTCTATCAAAAGCTTTGGTGTAGTCTATGAAGCAGGCATATATTGGTTTGTTTACTTCTGTGTACTTTTCGATTAATGCTCTCATGCAGAATATGGCTTCTTTTATCCCGTGTTTTTCCTAAATCCAAATTGCTGCTCATCTAATTCAGTATTGATTTTATTCTGAATCCTTCCCTGTATAACTTTTAGTAAGATTTGTGTAGCTTATTGTTCTAAAGTCACTGCATTCAACTGCACCATTCTTTTAGGCAATGCAATGAAAGTTGATGTTTTTGGTTCATTTGGTATGTATCTTGTGTGGTATATGTCGTTACATATGTCTGTAATCATTTTAAGATTTAATAGCCTGATGTACATTTTTATAACTGGTTTCTTGTCCCTTTGATCATGAAATAGTTCTGTTATATATTCCTGCCATCTATCTATAATATCTTTATTGTTTGTTAGCATTTTTCCTTTTTTGTCTGCAATGCATCCACCTTCTGTGGCTTTTTTATTTTTATTAGTCATTCTCTTTATTTCTGTGTGCATTCCTCTTACGTCTCGTTTGCATTCCATAGTTTCAATTTTATACATTTTTGGCTGAGCCAGTCTTCTTTTGCCTTTTTGCACATTTTACGTATTTCATTATCTATTTTATTGTATTTGACAGTGTTCTTCACTTGCCTCCTTTCTTCCATTTTTTCTAACATGGTGTTAGTTATCTATTTTTGTTTTTTGTTCTTTTCTTTTTTGGGTAAGGTGTTGCAGGTTTCTTGTATGCTTTTCTTTATGCATTGCCATTTGGTTGTGACTTTTTCATCAGGATTTTCTCTTCTGTATTGCTCAATTCCGTCTTCTAGCAGCTTCTGATATGTGTTCTTTACTTGTATTGTATAGGTATCTTTAATATCTTTTTGATTTAAAGCTGTTATATCTAGTGGTATTGTTGATGAATTAGACTTTTGCTTGTTTCTCTTTAGTTTGATTTTCATTTTAATCATTACAGGATTTTGATCTGAATTAATATCTGTTCCTGGGTAGGTTTTGGCTTTCTGTTACAGAACCTTTCTTTTATCATTATCTAATCTGTTTGATTCCTCTTCTTATCTCCAGGACTTTTCCATGTGTATAGTTTCCTATTCTCTTGCTCAAAGTAGGTGTTACATATTATCAGCCTGTTTTCTTCACAGAATTGTATTAATCTTTCTCCTCTGTCATTTCTTTTTCCTAAACCATGATTTCCTATAATGGTCTTAAATCTACCTTTTCCTACTTTAGCGTTCATGTCACCCATTACAATCAAGATGTCTGAAGATTTCACTTGCTTCATAACTTTATTTAGGTCTTCATAGTATGCCTCTATTTGTTCATCTGTGTAGTCTTGAGTAGGTGCATATGTCTGTATTATTGCTATTTCGAATGGTTTTGCTTTCATCTTGAGTAGTATAATCCTATCACTGTATGTCCAGTGGGTATGTAAAGCTGCATCGAAGCTTGTTAAATCATTGGACAATTATCACCACTGTTGCCCAACAAGGAAATAACTATGGAGGCAAATCGGGTACTCTACAATACAATCTTCATCACAACGTTGTGCTACCAATGCCAGGCCTGGACCCTAGATGCAAGGACAATAAGAAAAATAACCTCTACTGAGATGAAATGTATCAGACGAATGACAGGAAGCAGCATGAGAGACAAGAAAAGAAATGAAGAGCTGAGAAAAAAAACTAGGAATTCCCCCCCTCTCCCCGCCATATAATATATAAAGAAACAACAGATAAAATGGTGTAACCACGTGACAAGGCAGTGTTCAAACGAACCCTCAATGAACGTTGCGAGAACACCAGACCCAAGGGTCGACAACGAAAAAGATGGGTCGAAGGAATATTAGAAGCACCACAACATAACAGCAGCAGAAGCGAACCGAAGAGTGGAACAAACATCCAGATAATACCCAGAATACAACCATTATATCAGTGGAACAAACATCCAGGTAATACCCAGAATACAACCGTTATATCAGTGGAACAAACATCCAGATAATACCCAGAATACAACCATTTATATCAGTGGAACAAACATCCAGATAATACCCAGAATACAACCATTATATCAGTGGAACAAACATCCAGGTAATACCAGAATACAACCATTATATCAGTGGAACAAACATCCAGGTAATACCCAGAATACAACCATTATATCAGTGGAACAAACATCCAGGTAATACCCAGAATACAACCGTTATATCAGTGGAACAAACATCCAGATAATACCCAGAATACAACCGTTATATCAGTGGAACAAACATCCAGATAATACCCAGAATACAACCGTTATATCAGTGGAACAAACATCCAGATAATACCCAGAATACAACCGTTATATCAGTGGAACAAACATTCAGATAATACCCAGAATACAACCGTTATATCAGTGGAACAAACATTCAGATAATACCCAGAATACAACCATTATATCAGTGGAACAAACATTCAGATAATACCCAGAATACAACCATTATATCAGTGGAACAAACATTCAGATAATACCCATAATACAACCATTATATCAGTGGAACAAACATTCAGATAATACCCAGAATACAACCATTATATCAGTGGAACAAACATCCAGATAATACCCAGAATACAACCGTTATATCAGTGGAACAAACATTCAGATAATACCCAGAATACAACCATTATATCAGTGGAACAAACATCCAGATAATACCCATAATACAACCATTATATCAGTGGAACAAACATCCAGATAATACCCAGAATACAACCATTATATCAGTGGAACAAACATCCAGATAATACCCAGAATACAACCGTTATATCAGTGGAACAAACATCCAGATAATACCCAGAATACAACCGTTATATCAGTGGAACAAACATCCAGATAATACCCAGAATACAACCATTATATCATTGGAACAAACATCCAGATAATACCCAGAATACAACCATTATATCAGTGGAACAAACATCCAGATAATACCCAGAATACAACCGTTATATCAGTGGAACAAACATCCAGATAATACCCAGAATACAACCGTTATATCAGTGGAACAAACATCCAGATAATACCCAGAATATAACCGTTATATCAGTGGAACAAATATCCAGATAATACCCAGAATACAACCGTTATAGCAGGGAAACAAGCATCCAGTAACCATAACCAGATAAACCTCACTCAGGGGAGTGAACGAAAACTAACAAACAGGCACTACAAGTCTTAAGCCATCCGTTGAAAATGGCAAAAGAACTGACATGGGACACAGTAGTTTACCATTGATAATTTAGTTAATTTGCCCAGTGTGGCATTCCATAAAGATATGATACACATTCTTCTTCACATACATCCTGTACACTCAAAGTGATTAAAAGAAACTGTATCTTAAAATATATATTTTCAAAAAACTTTGTTAATGAAGACATTGAATATTGCATCTCCGGAAACTCTCAAATGTGTAATTTAAACATCTTGTTTGTTATGAGCATCAACTGCGAATATATCACTCATACATAAATGTTTGCTCTAACAAACATGCTTACATTTAATGCACAAGCAATTGAGGGACGAAGATATATAGAGAAACAAAAGAAAAGATTACAGACAGATTAAGAGAATGGCTTGGCAGAAGGTCAACAACAGAAATGATAAATAACTGTCGAGTTGCGGAGAGACATGATCCATGACAACAGAGGTGAGATGCAGAATAGGACAGACAAAAGCAGCTTTAAAAAAATGAGGAAGATACTGTGCAAACCATTTTTGACAATAGAAAAAAAAGTGTTCTTAAATTTTATGTAGAGCCAGTCATAACATATGGATGTAAATCATGGACAATAGTACAACAGACAAAGAAAATTACTTGTGGGTTTATAAATATGTGGAGCCGCGATAGCTCTGTGGTTAGTGAACTGGACTACAAAGGACAAGAGGTAGGGTTTGATCCCAATCGACGGCTTCCGTTTCACACAGCCTTTAATGGGTACCGAAAATTTTCTGGGAAAGTAAAGCGGCACTGGCGCAATTCCGACCACATTACCCCAAAAATCATGTGCCGAAGGTCTGTAAATTTATGGTCACTAACACCATATTCCCTATACGCCACTTGGCGTGACAGAGGTACTTTACTTTACTTTTTCTAGAAATATGGCTTAACATGAGAATACCATGGACAGCTAAGACAAGTAATGAAAAAGTTCTGAAAAAGACCAAAGTAAAGAGAGAGCTAATATCCGATATTAGGAAGAAACAACCATCATTTGTTGGTCATGTAATGAGAAGGGAACAGCTGGAATATATTGTAACAACTGGGAAAATCTAACGACGAAGAGATAGAGGCAAGCAAAGAGAAAAGATACCAGACAGCTTAAGAGAATGGCTTCAACAGAAATGAGAATTAACTGTCGAGATCGAAAGTTGTGGAGAGACATGATCACCTTCGCCAGCAGGTATGGTACTCGAAGATGTGACAAGTTTAAACCACTCCCATAAAATATCAACTTTAAGAATGAGTGGAATGTACAAAACTCAGGGCATCTTCACCCTTAAACGCTGATAAATTTGCAAGATTAGATCTAAAATGTCACTTTTTGATGAAAAACAAACAACTGTGAGGAATGTCCCGCTCCCGTGATGTCACTTCTTAAAACAAAAACCAAAAAAAGCAAGATGAAATCTTGCGCTAAGTCGCAATTATCTCCCATTAACATCACTACAGAAACTGGCTTTGAAACAAAACGTGGAATCTCTGAGGTAGAAAGATCGTTCAATAACTCTTCTCTCCTGTTGATGGAACCATGCACCGGTGTCAGTTTGTGTAAGGCATGTCGCTATAATCCACAGCTCCAACAAGGTGCCAGGTATATTGTCTTTCTGAACTGTCTCCTCTAGTTACAAGTGTATGCTTCTTCCTTAGAATGAAGGTAGAGCGTAGATAGAAGATCTTCGGACATTTACGGGCGCATAACTCGAGAATATGGAAATCTTTCTTGGTTTTATTTTGGCGTAGGGCCCTCGCATTACACGTCTGGTGGTTTGCGCTGGACAATCTTTCTTTCTTCCTTTCTTTCTTTCTTTCTCTTTCTTTCTTTCTTTCTTTCTTTCTTTCTTTCTTTCTTTCTTTCTTTCTTTCTTTCTTTCTTTCTTTCTTCCTTCCTTTCATTCTTTCTTTATTTTTTCTTTCATTCATTCATTCTTTCTTTATTTTTTCTTTCATTCATTCATTCTTTCTTTTTTTTTCTACAGGGAAAGAAAGTAAAAATAAAGGATCAGCTTTAATAGAAAAAAAGACAGAAGTAATGGTAGCAGCAAAAAAAAAAGACATCACCACAATGCACAATAAAGACAAGTGGAACAAAATTAAATCAGGTAAATAAATTTTAATATCTGGGAACAATGTTAACCTCAGATGGTAGATGTACAACAGAGGTGAGATGGTAGATGTACAACAGAGATGAGATGGTAGGTGTACAACAGAGGTGAGATGGTAGATGTACAACAGAGGTGAGATGGTAGATGTACAACAGAGGTGAGATGATAGATGTACAACAGAGGTGAGATGGTAGATGTACAACAGAGGTGAGATGGTAGATGTACAACAGAGGTGAGATGGTAGATGTACAACAGAGGTGAGATGGTAGATGTACAACAGAGGTGAGATGGTAGATGTACAACAGAGGTGAGATGGTAGATGTACAACAGAGGTGAGATGATAGATGTACAGCAGAGGTGAGATGGTAGATGTACAACAGAGGTGAGATGGTAGATGTACAACAGAGGTGAGATGGTAGATGTACAACAGAGGTGAGATGGTAGTTGTACAACAGAGGTGAGATGGTAGATGTACAACAGAGGTGAGATGGTAGATGTACAACAGAGGTGAGATGGTAGATGTACAACAGAGGTGAGATGGTAGATGTACAACAGAGGTGAGATGATAGATGTACAACAGAGGTGAGATGGTAGTTGTACAACAGAGGTGAGATGCAGAATGGCTCAGGCAAAAGCAGCTTTCCAAAAAATGAGGAAGATACTATGCAATCCATTTTTGACAATAGAAACAGGAAAAAGAGTTCTTAAATGTTATGTAGAGCCAGTCTTAACATATGGATGTGAATCATGGACAATGGACAAGAAAATTACTGGAGGCTGTACAAATGTGGTTTTACAGAAGAATTTGGAGAATACCACGGGCAGCGAAGAATAGTAATGAAAACGTTTTGAAAAAAGACCGAAGCAAAAAGAGAGCTAATTTCCAATATATTAAGGAAGAAACAATCGTAATTTCTAAGCCATGTAATGAGAAGGGAACAGCTGGACAAATCGAGGGACGGATAGATAGAGGGAAGCAAACAGAAAAAATACCAGACAGCTTAAGAGAATGGCTTGGGAGAAGGTCAACAACAGAAATGATAAATAACTGCCGAGATCAAAAGTTGTGGAGAGACATGATCACCTACGCCAGCAGGCATGGTACTTGATGATAATGATGATGGTGATGATGGTGACGATAATGGTGATAATTATGATGGTGATGATGAAGATGATGGTGATGATGATATTGATAATGATGATAATGGTGGTGGTGATGATGATATTGATGAGGATGAGGATGATGATAATAATAATTCAACAAAAATACATCCACAAAATGTAAATTTGATAATCTCGGTCCCCAAATGGCAACTCAAATAAATAATTTGACAGTGGTACTTTAGTGACGCGGTCGTCAGCAAATCAAAGATCGTAAATGAAACATCAGAGAGTTCCTGATCAATCTAACTCAATCACAAATGGTTATAGCGCATTCGTGGCGAAATGAGACTTTTGAAATATTTAGTTGTGGTGTGTGCGTGCTACTGGTGGTGATTGTAGTCAAACTAGAGCGTTGTGGACCTTCCACAAGTGTATGAGAATAGTAAGTGTATACGTCCTTATGAGATAGACAGAAGAGAGAGAGAGAGAGAGAGAGAGAGAGAGAGTGGAGGGGCAGGGTGTGAGAGAACATTACATGTGAGAGAGAGAAGAAAGTGGCAATTAAAGAGAAAAGGAAATTGTCATGGAAAGTGTAAGAAATTGGGAGAGAGATAAAATGAGTAGGAGAGGTAGAGATATTGGGAGAGACAAGGAGAGGACGGAGGGACGATTAAGGGAAGGAGGAGATGAGAGACCAGGAGTGGATGGAGAGAAAATTAAGAGAGGGAGGAGATGAGAGACCAGGAGTGGATGGAGAGAAAATTAAGGGAGGGAGGAGATGAGAGACCAGGAGTGGATGGAGAGAAAATTAAAGGAGGGAGGAGATGAGAGACTAGGAGTGGATGGAGAGAAAATTAAGGGAGGGAGGAGATGAGAGACCAGAGGTGGATGGAGAGAAAATTAAGGGAGGGAAGAGATGAGAAAACAGGAGTGGATGGAGAGAAAATTAAAGAAGGAAAGAGGGGTAAAGAAGAGAGAGAAAGAGAGAGAAAGAGAAATTGTCACAGGAATAGCGGAAGAAAAAGTGGAGGTTAAAAGATAAAGGGAGAGAAATTAGACGAATGAAAGAAGAATAATATAAGCGAAAAGCAACACAGAAGGAGGCATATAGAGATGGGATGAAATGATGAGAAATGGAGATGGAATGAAAAAAAAATGATATATAGATATGGGATGATAAGATGAGATTTGGAGATGGGATGAGGAAATGAGATATAGATGGGACGACAAAGTGAGATATAGATATGGGATGATAATACGAGAAAGAGTGATGGGATGAAAAGGAGAGATATAGAGATTGGATGTTATGAAGAGATATAAATATGCACTGAGAAGAAGAGATATATAGCTGAAAGGAAGCGAAATGTAGATGGGATGAAAGGAAGAGATATGAAAATGGGATTGCAAGAAGAGACATAGAGAAGGGATTAGAAGAAGAGGTATAGAGATGAAATGTGAAGTAGATAAATAGAGACAGAATTACAAGAAGATGTGTACAGAAGGGGATTAGAAGATGAAATATAGAGATGGGATGAGAAGATGAGAAGAAGATATATAGAGGTGGGATGAGAAGATGGGATTTTAAAATCATTTTCTTTTCCTTTTTTTTTAGCGTTCGTCAGCTTTCAACTCTAACGAAGTCCCTAGAGTCTAGGAACTGAATTTTGCATGTTAATCCGTTTTTCCCTGGCAGCTGTGTGCGTAGACGTCCCTCGCCGCACTAGCAGATAACTCCGTCTTCGGAGGTACTTATATTTTTTCCGTCCATGAGTAATTGACGTTTCAAGCCGGGTCTCACTGCTGAGACCAGGGGTGGTTGCCACAGAGAAAAATCATAAATAAAAATCCCAACTGGTGCAGCCGGGATTTGAACTCCCGGCTTCTCTGTCTTGAGGTCGGCGTCTTGCCTCGAGACCAACCAGTCTCCCACCCCCGATGGAATATAGAGTTATGGGGTTAAGAAGAAGTGATGTAGAGATGAGATGGGAAGAAGAGATAGAGGAGTGGGACGAGAAGATGCGGTAGATGAGATGAGTAGAAGAGATTTGGGAGAGGGGATGGGGAAGATACAAACATAACAATGGGATGGGAAGATACAAGATAACGATTGGATGGGAAGATACAAGATAACGATTGGATGGGAAGATGTGATAGAGAGAAGGCATGAGTAGCTGTGTTAGCGAGAAGGGAGGGAAGATGCACCACAGAAGTACAAACGAATAGTTCAGGCAAAAGTAGCATTTCAGAAAATTAAAAATATCTTGCGCGACAAGTTTATGCCAATAGAAGTAAGAAAGAGAGTTCATCGGTGATATATGGAGCCAATTCTGTCCTATGAATGCGAACAATGGACAAACACATGAAAAGACAATTAGAGGCCACATAGATGGGATTTCCCAATAGAATGTTGAGAGTTCCCTCAACAGATTAAAAGACTAACGAGGAAATTCTCAAAGAGGCCAACACAAAAAGGGAGCTCCTAAAAAACACCAGAAGGAAACAACCAACATTTTTTTCGGGCTCATCACAAGAGGAAATTTGGAGTACATGTTACAACTGACAAAATACAAGAAAAAAGGGAACGCGGACGACAAAGCTACTTCATAGCTTGATGTCATGGCATTGAAAACAGTCAACAAAAGAGAATTGATACGAAGCGTTGAGGATAAAAAATTGTGGAAGGACATGATCGCCACCGCCATTCGGTATGGCACATGATGATAAACCCAAAATGGGTCATAAAATATGAAAGCCAAACTCTTACAATGGAACCAACTTTATAAAACTTTAACATTATAATTTTAATTCTAATAACATATCCCTCACATCCATTCAATCCACGTAACAATCTTCGATACAATCAAGCCTATAATCATGCCTACAATCATGCCTATAATCATTACATTTGAAATATCACAAGGGATTAAAAAAGAACAGGTCATGATTTCAGCCGAAAATCCCAAGGGATCGCTAAATATTTAGTGTCAATATCGGACAACTGTAATATTTATGAAAACATGATATCGATTGTGTTGAAGGCTCTATGCCAAAGTGCTGTGTATACACGTTAATGTCACGATGCATTTGTCACAAAATGAAAGCTTGTCAAAGAAGAGCGGGGGAGCAAAACAAAACAGGGAGAAGATCTATTAAAGTTTTAAAAAAGACAAGATGATTGAATATTTATTTAATCCCTGACAAGTTAATTGTGGGATTCGTGCGCTTAGTTATAGATTTGATTACAAGGTTGTTTGTTGTTGTTGTTGTTGTTGTTGTTGTTGTTATTTAAGATTCTGTAATGTGATGGATTAATTTTTTATTTCAAATCACGAATAAAAGTAATGATCTTCAAAATACGAATCATCAGGGCGCAGCCGATAGTAGATCTTCATAACATTTCATTATTCAATCGTTCACTCAATGGCTCACTCAATGGCTCACTCACTCACTCACTCACTCATTCACTCACTCATTCACTCACTCACTCACTCACTCACTCCCTCACTCAAACACTCACTCACTCACATACTCACTCACTCACTCATTCACTCACTCACTCATTCCCTCACTCACACACTCACTCACTCACTCACTCACTCCCTCACTCACTCAAACACTCACTCACTCACATACTCACTCACTCACTCATTCACTCACTCACTCATTCCCTCACTCACACACTCACTCACTCACTCATTCACTCACTCACTCACTCCCTCACTCACACACTCACTCACTCACTCATTCACTCACTCATTCCCTCACTCACACACTCACTCACTCACTCACTAATTCACTCACTCACTCAATGGCTGGCTCAATCACTCACTCCCTCACTCACTCACTCACTCACTCACTCACTCATTCCCTCACTCACTCACTCACTCATTCACTCACTCACTCAATGGCTGGCTCAATCACTCACTCACTCATTCACTCACTCACTCACTCATTCCCTCACTCACACACTCACTCACTCACTCATTCACTCACTCACTCATTCCCTCACCCACACACTCACTCACTCACTTATTCACTCACTCACTCACTCACTCACTCACTCACTCAATGGCTGGCTCAATCACTCACTCACTCCCTCACTCACACACTCTCTCAATCACTCATTCACTCAATCACCCACTCACTCACTCACTCAATGGCTGGCTCACTCACTCACTCAATGGCTGGCTCACTCACTAAGTCACTAACTCAATGGCTGGCTCACTCACCCACTCACACTCACTCACCTACTCACTCAGTGGCTGAATCACTCACTCACTCAATGGCTCACTCACTCACTAACTCGCGGTAGACTCACTCACTCAATGGCTGACTCACTCACTCACTCAATGGCTGGCTCACTCACTCAATGGCTGGCTCACTCACTCACTCACTCACTCACTCACTCAATGGCTGACTCACTCACTCACTCAATGGCTAACTCACTCACTCATCAACTCACTCACTAGCAGATTGACTCACTCACTCACTCAATGTCTGAATGACTCACTCACTCACTACATGGCTGACTGACTCACTCACTCACGCACTGGCAGACTCACTCACTCACTCAATGGCCGATTCACTCATTCACTCAATGGCTGACACACTCACTTACTCACAGGCAGACTCACTCACTCATTAAATGGCTGACTCACTCACTCACTGGCTGACTAACTCACTCACTCACTGGCAGACTCACTCACCTATCCACTCACTCAATGGCTAGCTCACTCACTCACTCATTCACTCACTCACTCAATGTCTGGCTCACTCACTAACTCACTGACTCAATGGCTGGTTCACTCACTCACTCACTCACTCAAAGGCTGAATCACTCACTCACTTACTCAATGGCTGACTAACTCCCTCACTCACTCACTCACTCACTCAATGGCAGACTCACTCACTCACTGAATGGCTGACTTACTCACTCACTCACTCACTCAATGGCTGACTCACTCACTCACCCATTTACTCAATTGCAGACTCACTCACTAACTCCCTAACTCACTCACTCACCCACTCACTCACTCACTCACCCACTCATTCACTCACTCACTCACCCACTCACTCACTCACTCACTCACTCACTCACTCACTCAATGGCTCACTCACTCAATGGCTGACTGACTCACTCACTCACTGGCAGACTCACTCAATGGCTGACTTACTCACTCACTGGCAGACTCACTCACTCATTCACTCAATGGCTGACACATTCACTCACTCCCGTGCAGACTCACTCATTCAACCCATTTACTGAATGGCTGACTAACTAACTCACTTACTCACTGGCAGACTCACTCACCCATTCACTCACTCAATGGCTAGCTCACTCACTCACTCAATGGTTGGCTCACTGATTCAATGGCTGATTCACTCACTCATTCAATGGCTGGCTCACTCATTAACTCACTCAATGGCTGGCTCACTCACTAACTCACTAACTCACTCACTCAATGGCTGGTTCACTTACTCACTCACTCACTCACTCAATGGCTGGCTCACTCACTCACTCGCTCCCTCACTCATTCACTCACGCAATGGCTGGCTCACTCACTAACTCGCTCGCTCAAACACTGTCACTCACTCGCTCACTCACTCACGCAATGGCTGGCTCACTCACTCAATGACTCACTCACTGGCAGACTCACTCACTGGCAGACTCACTCACTCATTCACTCACTCAATAATTGACTCACTCACTTACTCACTCCCTCACTCACACACTCACTCACTCACTCATTCACTCACTCTCTCCCTCACTCACACACTCACTCACTCACTCATTCACTTACTCACTTACTCACTCACTCGCTCACTCACACTCTCACTCACTCACTCACTCAATGGCTGGCTCACGCACTCACTCAACGGCTGGCACACTCACTAAGTCACTAACTCAATGGCTGGCTCACTCACCCAATCACACTCACTCACTCACTCACTCACTCAATGGCTGAATCACTCACTCACTCACTCACTCGCTGGCAGACTCACTCACTCAATGGCTGACTCACTCACTAACTCACTCATTCAATGGCTGGCTCACTCACTCAATGGCTGGCTCACTCACTCACTCACTCACTCACTCACTCACTCACTCACTCACTCAAAGGCTGACTCATTCACTCACTCAATGGCTGACTCACTCACTCATCCACTCACTCACTAGCAGACTCACTCACTCAATGGTTGATTCACTCATTCACTCAATTGCTGACACACTAACTTACTCACAGGCAGACTCACTCACTCATTAAATGGCTGACTCACTCACTCACTGGCTGACTAACTCACTCACTCACTGGCAAACTCACTCACCTATTCACTCACTCAATGGCTAGCTCACTCACTCACTCATTCACTCATTCACTCACTCAATGGCTGGTTCACTCACTCACTCACTGAATGGCTGAATCACACACTCACTTACTCAATGGCTGACTAACTCCCTCACTCACTCACTCACTGGCAGACTCACTCGCTCACTGAATGGCTGACTCACTCACTCACTCACTTATTTACTAAATGGCTGACTCACTCACTCACCCATTCATTCAATTGCAGACTCACTCACTGACTCCCTAACTCACTCACTCAATGGCTGGCTCACTCACTCACTCACTCACTCAATCACCCACTCACTCACTCACTCACTCACCCACTCACTCACTCACTCAATGGCTGACTGACTGACTCACTCACTCAATGGCTGACTGACTGACTCTCTCACTCACTGTCAGACTCACTCACTCATTCAATGGCTGACTTACTCACTCACTGGCAGACTCACTCACTCATTCACTCAATGGCTGACACACTCACTCACTCCCGTGCAGACTCACTCATTCACTCATTTACTAAATGGCTGACTAACTAACTCACTCACTCACTGGCAGACTCACTCACCCATTCACACACTCAATGGATAGCTCACTCACTCACTCACTCACTCACTCAATGGTTGGCTCACTCACTCAATGGCTGACGCACTCACGCACTCAATGGCTGGCTCACTCATTAACTCACTCAATGGCTGGCTCACTCACTCACTCACTCAATGGCTGGCTCACTCGCTCACTCAATGAATCACTCACTCACTGGCATACTCACTCACTCACTCAATGACTAACTCACTCACTCACTCACTCAATGACTCACTCACTCACTCAATGACTGACTCACTCACTCACTCAATGACTCACTCACTCAATGACTGACTCACTCACTCAATCAATGACTCACTCACTCACTCAATGACTGACCCACTCACACAATGACTGACCCACTCACTCACTCACTCAATGACTGACTCACTCACTCAATGACTGACTAATTCACTCAATGACTCACTCGCTCACTCAATGACTCACTCACTCACTCAATGACTCACTCAATCAATGACTGAATCACTCCCTCACTCAATGACTCACTCACTCAATGACTGACTAACTCACTCACTCACTCAATGACTCACTCACTCACTCAATGACTCACTCCCTCACTCAATAACTGACTCACACACTCAATGACTCACTCACTCACTCACTCACTCAATGACTAACTCACTCACTCACTCAATGACTCACTCACTCAATGACTAACTAACTCACTCACTCAATGACTCACTCACTCAATGACTGACTCACTCACTCAATGACTCACTCACTCACTCACTCAATGACTCACTCACTCACTCAATGACTGACTGACTCACTCACTCACTCAATCACTCACTCCCTCAATGACTCACTCACTCACTCACTCAATGACTCACTCACTCACTCACTCAATGACTCACTCGCTCACTCAATGACTCACTCACTCACTCAATGACTCACTCACTCAATAACTGACTCACTCACTCACCCATTCACTCCTATCTGTGTACCCCGGCATGTAAGACCAGCACTATAGATCTCCAGCACCTGTCTTGGCCCAGTGTTTCAAGGAACAAATGAAGGAAGAGGGGAGGGGAGGGAGTGAGGGGTGGAGAGAAAGAATTGAAGGACGGAAGGAAGGAAGGAAAAGAGAGACAGAGGAAGGAGGGAATGGATATGGTAGAAAGAAAGACGTACGGGGAAGAGGGGAAAAAGGAAGGTTGGGATGTCAAGGAAAAGATATGAAGAAAGGAAGTGAGGAAGGCAGGGTGTGGATAAAGGAAGGAAGGAAGGAAGGAATGGAAGGAATGGATGTGGAGGAAGGATGGACGGAAGGGACAATGTAGAAATTGTCGTTAATTTGATTCTCCATTCTATGATCCGATGTCACCCATGTATGATGTATTCTTTTATGTTGGAATATTGTTCCTCCTATGACTATTTTTTTTTTTATTAAAGGCACAGACGTTCACGAATATCTCTCTATTCTCATTGATTTCTTTATCTAAGAACTATATATATATGTCTTCCCATGATCTCTTCACAGCCTCGGTTGTCTGATCCTACTTCTGTGTTTGGACCTCCCATCAAGATTATATCTTTAGCTCTTCTTCCGTCCGTCTGACATTGTAACTGTGTATAGAATTCATCTTTAACTAAATCTTCCTGATCATTGGTTAGTGCATGACATTGGATAATGTGTATTTTTATTTTGTTTTGTTGTTGTTTGAAATGTTGTTCTTATTAGTCTTGGCAACTTGCTTCCCATTCTATCAGTGTTTTCTGTGCCACTCTTTATAACATTATAGCCACTCCTATTTGAGTGCTGCTGCGTTCCAGGTTCCTGGTGTCATGATGATGAAATACTTTCTCCTGTATTTACTTGTATCTTTTCTCTTCCTAACCATTTTGTTTCGCACATTTCTCCTAGAATATCTATTTTGTAATTTGCAATTTCTGCTGCTATCTGTGCAGTTTTTCCTTGTTTGTTTAGAATACGTACATTCCAGGTGCCAATTCTGGAAGATTTTCTTGTAGACAAAAGGTGAGTCGTCGACTCGGACATCTTGTGGCTTATTCCAGATTGCGTCATACATCTCTTAGACATACCCTTGTCTTTCCTGGATGGCAGATTTACTTTGTTTCTTTCTTTGACTTATCCATCTTCTTCTTCTTCTACTTTACAGGTCTCTGTGTAGACATAGGTCTTCAACAAACACTTTCAGCTCCCTGTGATGTATAGGTCTTCAACACGTTCAGCTCCCTGTGGAGCCATAGGTCATCGACAAACACTTTCAGCTCTCTGTGGAGCCATAGGTCTTCAACAAACACTTTCAGCTCTCTGTGGAGCATAGGTCTTCAACAAACACTTTCAGCTACCTGTGGAGCATAGGTCTTCAACAAACACTTTCAGCTCTCTGTGGAGCATAAGTTAACACTTTCAGCTCCCTGTTGAGCATAGGTCTTCAACAAAGACTTTCAACTCCCTGTAGAATATAGGTCTTCAACAAATACTTTCAGCTCCCTGCGGAGCGTAGGTCATCAACAAACACTTCCAACTCCCTATGGAGCATAGGTCTGCAACAAAAAGTTTCCAAGTCGTTCTGTTTCGTGCCAACCTTTTAGGATTATTGCATGTCTTAAGCTACAGTTTAGGGCCTCATAATCCGAGGGGGCTCACATTTGTATATGTTGAAAAATATGATTGAGAACTTCGGGCGTTAATTTTTCTTTTTTTTTTTTTCAATAGAATGTCACAAAGTTTCATTTATGTTAGCCAAATTAGAGAATCAAAGTTTCATGTATGTTAGCCAAATTAGAGAATCAAAGTTTCATTTATGTTAGACAAATTAGAGAATCAAAGTTTCATTTATGTTAGCCAAATTAGGGGCTCAAATGTTCATGTATGTTAGCCAAATTAGAGAATCAAAGATTCATTTATGTTAGCCAAATTAGAGAATCAAAGTTTCATTTATGTTAACCAAATTAGAGAATCAAAGTGTCATTTATGTTAGAAAAATTAGAGAATCAAAGTTTCATTTCTGTTAGCCAAATTAGAGAATCAAATTTTCATTTCTGTTAGCCAAATTAGAGAATAAAAGTTTCATGTATGTTAGCCAAATTAGAGATTAAAAGTTTCATTTCTGTTAGCCAAATTAGAGAATCAAAGTTTCATGTTTGTTAGCCAAATTAGAGAATCAAAGTTTCATTTATGTTAGACAAATTAGAGAATCAAAGTTTCATTTATGTTAGCCAAATTAGAGGCTCTAATGTTCATGTATGTTAGCCAAATTAGAGAATCAAAGATTCATTTATGTTAGCCAAATTAGAGAATCAAAGTTTCATTTATGTTAACCAAATTAGAGAATCAAAGTGTCATTTATGTTAGAAAAATTAGAGAATCAAAGTTTCCTTTCTGTTAGCCAAATTAGAGAATCAAATTTTCATTTCTGTTAGCCAAATTAGAGAATAAAAGTTTCATGTATGTTAGCCAAATTAGAGATTAAAAGTTTCATTTCTGTTAGCCAAATTAGAGAATCAAAGTTTCATGTATGTTAGCCAAATTAGAGAATCAAAGTTTCATGTATGTTAGCCAAATTAGAGAATCAAAGTTTCATGTATGTTAGCCAAATTAGAGAATCAAAGTTTCATGTATGTTAGCCAAATTAGAGAATAAAAGTTTCATTTCTGTTAGCCAAATTAGGGACTCAAAGTTTCATTTATGTTAGCCAAATTAGAGAATCAAAGTTTCATTTATGTTAGCCAAATTAGGGGCTCAAATGTTCATGTATGTTACCCAAATTAGAGAATCAAAGTTTCATTTCTGTTAGCCAAATTAGAGAATCAAAGATTCAATTATGTTAGCCAAATTAGAGAATCAAAGTTTCATTTATTTTAGAAAAATTAGAGAATCACAGTTTCATTTCTGTTAGCCAAATTAGAGAATCAAAGTTTCATTTATGTTAGCCAAATTAGAGAATCAAAGTTTCATTTATGTTAGCCAAATTAGAGACTCAATGTTACATTTATGTTAGCCAAATTAGGGACTCCTCAAAGTTCTATTTATCTTACTGCATCAAAGTTCTATTTATCTTATGGTAGCTTAGGACCCCTCCAAGTCTAAACCATGGCATGTAGGTGCCAAATAATCTATCTGTGAAAGTAATACGGCCTGGTGCTATACTGGCCATGCTAGGCATAGGTTTCTGCCGAATATCGTGGAATATATTTGCATGGACACAATGTTACATATACACCGCAAGGCGTGACGTGCTCTCTTTCCTTTTATTTTCCTTCTTGACAGAAATAATGAGGGTGTTCTTTTTCTCTGTAGAGCCTCGACTACATGATTAATTGTTTCGTTTCCTGCTGATCTATTGCCATGGGGTCGTCGCTTGCTGTTGTGTCTTTGACCCAGGAAGGTGATGTGACAGGCTGTAATCAATTTATTGATTTTTACTGAGAAGTTGTAGATTATCCATTGTAGAAATATAGCTTCAAAAAGAGTAGAAGTAGAGATGAGGACGGGGAAGTGGGGATGAGGATGAAGACAGATCGAGGTAGAGATAAGGATGAAGTCAGGTGGAAGTAGAGATGACGATAAAGACAGGTGGAAGGAGAGATGAGGATGAAGTCAGGTGGAAGTAGAGATAAGGATGAAGTCAGGTGGAAGTAGAGATGAGGATGGGGAAGTGGGGATGAGTATGAAGTCAGGTGGAAGTAGAGATAAGGATGAAGTAAGGTGGAAGTAGAGATGAGGACGGGGAAGTGGGGATAAGGATGAAGTCAGGTGGAAGTAGAGATGAGGATGAAGTCAGGTGGAAGTAGAGATGAGGACGGGGAAGTGGGGATAAGGATGAAGTCAGGTGGAAGTAGAGATAAGGATGAAGTCAGGTGGAAGTAGAGATGAGGACGGGGAAGTGAGGACAAGGATGAAGTCAGGTGGAAGTAGAGATGAGGATGAAGTCAGGTGGAAGTAGAGATTACAATAAAGACAGGTGGAAGGAGAGATGAGGATGAAGACAGGTGGAAGTAGAGATGAGGATGAAGTCAGGTGAAAGTAGAGATTACGATAAATACAGGTGGAGGGAGAGATGAGGATGAAGACAGGTGGAAGTAGAGATGAGGATGAAGTCAGGTAGAAGTAGAGATTACGATGAAGTCAGGTGGAAGTAGAGATGAGGATGAAGTCAGGTAGAAGTAGAGATTACGATGAAGTCAGGTGGAAGTAGAGATGAGGATGAAGACAGGTGGAAGGAGAGATGAGGATAAAGACAGGTGGAAGGAGAGATGAGGATGAAGACAGGTGGAAGTAGAGATGAGGATGAAGTCAGGTAGAAGTAGAGATTACGGATAAAGACATGTGGAAGGAGAGATGAGGATGAAGACAGGTGGAAGTAGAGATGAGGATGAAGTCAGGTAGAAGTAGAGATTACGGATAAAGACAGGTGGAAGGAGAGATGAGGATGAAGTCAGGTGGAAGTAGAGATGAGGATGAAGACAGGTGAAAGGAGAGATGAGGATGAAGACAGGTGGAAGGAGAGATGAGGATGAAGACAGGTGGAAGTAGAGATGAGGATGAAGACAGGTGGAAGTAGAGATGACGATAAAGACAGTGGAAAGGAGAGATGAGAATGAAGACATGTGGAAGTGGAGATATGGATGTAGTCGGGTGGAAGTGGAGATAAGGATGCAGTCAGGTAGAAGTGGAGATGATGATGTATTCAGGTGGAAGTGGAGATGAGGATGTAGTCAGGTGGAAGTAGAGATGAGGATGAAGTCAGGTAGAAGTGGAGATGATGATGTATTCAGGTAGAAGTGGAGATGATGATGTAGTCAGGTGGAAGTGGAGATGAGGATGTAGTCAGGTGGAAGTGGAGATGAGGATGAAGACAGGTGGAAGTGGAGATAAGGATGTAGTCAGGTGGAAGTGGAGATGAGGATGAAGACAGGTGGAAGTGGAGATAAGGATGTAGTCAGGTGGAAGTGGAGATGAGGATGTAGTAGTCAGGTAGAAGTGGAGATGAGGATGTAGTCAGGTGGAAGTGGAGATGAGGATGTAGTCAGGTAGAAGTGGAGATGAGGATGTAGTCAGGTAGAAGTGGAGATGAGGATGTAGTCAGGTAGAAGTGGAGATGATGATGTAGTCAGGTGGAAGTAGAGATGAGAATGTAGTCAGGTGGAAGTGGAGATGAGGATGTATTCAGGTGGAAGTGGAGATGAGGATGTAGTCAGGTGGAAGTGGAGATGAGGATGTAGTCAGGTGGAAGTAGAGATGAGAATGTAGTCAGGTGGAAGTGGAGATGAGGATATAGTCAGGTGGAAGTGGAGATGAGGATGTAGTCAGGTAGAAGTGGAGATGAGGATGTAGTCAGGTAGAAGTGGAGATGAGGATGTAGTCAGGTGGAAGTAGAGATGACGATGAAGACAGGTGGAAGTGGAGATGAGGATGGGGAAGTGGGGATGAGGATGAAGAAAGGCGGAAGTAGAGATGAGGATGAGGTCAGGTGGAAATAGAGATTACTATAAAGACAGGTGGAATGAGAGATGAGGAAGATCAGGTGGAAGTGGAGAGAAGGATGAAGACAGGTGAGAAGTGGAGATGAGGATGATCAGGTGGAAGTGGAGAGAAGGATGAAGACAGGTGGAAGTGGAGATAAGGATGAAGATAGGTGGAAGTGGAGATAAGGATGAAGACAGTTTGAAGTGGAGATGAGGATGATCAGGTGGAAGTGGAGATAAGGATGAAGACAGGTGGAAGTGGAGATAAGGATGAAGACAGGTGGAAGTAGAGATGAGGATGATCAGGTGGAAGTGGAGATGAGGATGAAGACAGGTGGAAGTGGAGATAAGGATAAAGACAGGTGAAAGTAGAGATGACGATGGGGAAGCGGTGATGAGGATGAAGAAAGGAGGAAGTAGAGATGAGGATGAAGACAGGTGGAAGTAGAGATGAGGATGAAGACACTTGGAAGTAGAGATGAGGATGAAGACACTTGGAAGTAGAGATGAGGATGAAGACAGGTGGAAGTAGAGATGAGGATGGGGAAATGGGGATGAGGATGAGGACAAGTGGAAGTAGAGATGAGGATGAGGATGAAGACAGGTGGAAGTAGAGATGAGGATGAAGACAGGTGGAAGTAGAGATGAGGATGAAGACAGGTGGAAGTAGAGATGAGGATGAAGACAGGTGGAAGTAGAGATGAGGATGAAGACAGGTGGAAGTGGGGATGAGGATGAAGACAGGTGGAAGTAGAGATGAGGATGAAGACAGGTGGAAGTGGGGATGAGGATGGGGAAGTGGGGATGAGGATGAAGACAGGTGGAAGTAGAGATGAGGATGAAGACAGGTGGAAGTAGAGATGAGGATGGGGAAGTGGGGATGAGGATGAAGACAGGTGGAAGTAGAGATGAGGATGAAGACAGGTGGAAGTGGGGATGAGGATGAAGACAGGTGGAAGTGGGGATGAGGTTGAAGACAGGTGGAAGTAGAGATGAGGATGAAGACAGGTGGAAGTAGAGATGAGGATGGGGAAGTGGGGATGAGGATGAAGACAGGTGGAAGTAGAGATGAGGATGAAGACAGGTGGAAGTAAAGATGAGGATGAAGACAGGTGGAAGTAGAGATGAAGATGGGGAAGTGGGGATGAGGATGAAGAAAGGAGGAAGTAGAGATGAGGATGAGGTCAGGTGGAAGTAGAGATGAGGATGAAGTCAGGTAGAAGTAGAGATTACGATGAAGTCAGGTGGAAGTAGAGATGAGGATGAAGTCAGGTAGAAGTAGAGATTACGATGAAGTCAGGTGGAAGTAGAGATGAGGATGAAGACAGGTGGAAGGAGAGATGAGGATAAAGACAGGTGGAAGGAGAGATGAGGATGAAGACAGGTGGAAGTAGAGATGAGGATGAAGTCAGGTAGAAGTAGAGATTACGGATAAAGACATGTGGAAGGAGAGATGAGGATGAAGACAGGTGGAAGTAGAGATGAGGATGAAGTCAGGTAGAAGTAGAGATTACGGATAAAGACAGGTGGAAGGAGAGATGAGGATGAAGTCAGGTGGAAGTAGAGATGAGGATGAAGACAGGTGAAAGGAGAGATGAGGATGAAGACAGGTGGAAGGAGAGATGAGGATGAAGACAGGTGGAAGTAGAGATGAGGATGAAGACAGGTGGAAGTAGAGATGACGATAAAGACAGTTGGAAGGAGAGATGAGGATGAAGACATGTGGAAGTGGAGATATGGATGTAGTCAGGTGGAAGTGGAGATAAGGATGCAGTCAGGTGGAAGTGGAGATGAGGATGAAGTCAGGTAGAAGTGGAGATGATGATGTATTCAGGTGGAAGTGGAGATGAGGATGTAGTCAGGTGGAAGTAGAGATGAGGATGAAGTCAGGTAGAAGTGGAGATGATGATGTATTCAGGTAGAAGTGGAGATGATGATGTAGTCAGGTGGAAGTGGAGATGAGGATGTAGTCAGGTGGAAGTGGAGATGAGGATGAAGACAGGTGGAAGTGGAGATAAGGATGTAGTCAGGTGGAAGTGGAGATGAGGATGTAGTCAGGTGGAAGTGGAGATGAGGATGAAGACAGGTGGAAGTGGAGATAAGGATGTAGTCAGGTGGAAGTGGAGATGAGGATGTAGTAGTCAGGTAGAAGTGGAGATGAGGATGTAGTCAGGTGGAAGTGGAGATGAGGATGTAGTCAGGTAGAAGTGGAGATGAGGATGTAGTCAGGTAGAAGTGGAGATGAGGATGTAGTCAGGTAGAAGTGGAGATGATGATGTAGTCAGGTGGAAGTAGAGATGAGAATGTAGTCAGGTGGAAGTGGAGATGAGGATGTATTCAGGTGGAAGTGGAGATGAGGATGTAGTCAGGTGGAAGTGGAGATGAGGATGTAGTCAGGTGGAAGTAGAGATGAGAATGTAGTAAGGTGGAAGTGGAAATGAGGATATAGTCAGGTGAAAGTAGAGATTACGATAAATACAGGTGGAAGGAGAGATGAGGATGAAGACAGGTGGAAGTAGAGATGAGGATGAAGTCAGGTAGAAGTAGAGATTACGATGAAGTCAGGTGGAAGTAGAGATGAGGATGAAGTCAGGTAGAAGTAGAGATTACGATGAAGTCAGGTGGAAGTAGAGATGAGGGTGAAGACAGGTGGAAGGAGAGATGAGGATAAAGACAGGTGGAAGGAGAGATGAGGATGAAGACAGGTGGAAGTAGAGATGAGGATGAAGTCAGGTAGAAGTAGAGATTACGGATAAAGACATGTGGAAGGAGAGATGAGGATAAAGACAGGTGGAAGTAGAGATGAGGATGAAGTCAGGTAGAAGTAGAGATTACGGATAAAGACAGGTGGAAGGAGAGATGAGGATGAAGTCAGGTGGAAGTAGAGATGAGGATGAAGACAGGTGAAAGGAGAGATGAGGATGAAGACAGGTGGAAGGAGAGATGAGGATGAAGACAGGTGGAAGTAGAGATGAGGATGAAGACAGGTGGAAGTAGAGATGACGATAAAGACAGTTGGAAGGAGAGATGAGGATGAAGACATGTGGAAGTGGAGATATGGATGTAGTCAGGTGGAAGTGGAGATAAGGATGCAGTCAGGTGGAAGTGGAGATGAGGATGAAGTCAGGTAGAAGTGGAGATGATGATGTATTCAGGTGGAAGTGGAGATGAGGATGTAGTCAGGTGGAAGTAGAGATGAGGATGAAGTCAGGTAGAAGTGGAGATGATGATGTATTCAGGTAGAAGTGGAGATGATGATGTAGTCAGGTGGAAGTGGAGATGAGGATGTAGTCAGGTGGAAGTGGAGATGAGGATGAAGACAGGTGGAAGTGGAGATAAGGATGTAGTCAGGTGGAAGTGGAGATGAGGATGAAGACAGGTGGAAGTGGAGATAAGGATGTAGTCAGGTGGAAGTGGAGATGAGGATGTAGTAGTCAGGTAGAAGTGGAGATGAGGATGTAGTCAGGTGGAAGTGGAGATGAGGATGTAGTCAGGTAGAAGTGGAGATGAGGATGTAGTCAGGTAGAAGTGGAGATGAGGATGTAGTCAGGTAGAAGTGGAGATGATGATGTAGTCAGGTGGAAGTAGAGATGAGAATGTAGTCAGGTGGAAGTGGAGATGAGGATGTATTCAGGTGGAAGTGGAGATGAGGATGTAGTCAGGTGGAAGTGGAGATGAGGATGTAGTCAGGTGGAAGTAGAGATGAGAATGTAGTCAGGTGGAAGTGGAGATGAGGATATAGTCAGGTGGAAGTGGAGATGAGGATGTAGTCAGGTAGAAGTGGAGATGAGGATGTAGTCAGGTAGAAGTGGAGATGAGGATGTAGTCAGGTGGAAGTAGAGATGACGATGAAGACAGGTGGAAGTGGAGATGAGGATGGGGAAGTGGGGATGAGGATGAAGAAAGGCGGAAGTAGAGATGAGGATGAGGTCAGGTGGAAATAGAGATTACTATAAAGACAGGTGGAATGAGAGATGAGGAAGATCAGGTGGAAGTGGAGAGAAGGATGAAGACAGGTGAGAAGTGGAGATGAGGATGATCAGGTGGAAGTGGAGAGAAGGATGAAGACAGGTGGAAGTGGAGATAAGGATGAAGATAGGTGGAAGTGGAGATAAGGATGAAGACAGTTTGAAGTGGAGATGAGGATGATCAGGTGGAAGTGGAGATAAGGATGAAGACAGGTGGAAGTGGAGATAAGGATGAAGACAGGTGGAAGTAGAGATGAGGATGATCAGGTGGAAGTGGAGAGAAGGATGAAGACAGGTGGAAGTGGAGATAAGGATGAAGATAGGTGGAAGTGGAGATAAGGATGAAGACAGTTTGAAGTGGAGATGAGGATGATCAGGTGGAAGTGGAGATGAGGATGAAGACAGGTGGAAGTGGAGATAAGGATAAAGACAGGTGAAAGTAGAGATGACGATGGGGAAGCGGTGATGAGGATGAAGAAAGGAGGAAGTAGAGATGAGGATGAAGACAGGTGGAAGTAGAGATGAGGATGAAGACACTTGGAAGTAGAGATGAGGATGAAGACACTTGGAAGTAGAGATGAGGATGAAGACAGGTGGAAGTAGAGATGAGGATGGGGAAATGGGGATGAGGATGAGGACAAGTGGAAGTAGAGATGAGGATGAGGATGAAGACAGGTGGAAGTAGAGATGAGGATGAAGACAGGTGGAAGTAGAGATGAGGATGAAGACAGGTGGAAGTAGAGATGAGGATGAAGACAGGTGGAAGTAGAGATGAGGATGAAGACAGGTGGAAGTGGGGATGAGGATGAAGACAGGTGGAAGTAGAGATGAGGATGAAGACAGGTGGAAGTGGGGATGAGGATGGGGAAGTGGGGATGAGGATGAAGACAGGTGGAAGTAGAGATGAGGCTGAAGACAGGTGGAAGTAGAGATGAGGATGGGGAAGTGGGGATGAGGATGAAGACAGGTGGAAGTAGAGATGAGGATGAAGACAGGTGGAAGTGGGGATGAGGATGAAGACAGGTGGAAGTGGGGATGAGGATGAAGACAGGTGGAAGTAGAGATGAGGATGAAGACAGGTGGAAGTAGAGATGAGGATGGGGAAGTGGGGATGAGGATGAAGACAGGTGGAAGTAGAGATGAGGATTAAGACAGGTGGAAGTAAAGATGAGGATGAAGACAGGTGGAAGTAGAGATGAAGATGGGGAAGTGGGGATGAGGATGAAGAAAGGAGGAAGTAGAGATGAGGATGAGGTCAGGTGGAAGTAGAGATGAGGATGAGGTCAGGTGGAAGTAGAGATGAGGATGACGTCTTATAGAAGAATTTTTAGATAATTAAACAAGGAATTAGATTTCATAAATACCAAGATGATACAAGACATATAAGAAGAATATGGTTTGATGACAGTTTACACTAATCAAATTGAGAGTGACGCACTGTGCGGCTAAACGTACGTGACCGAAATAGGCATGACGCATGCTGTGTCGAAAATCTATAAATTAAAAACAAAATTCCAGTCGGTTTTTAAAAATAAAAATAAATAAAAGACATTTGATACTGGCAGTAATTAAAGGCTTTGTTTATAGTTGGCGCTGTGAAGTTGCTTTTCTGTCAGTGTCACGTGATAGCGTGCAAGCATTATCATCATCATCATCATGAAGTACCGGGCCTGCTGGCGTAGGTGATCATGTCTCTCCACAACTTTCGTTCTCGACAGTTATTTATCATTTCTGTTGTTGACCTTCTGCCAAGCCATTCTCTTAAACTGCCTGGTATTTTTTCTCTTTCCTTCCCTCTATCTCTTCGTCCCTCAATTTTTTCCTGTTGTTACAATATATTCCAGTTGTTCTCTTCTCATTACATGGCCAAAAAATGATGATTGTTTTTTCATAATATTGGAAATTAGCTCTCTTTTTGCTGTGGCCTCTTTCAGAACATTTTCATTACTCTTCTTAGCTGTCCATAGTATTTTCAACATTATTCTGTAAAACCACATTTCTACAGATGCCAGTGATTTTCTTGTCTGTTGTCCTATTGTCCATGCTTCACATCCATATGTTAAGATTGGCTCTACATAACATGTAAGAACTAAGCATTATTATATATGACTATAATACATAATGTCATTGTTGACGATACTCTAAGTCTGGCCCTGGTTTTGGTTATAATCGAGAGAAATAAATGGAATCTTCTCAGCACAAGAGCTATGTTTCCAACACTCGGAAATAATTCACAAATAATCAACAGCAGAAAAAAAAAAGAAAAAAAAAAAAAAAAAACCACCGCCAAATGCAAGATCGACCCCGTACCCCCTCGACACAGCGCCTTGCCACGAGAAACAAACGCTACAGCTCACGGCCAACTAAGCTACCTAAAAAATGTTTGCTATCATTAGCGATGCCTTTCACGCAGGTGTTCTCATGACTATAGGATAGGGTTACGATCACAGCTGGAGAATAAATTGTGTATCTGTATTTTCCTATTAAGACAAGTATCTCCTGGATTGGGGGAGGGGGGGCTGAATACTAGTACAAACAGTTATATGACGCAACAACACAAATAGTAGTTTCTAGTGGTTTAGACTGGAGACAAATAATAATAAATAAATATTATTATAGAGGGAAACGTCCGAGGCGATAGATTAACGAATCATTTCAGGGGATGAGGTATGTTTGCAACATTCGGAAACAAATACACAATTAATATTTCTTATTTCGTTTTGTTGGTGATGCCCTTAAGCGTCTCAGAGAACAGAGGTTGTTGTCAGTATACTATGTTGTCTCTAGATATGTGCTTGTTGTTGTTGTCAGTATACTATGTTGTCTCTAGATATTTGCTTGTTGTTGTTGTCAGTATACTATGTTGTCTCTAGATATTTGCTTGTTGTTGTCAGTATACTATGTTGTCTCTAGATATTTGCTTGTTTTTGTTGTCAGTATACTATGTTGTCTCTAGATATTTGCTTGTTGTTGTTGTCAGTATACTATGTTGTCTCTAGATATTTGCTTGTTGTTGTTGTCAGTATACTATGTTGTCTCTAGATATTTGCTTGTTGTTGTCAGTATACTATGTTGTCTCTAGATATTTGTTTGTTGTTGTCAGTATACTATGTTGTCTCTAGATATTTGTTTGTTGTTGTTGTCAGTATACTATGTTGTCTCTAGATATTTGTTTGTTGTTGTCAGTATACTATGTTGTCTCTAGATATTTGTTTGTTGTTGTTGTCAGTATACTATGTTGTCTCTAGATATTTGTTTGTTGTTGTTGTCAGTATACTATGTTGTCTCTAGATATTTACTTGTTGTTGTTGTCAGTATACTATGTTGTCTCTAGATATTTGCTTGTTGTTGTTGTCAGTATACTATGTTGTCTCTAGATATTTGCTTGTTGTTGTTGTCAGTATACTATGTTGTCTCTAGATATTTGCTTGTTGTTGTTGTCAGTATACTATGTTGTCTCTAGATATTTGCTTGTTGTTGTTGTCAGTATACTATGTTGTCTCTTGATATTTGCTTGTTTGTTGTTGTTAGTATACTATGTTGTCTCTAGATATTTGCTTGTTGTTGTCACTATACTATGTTGTCTCTAGATATTTACTTGTTGTTGTTGTCAGTATACTATGTTATCTTTAGATATTTACTTGTTGTTGTTGTCAGTATACTATGTTGTCTCTAGATATTTGCTAGTTGTTGTCAGTATACTATGTTGTCTCTAGATATTTGCTTGTTGTTGTCAGTATACTATGTTGTCTCTAGATATTTGTTTGTTGTTGTCAGTATACTATGTTGTCTCTAGATATTTGCTTGTTGTTGTCAGTATACTATGTTGTCTCTAGATATTTGCTTGTTGTTGTTGTCAGTATACTATGTTGTCTCTAGATATTTACTTGTTGTTGTTGTCAGTATACTATGTTATCTCTAGATATTTCCTTGTTGTTGTTGTCAGTATACTATGTTGTCTCTAGATATTTGCTTGTTGTTGTCAGTATACTATGTTGTCTCTAGATATTTACTTGTTGTTGTCAGTATACTATGTTGTCTCTAGATATTTGCTTGTTGTTGTCAGTATACTATGTTGTCTCTAGATATTTGCTTGTTGTTGTCAGTATACTATGTTGTCTCTAGATATTTGCTTGTTGTTGTTGTCAGTATACTATGTTGTCTCTAGATATGTGCTTGTTGTTGACAGTATACTATGTTGTCTCTAGATATTTGCTTGTTGTTGTTGTCAGTATACTATGGTGTCTCTAGATATTTGCTTGTTGTTGTCACTATACTATGTTGTCTCTAGATATGTGCTTGTTGTTGTTGTCAGTATACTATGTTGTCTCTAGATATTTGCTTGTTGTTGTTGTCAGTATACTATGTTGTCTCTAGATATGTGCTTGTTGTTGTTGTCAGTATACTATGTTGTCTCTAGATATGTGCTTGTTGTTGTTGTCAGTATACTATGTTGTCTCTAGATATTTGTTTGTTGTTGGCAGTATACTATGTTGTCTCTAGATATGTGCTTGTTGTTGACAGTATACTATGTTGTCTCTAGATATGTGCTTGTTGTTGACAGTATACTATGTTGTCTCTAGATATTTGCTTGTTGTTGTTGTCAGTATACTATGTTATCTCTAGATATTTGCTTGTTGTTGTTGTCAGT
The DNA here is from genome assembly GCA_032433765.1 of Megaustenia siamemsis. Lineage (NCBI taxonomy): Eukaryota > Metazoa > Mollusca > Gastropoda > Stylommatophora > Ariophantidae > Megaustenia > Megaustenia siamemsis. Next base: position 28,302,798 of record JAVIAB010000104.1, on the reverse strand, counting down.
ATACTATGTTGTCTCTAGATATTTGCTTGTTGTTGTTGTCAGTATACTATGTTATCTCTAGATATTTACTTGTTGTTGTTGTCAGTATACTATGTTGTCTCTAGATATTTACTTGTTGTTGTTGTCAGTATACTATGTTGTCTCTAGATATTTGCTTGTTGTTGTTGTCAGTATACTATGTTGTCTCTAGATATTTGCTTGTTGTTGTTGTCAGTATACTATGTTGTCTCTAGATATTTGCTTGTTGTTGTTGTCAGTATACTATGTTGTCTCTAGATATTTGCTTGTTGTTGTTGTCAGTATACTATGTTGTCTCTTGATATTTGCTTGTTTGTTGTTGTTAGTATACTATGTTGTCTCTAGATATTTGCTTGTTGTTGTTGTTGTCAGTATACTATGTTGTCTCTAGATATTTGCTTGTTGTTGTTGTCAGTATACTATGTTGTCTCTTGATATTTGCTTGTTTGTTGTTGTTAGTATACTATGTTGTCTCTAGATATTTGCTTGTTGTTGTCACTATACTATGTTGTCTCTAGATATTTACTTGTTGTTGTTGTCAGTATACTATGTTATCTCTAGATATTTACTTGTTGTTGTTGTCAGTATACTATGTTGTCTCTAGATATTTGCTTGTTGTTGTCAGTATACTATGTTGTCTCTAGATATTTGCTTGTTGTTGTCACTATACTATGTTGTCTCTAGATATTTGCTTGTTGTTGTCAGTATACTATGTTGTCTCTAGATATTTGCTTGTTGTTGTTGTTGTCAGTATACTATGTTGTCTCTAGATATTTGCTTGTTGTTGTTGTCAGTATACTATGTTGTCTCTAGATATGTGCTTGTTGTTGACAGTATACTATGTTGTCTCTAGATATTTGCTTGTTGTTGTTGTCAGTATACTATGGTGTCTCTAGATATTTGCTTGTTGTTGTTGTCAGTATACTATGGTGTCTCTAGATATGTGCTTGTTGTTGACAGTATACTATGTTGTCTCTAGATATGTGCTTGTTGTTGTTGTCAGTATACTATGTTGTCTCTAGATATTTGCTTGTTGTTGTTGTCAGTATACTATGTTGTCTCTAGATATGTGCTTGTTGTTGACAGTATACTATGTTGTCTCTAGATATTTGTTTGTTGTTGACAGTATACTATGTTGTCTCTAGATACATGTATGTGCTTGTTGTTGACAGTATACTATGTTGTCTCTAGATATTTGCTTGTTGTTGTCAGTATACTATGTTGTCTCTAGATATTTGCTTGTTGTTGTTGTCAGTATACTATGTTGTCTCTAGATATGTGCTTGTTGTTGACAGTATACTATGTTGTCTCTAGATATTTGCTTGTTGTTGTTGTCAGTATACTATGTTGTCTCTAGATATTTGCTTGTTGTTGTTGTCAGTATACTATGTTGTGTCTAGATATTTGCTTGTTGTTGTTGTCAGTATACTATGTTGTCTCTAGATATTTGCTTGTTGTTGTTGTCAGTATACTATGTTGTCTCTAGATATGTGCTTGTTGTTGACAGTATACTATGTTGTCTCTAGATATGTGCTTGTTGTTGACAGTATACTATGTTGTCTCTAGATATGTGCTTGTTGTTGACAGTATACTATGTTGTCTCTAGATATGTGCTTGTTGTTGACAGTATACTATGTTGTCTCTAGATATTTGTTTGTTGTTGTCAGTATACTATGTTGTCTCTAGATATTTGTTTGTTGTTGTTGTCAGTATACTATGTTGTCTCTAGTTATTTGTTTGTTGTTGACAGTATACTATGTTATCTCTAGATATGTGCTTGTTGTTTGATTTGGTTGATGTTTAAAGAGGAAATGTTTTGGTCTTTGCGTATTCCTTTTATTCCATCTTTTCTTTGGTCTTCCTCTTACCCTCTGGTTTGATGTTTTTAGACAAAATGATCTCGATGGCATTCGGTCTGGTTTCATTCGAAGTTCCCAAACCATTTCATATAGGAAGCTTGGTTATATATTCTAGATATGGTTTCATTCGAAGTTCCCAAACCATTTCATATAGGAAGCTTGGTTATATATTCTAGATATGGTTTCATTCGAAGTTCCCAAACCATTTCATATAGGAAGCTTGGTTATATATTCTAGATATTTGGTCTGGTTTCATTCGATATTCCCAAACCATTTCATATAGGAAGCTTGGTTATATATTCTAGATATGGTTTCATTCCGATTTCTTCTCTGACTCTAACATTTGATACTCTTGTGTTATTTGTTATTTTCCTCACGCAGCTCATATCGGATGTCGTGATTTTATGTTTTTTAAGCTTTGTTCAATGTCCATGTTTGGCTTGGTAGCATAATGTTGGTGTGAAGATGCTATCTATCATTTTTCTCTCAGCTGTCATTGAAATACTTGGATGTTTCAAGAGTGGACTCACTTGGTACACTCACAATAATGTTCTCTCTCAATAATGTTCACTCTCAGTAATGTTCACTCTCAACAATGTTTACTCTCAGTAATGTTCACTCTCAATAATGTTCACTCTAATTCACGTTCACTCTCAATAATATTCACTCTAATTCACGTTCACTCTCAATAATATTCACTCCCAATAATGTTCACTCTCAATAATATTTACTCTAATTCACGTTCACTCTCAATAATATTCACTCTAATTCACGTTCACTCTCAGTAATATTCGCTCCCAGTAATGTTCACTCCCAATAATGTTTACTCTCAATAATGTTCACTGTCAATAATATTCACTCTAATTCACGTTCACTCTCAATAATATTCACTCCCAATAATGTTCACTCTCAATAATGTTCACTCTCAATAATGTTCACTCCCAATAATGTTTACTCTCAATAATGTTCATTCTCAATAATATTTACTCTCAATAATGTTCACTCCCAATAATGTTTACTCTCAATAATGTCCACTCTCAATAATATTCACTCTAATTCACGTTCACTCTTAATAATATTCACTCCCAATAATGTTCACCCTCAATAATATTCACTCTAATTCACGTTCACTCTCAATAATATTCACTCTCAGTAATGTTCACTTCCAGTAATGTTCACTCCCAATAATGTTTACTCTCAATAATGTTCACTCTCAATAATATTCACTCTAATTCACGTTCACTCTCAGTAATATTCGCTCCCAGTAATGTTCACTCCCAATAATGTTTACTCTCAATAATGTTCACTGTCAATAATATTCACTCTAATTCCCGTTCACTCTCAATAATATTCACTCCCAATAATGTTCACTCTCAATAATGTTCACTCTCAATAATGTTCACTCCCAATAATGTTTACTCTCAATAATGTTCATTCTCAATAATATTTACTCTCAATAATGTTCACTCCCAATAATGTTTACTCTCAATAATGTCCACTCTCAATAATATTCACTCTAATTCACGTTCACTCTTAATAATATTCACTCCCAATAATGTTCACCCTCAATAATATTCACTCTAATTCACGTTCACTCTCAATAATATTCACTCTCAGTAATATTCGCTCCCAGTAATGTTCACTCCCAATAATGTTTACTCTCAATAATGTTCACTCTCAATAATATTCACTCTAATTCACGTTCACTCTCAATAATATTCACTCCCAATAATGTTCACTCTCAATAATGTCCACTCTCAATAATGTTTACTCTCTGCACTCTGATTTATATTTCTCTGTTTATACTCCCATCTACCGTGAACCTAGTACCCAAATATTTGAATTCACTTACCTACTTTATTTGATTGTCATTTATTTTCATATTTAAATAGCTTCTTTCCTTCTTCACTTTCATTATTTCTATTTTGGCTATGTTCACTTTCATATTGTGTTCATCGCATATGTCATGTACATCATCATCATGTGCCATAACGGCGTAAGCGATCTTCTTCCACAACATTCTATCCATCAAGCATCGTATCAAAACTGTTGTTGACTGTTTTCAATGCCATAACACAAAACTGTTGTTGACTGTTTTCAATGCCCTAACACAAAATTGTTGTTGGTGTTGTTGACTGTTTTCAATGCCCTAACACAAAATTGTTGTTGACTGTTTTCAATGCCATAAACACAAAACTGTTGTTGACTGTTTTCAATGCCATAACACAAAACTGTTGTTGACTGTTTTCAATGCCATAACACAAAACTGTTGTTGACTGTTTTCAATGCCCTAACACAAAACTGTTGTTGACTGTTTTCAATGCCATAAGACAAAACTGTTGTTGACTGTTTTCAATGCCATAACACAAAACTGTTGTTGACTGTTTTCAATGCCATAACACAAAACTGTTGTTGACTGTTTTCAATGCCCTAACACAAAACTGTTGTTGACTGTTTTCAATGCCATAAGACAAAACTGTTGTTGACTGTTTTCAATGCCCTAACACAAAACTGTTGTTGACTGTTTTCAGTGCCATAACACAAAACTGTTGTTGACTTTTTTCAATGCCCTAACACAAAACTGTTGTTGACTGTTTTCAATGCCCTAAAACAAAACTGTTGTTGACTGTTTTCAATGCCATAACACAAAACTGTTGTTGACTGTTTTCAATGCCATAACACAAAACTGTTGTTGACTGTTTTCAATGCCATAACACAAAACTGTTGTTGACTGTTTTCAATGCCCTAACACAAAACTATCTAGTATCTTCTCTCTGTGTCTTCCGGGATCGCTCTTTCCCTGTATTTTACCAGTTGTAACCAAGTATTCTAACTTTCCTCTTCTGATGATGTACCCGAAAATACAACATAAAATCATGTACATATACTACTATTACAACATATACAAATAATCAAAAAGAGACACACACAAAAAGAAAACGAAGAACAATAATGGCTAATCTATCGCCACGAAAGCAATGTTCCACAATATATCCATTTATTGTTTATCTCCCCTTGGTCAGAGACCGTAAGCTACTTCTCTCCGCCCAGTACACGTTCGGTTCTAGCCCACGCTTCTAGAGTCCTTGACCATAACACCCCGGCTGAGACTACTCTCCAAAATTATTCGAATTCCCTTGTCAATTTAATATCTCCACCTAATCTCATGTATTATATTACGTTTCGGTAAAGTCCTAGTTTAGCGTCATTCTGCTCGGAGTAACGTCCCCTTGCACTTTATTCGGTCGTTCTATAATCTGTCATCAGACGACCCCTGAGTTTGGGTCATGAATACACTCAACCAAACCCCAAACGTTTTTGAAAAATAAAAATTAATTTAATTAAATGAAGCAGTAGATACATTCAAATATGTGCGGTTAATCAGGGGAGATCATTCGTTTAGCCGAAAGACGCTAAACTATGACTTTACCATACGTCTCATTACATCAAATTACATCATTCAACTTGAATTGTGTACAATCGAACAACAAATATCATTGGGAAAGGTATAGTATAACCCGATAAATTATTTCAGGGAAAGAGTGATCTCCCCTTTATTGACGTCACAACAAAAATTACAATGGTTCTCAAATCTTGATGAAAGTCACAAACCAGATCGCTTCTCAATTCAGGTGCTATTTTTTTTTTAAATTAGTAAAACGTAGACATTAAGTTGATGTCACTTTGTATGTTCCCTTGGTGATTCCCTGATGAAATATGCCCTAATTTTAGATGAGTGCTAATTAATTAGTGATCATTCATCATCATCAAGTAAAGCGCTTGCTGGCGTAGGTGATCATGTCTCTCCAACAACATTCGATCTCAACAGCTATTTATTATTTCTGTTGTTGACCTTCTACCAAGCCATTCTCTTAAGTTGTCTGATATTTTTTCTCTTTGCTTCCCTCTTTCTCTTCGTCCCTCAATTTTCCCAGTTGTTACAATATATTCCAGCTGTTCCCTTCTCATTACGTGGCCAAAAAATGATGATTGTTTCTTCCTAATATTGTGATCATTTGAATGTGAATACTTAGAGCAAATATCTGTGATAGGTTATAACACTAACAGAGAGTCACTATCTCTAAGTCGTAAATCTTTTGTAACAATAGGAGTCGGCTAACCTCCCCACCCCCAACCCGGAGTAAATCTTTAATACTGAGATGACACTAGATGATAATGATGATGAACGATATTGCTGTATACATCTGCAGCAAATAGGCACCACGATTGTGGACAAGCTGTGTCGGAAACATAGGACATTACCCTCACGTTATTTCTCTTGACTCTAGAATTAGGTGACTTCTACTGATAGATTGAGAACCGTCAAATAAAGTGTTTGTGAGGAGAATGTTCCATTGGAAATTGAAAGGAAGAAGATTGAGAACAAGATGAAGAACAAGAGGAAGAACAAGAAGAACATAAAGTAGAAGAATAAGAACATGAAGAACAAGTATAAGAAGGATAAGAACATGAAGAAGAATAAGAAGAACAAGAAGAACAAGAGTAAGAAGAATAAGAACATGAATAAGAACAAGAAGGAGAACAAGAAGAACAAGCACAAGAAGAAAAAAAGAAGAACATGAAGAATAAGAAGAATGTCTCAGATTTGCCAAACTTTTATCTTTTAATTATGGCTTTAATCTACTGAAATATTTTTTTAAAAATGACTTCATCTAAAATATTGAACGTATTTGTGTGTGTGTCGTCACTAATTGAAACCACTTCTCTTAATTATCAATTTTATGAATAAAGAGAGCGTAACTAGACTCCGGATATTGTCATTCATAAGCGATGCAACATTTTCAATATTAGAACAAAAATGTCACTTTAAGCACTTTTCGGCACGGCAGTGCACCACCTACCTAGCCTCTGTTGTGGCTAGTGGAGGATAATTTTAATAATACTTAAATCAAACATACACCCTTGCCGTCTGGCCAGTACATATTTTTAACCATGTTTTCTTCTTAAAAGACGAAACAATTTTATAACGAAATTTTTGCAGACATTTGACGCTAATTGTTAATATTTTAAATTGATAATTCAACATTATTATCAGTGATAACCAATGATTGAAAATTGAAATAAACAAAAGAATAGGTATAGGAAAAAGTAATTTTAATGCCATGAAAAATATACTAACAACAAAACAAATATCAGCAGGGCTGAAACTAAGAATGGCAAAATGTTACATCTTCTCAATATTCCTGTATAGTACAGAAATATGGACATTAGACAAGAAAACAGAACAGAAAATTGAAGCCTTTGAAATGTGGATTTATAGAAGAATAGGTAGAATTGGATGGAAAGAAAAGAAAACAAACGATGAAGTTTTAAAACAACTGAAAATATAAAGAGAACTAATAAATACAATTAAGTCAAGACAAATGAAATTGTTGGGGCATGTTAAAAGACACAACAGCCTACTAAAAGTAATATTGGAGGGGAAAATACGAGGTAAAAGAGACAGAGGCAGACCAAGACTAACATGAACGAGTAACATCAAAAGATGGACAAGTCAATCTATGACAGCCTGCACCATCAAAGCAAGAAACAGAGTAGAATGGCGATCCATGGTAGCCAACCTTCGTTGCGGAGAAGGCACTCGATGATGATCATCATCATCAGTGCCGTCTCCGCATCGAAGGTTAGCTACCATGGATCGTTATTCAGCTCTCTCTCTTGCTTTGATGGTGCAGATTGTCATAGGCTTACGTGTCCATTTTTTGATGTTACTCGTTCATGTTAGTCTTGGTCTGCCTCTGTCTCTTTTACCTCGTATTTTCCCTTCCAAGATTACTTTTAGTAGGCTGTTGTATCTTTTAACCATGCCCCAAAAATCTCATTTGTTGTGTTTGATTTGTGTTTAGTAGTTCTCTTTTCATTTCTCCTCAGTCGATAATTGTAAATTTCAAAATTTGAAGAAATTCCTCTAGCATATTAACGACTGTTTTTGCCCCAAAATGTCTGCTCGTGAACAAAATGAAAAGAAACGGCTACGAGATACGCTAAATCAAATACCGTGCACGACTTGGTGATTCATATAAAATGTTAACGTCGACAAAGTGACAGACGAAACATTAACAGAACGACGAATCAACGGTCCGTTAAATCACTTCTGATTTCTGACATTTCTGCCAGTTTTTAACATTTTATTACCGGAAATTAAATTTTATCCTCACGAGAAAATCACTACGCGGTCTCTGTCTGGGAACTACTTTACAAACTTCGATTTTCAAAAAGTAATCCCTCTTTACTTAAGAATCATGCAAGCTGAATCTGCTGATAGTTGTCACACGACAGCTGGAAGCACATTAGACAGTCCTTACCTGTTTCTTACCACAGCACGCAAGTTCTTTATCAATCACTGTCTTCTGGAAGTGTTTATGTTCACAGCTATCGAAAAGTAGTCCATTTTAATTTTAAAAATAACGTCATCAAATCCTGCGTAGAATTCAGCGATAACCAAACCAAGACGAGATGTCCGTCTGCAACAAAGAACAGAATATAAAATAAAGATGGTCGTTTCGTGACTTCCGCTTTGAGATTTACGTTTCTTGAAGTAAATTATTTTAGTGACGTGAAGTTGCAGATGTATGTTATTTTGTTGACGTGGGAACAATTAATGTTTTTAATGTACGAGTCATGTACACATCGGCTGTGATATTTTGCATCTACTTTTTTCTTATTCTTCTCTCTGTTCTCTCCCTCCCTCTCTCTATCTCCTTTACTTTCTCTCACTCGTGGCAATGCCGACAGTTTCTGGTGGTCTGCTATTGCGTAAAACAAACTTAATAATAAACATGTAAGATATCATCATCATCATGTTCCATATCGGTTGGCATAGGCGATCATGTCTTCCAAAATCTTCTATCTACAGTGCATCGTATCAGTTCTGTTGTTGACTGTCTTCCATGCTATTACACCAAGCTATCCAGTATTTTCTGTCTTTGTCATCCGCGATCTCTCTTTCCTTCAATTTTGCCAGTTGTAACCAAGTATTCTAATTTTCCTCCTCTCTTAATGTGCCCGAAAAATGTTGATATGTAATATATGGCGAGGGCTTTAATGGAGCACCTTTCACAGGAGGTGGGTACCGGGGTCCTCACAGTGAGCCGAGGAAAGGATTGAGTCACCATTGCCTGCCACGCATGTCGTAAGAGGCGACTAAGGAGGTTTGAAATCGCCGCCTGTGAAGTCAAGTAGGACGTGCTTGTAGGAGCCATCTTGTCAACGGAATTTACAAAAGCGTGTTTGAAAATGCTGTGACAAGTGGTGGAGCGGATATGGGAAATGTCTGACTGCACTGAAACTGGTTTCGTGGATAGAATAAATTAGAACCGTTCACAGGAAGGCGGCGACGACGCTGAGGATAACCAACATGTCAAAGGAAGAGTGGCGCCACAAAATGCGAAGAGCACGTAAAACATCGTCAACAGAAAAGAACACAAAGCGCTCAAACATGGCAGGACAGGAACAATCAGTAGATGAACACTTTCAATCAACGCAGGACAGGAACAATCAGTAGACGAACACTTTCAATCAATGCAGGACAGGAACAATCAGTAGACGTCCACTTTCAATCAATGCAGGACAGGAACAATCAGTAGACGAACACTTTCAATAGTACAGCTGTCGAGAACATGGATAATTCGATTAGAAGAAATTGTATCTTTAGATATTTTTTTAATGTTAAAATTTGAATATTCCTCTTCTTTTTTCCTTCTTCTCGGCTCCCTGTGGAGCATATAGGTCTTTAACAAAAGACTTTCAACTTCCTGTGGAGCAGAGGTCTTTAACAAAAACTTTCAACTCCCTGTGGAGCAGAGGTCTTTAAAAAAAACTTTCAACTCTCTGTGGAGCAGAGGTCTTTAACAAAAACTTTCAACTCTCTGTGGAGCAGAGGTCTTTAACAAAAACTTTCAACTCTCTGTGGAGCAGAGGTCTTTAACAAACACTTTCAACTCCCTGTGGAGCATAGGTCTTCAACAAACACTTTCCAAGCCGTTATGTTTCTTGTAAATTTTTTAGAACATTCCATGTCTTCTACATCATCTTTATATCTGTTTCCACCTGCCTTCTTCAAGAATAATTTGGTCCTCCTCTTTATCTTTTCCTCTGGTGATTCCAAAAAAGGGCCTGTCGTGAAATGATGAGTACCGCAGTGTGTATCCTATCCAGTGCCATCGTCTTCACTGTATCTCTTTATCCACTGGTATGTGACTGGTACATTACTATAATTCTATGTTAGTGATTTTGTCCTGCCATTTCCAACCTTTTATTCTGCGCAAAAATCCATTAATGAAGGTCTGATATGGCTATGGTTATGGAAGGCCCCGGTATCACTGCAAACAATTTAAAATCCCTAATTGCTCAAGCGCCCGTGCCAGTGGAATCATCTGAATTAGTATCTTATCTTCCAAACAAAGAAAGGTAACTGCAGTCTCCATAATAGCAGCCTCAGCACACGCCAAAAGACATAAGTCGAAACCGCACAGAAAGTGAACACAGTCATCTGTTCTCCGTAATACAACATCATAATTCATCATAAGCAATCGGGATATCGAAACACGATCAAAACGGAAGTAACGCACAGCTCACGGTGTGCACAGATCACTTAACTCAGTAGCTCCTGCAACCTGCCCGACTTGAAATATGAAGAAACTGCAACAAGAAACACTTTTTTGTTAAGACTGGCGCTACATAACAATTAAGAATTTTTTTTTCTTGTTTCCGTTCGGAAAAATGGATTGCACAGTACCTACCTCATTTTTGGAACGCTGCTTTTGCCTGAGCGTTATTCAGACAAACGATACTTCTCAAACAGCTGAGATAGAATCAAGATGCAACAAGGCTTGTCAAATCATTGGACGGTTATCGCTACTTTTGTCCAACAAGGAAATAACTCTGGAGGCAAAACGAGTACTATACAATACAATCTTCATCCCAACGTTGTGCTACCAATGCCATAACTGGACCCTAGATGCAAGAACAATAAGAAAAATAACCTCTACAGAGATTAAATGTGTTAGACGAATAACAGGAAACAGTCTGAGAGATAAGATCAGAAATGAAGAACTGAGAAAAAAGCTAGGAATAGCCCCCGCCATAGAATATATAAGTAAACAGCAGATAAAATGGTTTGGCCACGTGACAAGGCAGAAAGAACAATGCACAACACAACGAGCCTTCAACAAACGTTGTGAGAACACCAGACCCAAGGGTCGACCACGAAAAAGATGGGTCGATGGAATATTAGAAGCACTAGGAAACATAACAGCAGCAGAGGCGAACAGAAGAGCAAAAGACCGCAAATTATATCTCCCCTCGACGCTGAAAGGCAGATGAGGAAGGAAAGAAGAAGAAGTTATTCAGACTCTTTCTGATTTACTAGAAAACGTGAACATGAAAGCACTATGAACACATCGATGATTATCCTATCTGCAACAACAAATACCATTTCTCAGTGAAGAAAATGAACGTGGAAATTGTAGAGTGATGGAGTAAATGTTCGTTGTTGTTGTTTTTTTTTAAGTTGTATTTTGGTTCTTTTATTTCTTTTATTTCTTTTATTTCTTTACTCCACTTCCACATAAAAGAATAAGAGATGTACAGTGACGTATATCATGTCGTGGGCGAATGGAAGGTCAAGTCTAACTGTACAGGTTTACAGGATTTGGTATTGGGTAGAAATAGACAGAACGTTGACTAGATAGTAGGGTAGATATAGAAAGAATATTGACTAGATAGTCGGGTAGATATAGAATGTTGACTAGATTGTTGGGTAGAAATAGAAACAATGTTGACTAGATAGTTGGGTAGAAATAGAGAAAATAATGACCAATTAGTCGGTTAGATATAGAGAGAATGTTGACTAGTTCGTAGAAATAGAGAGAATGTTGGCTAGATAGTCGGGTAGAAAAAGAGAAAATAATGATTAGATAATCAGGTAGAAACAGATAGAATGGTGACTAGATAGTTGGGTAGAAATAGAAACAATGTTGACTAGATAGTTGGGTAGAAATAGAGAAAATAATGACCACTTAGTCGGTTAGATATAGAGAGAATGTTGACTAGTTCGTAGAAATAGAGAGAATGTTGACCAATCAGACGTGAGAAATAGAGTATGTTGACTAAATTTTCGGTGACTTTTTAAAATATATATATATGTCTAATGGGACGGTAGAAATAGTCGGAATTACATGACTTAAGAGAGGTCACTCCTCAGATTACCCTGACCAATGTGCACGAACTCTGTAGCACAGCCATGAATCCTGTTATGTCCATTTTCCGCTGACTACATTGTCTGAACAGTGAACATTTTGTTCAAGTTTTGTGTACTTTTTTAGATTTCCAACTTCCTAAAGTTTTTTTAACGTGCGGAAGTGCACATGGAACCTTAGGTTATTTTGTCCTCGTTATTCATGAGGGACCAGATGTCACAGTCTAGAGACCAGTGGAGGGTACATCCAGGGGAAAAACACAGCTTCAGCTTGAGATCAATTCTCACCGACCGTGGTGGGATCTGAACCTAGACTTTCCTGGATCATAGATTAACGTCCTACTTCTAGACCACCCTCCGTCCTCTCTCTCCCCACTCCCCCCACCCTCCGAAGTTTAAATGTTTCAGCTCAACAATGAGTTGAGTGAGGAATGTTCAGCGAATCAAAATAAAACTTCTGGTCAAGAGAACGGGAGTTAAGGGGAAGGCAATCCCGAACAAAAATGTTATGTTAAAGTCGGATGTTTCCGACGAACATGTTGAGAAAAATGTCCAACTTCTGTCATATGACAAGTGAATGAATCAGTGCCCACTTAACCGTTCTACAAGAGTGGATCTTAAGGAGTAGTTATCAATTTGTGAACAGAAGAAAGAATTAATGAATAGAAATGTGTAAATAACAAACAACAGTACAATGTATAAATGGACCATACTTGTACTAATAAAAAGTTGAAGTCATCCTTACAGGATGTAAAAGTATATAGAGGAGCAGATGTGGTTTCAGATCAGCATCTTCTGCTAGCCAAACGTAAGCTGAAGGGATATACTACAACAAATATAGACAGTATTTTAATGTAGGGTTTCTTACAAAGCAAGAAATGAAAGATAAATTTGCAGTCACAATATCAAACAAATACCAAGTCCTCCAACAACTAGAAAATACAATAAATATAGAAGATCATTGGAAACAGGCAAAAGATACACGGAAAGAGACATGCGAGGAAACCCTCGGGAAAAGAAAACATCAGAATAAGGGGTGGATGACAGCAAAGACCATGTAGAAAATTAAAGAAAGAAAGAATAAGAAAGCAGACATAAATACAAGCAAAACAAGAGGTAATAAAGGCAGAACATAGGAAGCTTACACAGAGGTGAACAAAGAAGTGAGAAGACGCATTAAAAGAGATAAGAGGAAATATATAAATTAACTAGCTAAAAAAGGCAGAGGAAGCGGTAAATAAAGGAAGTATGAAAGATCTGTACAACAGCACAAAGAAATTAAGCTGAACATACAAACAGTTAAATGCCTTTATTACAGATAAGACAGGAAAGCTGCTTAGTAATATAAGGAAACAAATGAAGAGATGGAAGGAGAACTTTGACGAAGTCTTGAACAGACCCGGCCTAAAAAAACCTCAAGATATAACCAGCAGAAAAGAAGTTAATTGTGGAAAGGCAAGTAAGAAATAATGAAAGCCATCAAGCTATTAAATAATAGTAAAGCCACAGGACCAGATGAAATGCATTCGGAAGCCATCAAAGCAGATATCAACAACTCTACCAAGATGTTACGTAATCTACTAGATAAAATATGGAAAAGGGAAGAAATACCTAAAGACTGGAAAGAAGGTTATATGATCAAACTACCAAAGAAAGGAAGTTTACAGAAGTGCACAAATTTTAGGGGAATTATGCTACTATCAATGCCAGGAAAAATATTAAGCAGAATCATTCTGGAGAGATTAAAAGAGGCCACAGAGAAACATTTGAGAGATGAACAAGCAGGTTTTAGGAAGAACAGATCATGTGCTGATCAAATAACTACCTTACATGTAATAGTTGAACAACGCTTGTAACATGTGACTGTGCCTCTATTCTTTACTTTAAGCACACAGGCGAGATCTTATGAAGAATACAAAATGCCTTTAAATACAAATATTACAGAAGAAATAAAGACAAGTAGAACAATATTAAAACAGGTAAATGAATTTAAATATTTGGGAACTTTGTTAACCTCAGACGGTAGATGTACAACAGAGGTGAGATGCAGAATGGCTCAGGCAAAAGCAGCTTTCCAAAAAATGAGGAAGATACTATGCGATTCATTTTTGACAATAGAAACAAGAAAAAGAGTTCTTAAATGTTATGTAGAGCCAGTCTTAACATATGGATGCGAATCATGGACAAAAGGACAACAGACAAGAAAATCACTGGAGTCTGTAGAAATGTGGTTTTACAGAAGAATGTTGAGAGTACCATGAACAGCTAAGAAGAGTAATGAAGATGTTCTGATAGAGGTCAAAGCAAAAAGAGAGGTAATTTCCAATATTAGGAAGAAACAATCTTCATTTTTTGGCCACGTAATGAGAAGAGAACAACTGGAATATATTGTAGCAACTGGGAAAATTGAGGGACGAAGAGATAGAGGGAAGCAAAGAGACAAAATAACAGACATCTTAAGAGAATGGCTTGACAGAAGGTCAAAAACAGAAATGAGAAATAGCTGTCGAGATCGAAAGTTGTGGAGAGACATGATCACCTACGCCAGTAGGCTCGGTACTTGATGATGATGATTATTACAGAAGAATACTGTAGGTGTTGTTGTTGTTGTTGTTGTTGTTGTTATAATCATCATCCTTGCACACTGAACGAGCCCATAGGTGCTCAAAGATCCCCTTCAAGAATCCCGAGAACATCCCAGGAGAATCCTTGCCCACGTGCACGAACTCCGTAGCACGAAGAGTGATCCACGGTGTGGGTACATTTCTGCTCATAGTTTTGCCCGGGAAACGACCATATTTATTGCCTACTCGTTTCGTTTTTAACTGCCACTGTTTGTTTAACATGCGCGAGTGCACACGGGGGCTCCTGTTTTGCCGTTATACGAGAAGGCTAAACATCGGATCTCATTACCCGACGATAGATCAAGGAAGGGTAGCGTCATAAAAAAAAAACCAAGCATTAATGTTTCCTATTGAAATCACCATCACTTAGAATGTTTCCTATTGAAATCACCATCACTTAGAATGTTTCCTATTGAAATCACCATCACTTAGAATGTTTCCTATTGAAATCACCATCACTTAGAATGTTTCCTATTGAAATCACCATCACTTAGAATGTTTCCTATTGAAATCACCATCACTTAGAATGTTTCCTATTGAAATCACCATCACTTAGAATGTTTCCTATTGAAATCACCATCACTTAGAATGTTTCCTATTGAAATCACCATCACTTAGAATGTTTCCTATTGAAATCACCATCACTTAGAATGTTTCCTATTGAAATCACCATCACTTAGAATACACAAAAAGCCAAGTACCCCCGTCACGCCATGTGGCATATATGGAATATGGTGTTAGCGACTAAAAACTTTACAGACCTTTGGCACATGATTTTTGGGGTAATGTGGTCGGTATTACGCCCGTGCCGCTTTACTTTCCCAGAAAAAAGCCGGTATCAATTAAAGGCTGGGTGAATCCGGAAGCCGTCGGTTGGGATCGAACCCTACGACTTGTCCTTTGTAGTCCAGTTCACTAACGACTGAGCTATCGCGGCTCCTAGAATACAAAGGACAGGGGAAAATTAAATTGTTTCAGAAAATGTATTGCAAAAGATAAAACTACCAATGAAAATATGCTAGTGTGATCAAATAAAGCGATATGAAGGCTTGTCAAGATCGTTCAGAGGGTAATGTACCAAGCAAACGAGACATTGACTTTAGTCTTTCAATCGAACTAGTATCGTCGTCGCTGTCAGGAAATTTCCATATCCGCTCCACAACCAGTTCCAGTAACCATCGAAGTGTTCGTCTACTGATTGTTCCTGTTCTGCGTTGATTGAAACTCATCTTACTTTCACACATCCTACTTTCACACATCTTACTTCCACTCATCTTACTTTCACACATCTCACTTTCACACATCTCACTTTCACACATCTTACTTTCACACATCTTACTTTCACACATCTTACTTCCACACATCTTACTTCCAAACATCTTACTTTCACACATCTTACTTCCACTCATCTTACTTCCACACATCTTACTTCCACACATCTTACTTCCACTCATCATACTTCCACTCATCTTACTTCCACTCATCTTACTTCCACTCATATTACTTCCACTCATCTTACTTCCATTCATCTTACTTCCACTCATCTTACTTCCACTCATCCTACTTCCACTCATCCTACTTCTACTCATCTTACTTCCACTCATCTTATTTCCACTCATCTTACTTCCACTCATCTTACTTCCACTCATCTTACTTCCACTCATCTTACTTCCACTCATATTACTTCCACTCATCTTACTTTTCCACGCATCTTACTTCCACGCATCTTACTTTCATACATCTTACTTCCACTCATCTTACTTCCACTCATATTACTTCCACTCATCTTACTTCCACTCACCTTACTTCCACTCATATTACTTCCACTCATCTTACTTTTCCACTCATCTTACTTCCACTCATCTTACTTTTCCACGCATCTTACTTCCACGCATCTTACTTTCATACATCTTACTTCCACTCATCTTACTTCCACGCATCTTACTTTCATACATCTTACTTCCACTCATATTACTTCCACTCATCTTACTTTTCCACGCATCTTACTTCCACTCATCTTACTTTCATACATCTTACTTCCACTCATCTTACTTCCACGCATCTTACTTCTACTCATCTTACTTCCACTCATCTTACTTCCACTCATCTTATTTCCAGTCAACTTACTTGCACTCATCTTACTTCCATCCATCTTAATTTCACTCATCTTACTTCCACTCATCTTACTTCCACTCATCTAACTTATACACATCTTACTTCATCTCATCTAACTTCCACACATCTTACTTCATCTCATCTAACTTCCACACATCTTACTTCATCTCATCTAACTTCCACACATCTTACTTCCACTCATCTTACTTCCACTCATCTTATTTCCACTCAACTTACTTGCACTCATCTTACTTCCATCCATCTTAATTTCACTCATCTTACTTCCACTCATCTTACTTCCACTCATCTTACTTCCACTCATCTTACTTCATCTCATCTAACTTCCACACATCTTACTTCGTAGTTTACATCGTAGTTTATCTTGTCTCTCTATTAGTTTAGCTGTTGAAAAGCCACGGTATTAAACTTTTTATATTTATTTTACGAGTTCTTCTAATCAGTTTGAATTTAGTTGTAGTTGTAATTGCAATTGCAGTTGTAGTATTAGATGTAGTTGTTGTAGTTATTGTTTTTTGTAGTAGTTTAGCTGTAGTTGCAGTTGTAGTTGTTGTTGTCATAATTGTAGTAGTTGTTGTAGTTGTAGTTGATTTTGTTTGTGTATTTGTAGTTGTTGTTGTTGTTGTTGTATTTGTTGTAGTTATTCTTGTAGTTGTAATTGTTGATGTAGTAGTAGTTGTTGTAGTTTTAGTTTTTGAAGTTATTCTTATAGTTGTAATTGTTGATGTAGTAGTAGTTGTTGTAGTTTTAGTTTTTGTAGTTATTCTTATAGTTGTAATTGTTGATGTAGTAGTAGTTGTTGTAGTTTTAGTTTTTGTAGCTGTTTGGTATTTGATGTAGTTGTTGTTGTTGTAGTTGTTGTTGTTGTTGTAGTTGTTGTTGTAGTTGATGTTGTATTTGTATTTATTGTAGTTTTTGTTGTTGTAGTTGTTGTTGTAGCTGATGTTGTAAATGTTGTTGCAGTTGTTGTAGTAGGTGTTGCAGTTGTAGTTGTAGTTGTAGTAGTAGTTGTTATTGTTGTACCTGTTATAGTTGTTGTAGTTGTTATAGTTGCTATAGTTGTTGTAGTTGATGTTGTTGTAGTTGTTGATGTTGCAGTTCTTGTTCTTATTGTAGTTGTAGTTCTTGTAGTTGTTGTAGTTAATTTTGTAGTTGTTGTTGTAGTTGAAGTTGTTGTAGTTGTAGTTGTTGTTCTTATTGTTGTTGTAGTTCTTGTAGTTGTTGTAGTTGTTGTTGTAGTTGTTTTAGGTGTCGTTTTTGTTGTAGTTGATGTAGTTGTTGTTGTAGTTGTTTTAGGTGTCGTTTTTGTTGTAGTTGATGTAGTTGTTGTTGTAGTTGTTCTAGTTGTAGCTGTATTTGTAGATGCAGTTGTTGTTGCAATTGTAATTGTTGTAGTTGTAGTTGTAATTGTTTGTGTATTTGTTGTAGTAGTTGTAGTTGTTGTTGTAGATGTTGATGTAGTTGTTGTTGCTGTAGTTGTTGCTGTAGATGCTGTTGCAGTTGTAGTTGTTGTTGTAGTTGAAGTTTTAGTTGTAGGTATTGTAGTTGTAGTTATTGTAGTTTTTGGTGTAGCTGATGTTGTAGTTATTGTTGTATTTGTTGTAGTAGATGTTGTATTTATAGTTGTAGTTGTTGTAGTTGATGTTGTAATTGTTGTTGTAGTTGTAGTTATTGTTGTAGCTGATGTCCTAGTTGTTGTTGTTGTTGGTGTTGTAGTTGATGTTGTATTTGTAGTTGTAGTTATTGTACTTGTTTTTATTGTTGTTGATGTAGTTGTAGTTCTAGTTGTTGTAGTTATTGTTGATTTTGTAGTTGTTCTAGTTGTTGTTTTAGTTGTTGTTTTAGTATAGTTGTAATTGTTGTTGTTGTTATTGTATTTGTTGTTGTTGTTGTAGTTCTAGGTGTAGTTGTTGTAGTTGTAGGTGTAGCTGTAGATGTTCTTATAATTGTTGATGTAGCTCTGGTTATAGCTGTTGTTGTGGTTGTAGTTGTAGTAGTTGTTGTAGCTGTAGCTGTGGTTGTTGTGATTGTAGTTGTAGTTGTAGCTGTAGCTGTTGTAGTTGTAGCTGTTGTTGTTGTAGTTGTAGCAGTTGTTGTTGTAGTTGTAGCTGTTGTAGTTGTAGCTGTTGCAGTTGTAGCTGTTGTAGTTGTAGTTGTTGTAGCTGTCGTTGTAGTTGTAGTTGTAGCTTTTGTTGTTGTAGCTGTTGTTGTTGTAGTTGTTGTAGTTGTAGTTGTAGCTGTTGTAGTTGTAGCTGTTGTTGTTGTTGTTGTTGTATTTGTAGTTGTAGCTGTTGCTGTTGTAGTTGTAGTTGTAGCTGTTGTAGATGTTGTATTTGTAGCTGTTGTTGTAGTTGTAACTGTTGTCGTTGTAGTTGTAGCTGTTGTTGTAGTTGTAGTTTTTAGCTTTGTAGTTGTAGTTGTAGTTGTAGCTTTTGTAGTTGTAACTGTTGTAGATGTTCTAGTTGTATCTGTTGTTGTAGTTGTAGTTGTAACTGTTGTAGATGTTCTAGTTGTATCTGTTGTTGTAGTTGTAGTTGTAGCTGTTGTAGTTGTAGTTGTAGCTGTTGTAGTTGTAGTTAGGGCTGTTGTTGTTGTTATAGCTGTTGTAGTTGTATTTGTAGCTGTTGTTGTTATTGTAGTTGTAGCTGTAGCTGTTGTAGTTGTTGTAGTTGTAGCTGTTGTAGTAGTTGTTGTTGTAGCTGTTGTAGTTGCAGTTATAGCTGTTGTTGTAGTTGTAGCTGTTGTAGTTGTTGTAGTTGTAGTTGTAGCTGTTGTAGTTGTAGTTGTAGCTGTTGTAGTTGTTGTAGTTGTAGTTGTAGCTGTTGTAGTAGTTGTAGTTGTAGTTGTAGTTGTAGCTGTTGTAGTTGTAGCTGTTGTAGTTGTTGTAGTTGTAGTTGTAGCTGTTGTAGCTGTTGTAGTGGTAGTTGTAGCTGTTGTAGTTGTTGTAGTTGTAGTTGTAGCTGTTGTAGTTGTTGTAGTTGTAGTTGTAGTTGTAGCTGTTGTAGTTGTAGTTGTAGCTGTTGTAGCTGTTGTAGTTGTAGTTGTAGCTGTTGTAGTAGTTGTAGCTGTTGTAGTTGCAGTTATAGCTGTTGTTGTAGTTGTAGCTGTTGTAGTTGTTGTAGTTGTAGTTGTATTTGTAGTTGTAGTTGTAGCTGTTGTAGTTGCAGTTATAGCTGTTTTTGTATTTGTAGCTGTTGTAGTTGTATTTGTAGTTGTAGTTGTAGCTGTTGTAGTTGTAGTTGTAGCTGTTGTAGTTGTAGTTGTAGCTGTTGTAGTTGCAGTTATAGCTGTTTTTGTAGTTGTAGCTGTTGTAGTTGTATTTGTAGTTGTAGTTGTAGCTGTTGTAGTTGTAGTTGTAGCTGTTATTGTAGTTGTAGCTGCAGCTGCAGATGTAGTTGTAGTTGTTGTAATTGTTGTTTTTGTAGTTGTTGTTGCAATATGTTATATTTTTTTATTATTTGAAAGCCCCGGTTTCACTACAAACAAACTAAAGTCCACAATTGCTTAAACGCCCCACTAGTGGAATCATCTGAATTAATCTCATCTCTGAGTGGAATTAGAATCATTTGTATTTTTTCTTCATGGAAAGACTTCAATGAGCAAACAAACTAAAGTATCGATGACAAACAGCTATATCACGCAATCAACTTTTTGCTTACCAAAACTAGAAGTCCTACTCCGGAAGCTCGCAATTATCTCCTGAGTTAAGTTGTCTGCACATGGCAAACCTGGATCAGGCTTTATATATAAGTGATTTGAAAGTAGGAAACGACAAATACCATAAAAATAAAAATAAAAAACAGAACAATCATAGTAAAGAAAGACTAAGAAACACAAAGATAAATAAATAAAATTAGTGAGTATACAAGAAAAAATTAAAAAACAGATTTTAGAAGTTAAATAAAGGATGAGAAAGAGAAAGAAAGAGACAGTGGATAAAGAAGTCAAAAAGGTCAAAATAAATCTCAGATAATACATTACACAGTTGTTTGTCATTGATATTTTAGTGGATTTGATTATTTGTTTCTTTTTCAAGAAAATAAAAAATGGAAACTGCTTCTATTCTAACAGCCGCCAAATATGAACGACGTGTCATCCAAAGGAAGGTAGCAGCTGAGCAAGCAAGACAGTATTTGTTGAGAGTATATCTTATTATCCTCCTTTCCCCTGTGACGTTTCAAGGCAACAACAGATGGATACAAGAATGATACAAGAGAGATACAAGAATGATACAAGAGAGATACAAGAATGATACAAGAGAGATACAAGATAGATACAAGAAAGATACAAGAATGATACAAGAGAGATACATGAATGATACAAGAAATATACAAGAGAGATACATGAATGATACAAGAAATATACAAGAGAGATACAAGAATGATACAAGAGAGATACAAGAATGATACAAGAGAGATACAAGAATGATACAAGAGAGATACAAGAATGATACAAGAGAGATACATGAATGATACAAGAATGATACAAGAGAGATACAAGAATGATACAAGAGAGATACATGAATGATACAAGAATGATACAAGAGAGATACATGAATGATACAAGAAAGATAGAAGAATGATACAAGAGAGATACATGAATGATACAAGAAAGATACAAGAGAGATACATGAATGATACAAGAAAGATACAAGAGAGATACATGAATGATACAAGAAAGATACAAGAGAGATACATGAATGATACAAGAAAGATACAAAGAGATACATGAATGATTCAAGAAAGATACAAGAGAGATACATGCATGATACAAGAAAGATACAAGAGAGATGCATGAATGATACAAGAAGATACAAGAGAGATACATGAATGATACAAGAGAGATACATGAATGATACAAGAAAGGTACAAGACAGATACATGAATGATACAAGAAAGATACACGAGAGATGATGAAACAAGAATGATACAAGAGAGATGCATGAATGATTCAAGAAAGATACAAGAGAGATACATGAATGATACAAGAAAGATACAAGAGAGATACATGAATGATTCAAGAAAACAAAGGTACAAGAAATTACAACAGAAAATATAAAGATGTAAGCAAGATACAAGGAAGAAAAAGGTACACGATACAAGAAAAACAAGATACAAGACAAGACAGATACAAGATACAAGAAAGATACGAGAAACTAAAGATACAAGAAAGATACAAGAAAAGAAGCAAGAAAAGGAAGATACATGAAAGATACAAGAAAACAAAGATACGAGAAACGTACAAGAAAAGAAAGATACAAGAAAGGTACAAGAAAAGAAAAATACAAGAAAGATACAAGAAAGATACAAGAAAAGAAAGGTACAAGAAAGTTACAAGGAAAGAAAGATACAAGATACAAACAAGAAGTATACATGAAACAATCAAGAAAAGAAAGATACAAAAAAGAAAGATGCAAGAAGGTTACATGAAAAGAAAGATACAAGAAAGGTACAAGAAAAGAAAAATCTCAAAGAGGCCAACACAAGAAAGGAGTTCTTAAAAAAAAACATCAGAAAGAAACAATCAACATTTTTCGGGCACATCACGAGAAGTGGAAAGTTGGAATACTTGGTTACAACTAGCAAAATAAAAGGAAAAAGAGATCGCGGACGACAAAGAGAGAAAATACTGGGTAGCTTGGTGTCATGGCATGGAAAACAGTCAACAACATAACTAATACGATGCACTGTAGATAGAACATTGTGGAAGGACATGATCGCCTACGCCAACCGGTATAGCACATGATGATGATGATACAGGCAGATGTCCTCCGCCCTCACAGCCTCCCAGGTACTCTTATATTTTCATCCTCCAGAGTTTCAACGTTTTGGGTAAATTGTGTTCACGCTCATTAAATATGCCCGAACAGCGGCCATTTGGTTTTTTAACGTTAGCAGAGTGTACACGGGGCCTCCCATTCTCCTTTGTTTTTTCTTGTCTAGAGTTAGACATCTCATCTCTCTACCCAGAGACCAGGAAAGGGTAAAGTCACGCTTTCTAATTTTCCATTTCCCTTAGTCGGAATTGAAAACCGGTACCTTCGTATACAGAGGCCCATGTCTTACCTCTGGACCACCCAGCCTTGACGGTCACTCACTCACTCACTCACTCACTCACTCACTCACTCACTCACTCACTCACTCACTCACTCACTCACTCACACACACACAAATTACTTTAATAATTTTATGTTTTTTGTCGGGGGTGCCACAAATTGAGACCACCCCCATAAAGGAGTTCCATTTTAAGAACAAAAGAATGTACTATAATCATGACATGTTCATCATAAGTAAAGTAATGTAAAGTACCCCCGTACCGCCAAATGGCGAGTCGGGAATATGGTGTTAGTGATCATAATTTTTATAGACCTTGGGCACATGATTTTGGGGTAATGTGGTCAGAATTACGTCCGTGCCTCTTTACTTTACCAGGAAAAAAAACCGGTACCCTTTTACGGCTGGGTAAACCCAGAAGCTGCTTGTCATTTATCTTCATCATAAACGCTGCTAAATGTCCACATTGAGAACTAAAATGCGACATTGAGATGAAAACAAAGAGCCGTGGGAGCCAAACACATTTGGGGGACTGGTTGGGCTAGAGGCACAGACGCCGGCTTCGAGACAGAGAGATTGTGGGTTCAGATCCCGGCTGCACCGGTTGGGATTATGATTTCTCTCTGCGGCAACCACCCCTGGTCTCAGCAGCGGGGCCCGGCAACCACCCCTGGTCTCAGCAGCGGGGCCCGGCAACCACTCCTGGTCTCAGCAGCGAGGCCCGGCAACCACTCCTGGTCTCAGCAGCGAGGCCCGGCAACCACTCCTGGTCTCAGCAGCGAGGCCCGGCAACCACTCCTGGTCTCAGCAGCGAGGCCCGGCAACCACTCCTGGTCTCAGCAGCGAGGCCCGGCAACCACCCCTGGTCTCAGCAGCGAGGCCCGGCAACCACCCCTGGTCTCAGCAGTGAGGCCCGGCAACCACTCCTGGTCTCAGCAGCGAGGCCGGCTTGAAACGTCAATTACTCATCAGCGAAAAAAAATATGAGTATCCCCGAAGTCGGAGTTATCTGCCAGTACGGCGAGAGACCCCTGTGCACACGGTTGCCAGGGAAAAATGGATTAACACGCAAAATTCAGTTTCTAGTCTCTAGGGATTTCGTCAGAGGTCAAAGCTGGCGAACGAAAAAAAAATTACACACACTCTCGATGTGTCAACGTTGAACAGTGGGCAATCACTTGTCTATGTTGATGACGTCAAACCAAAAACACTTTCCCAAAAATTAAAAGCCATTGAAGTTTTAAACAAACATGAAGATCAAAATGTAGATTGCTTTCCGCACAATAATTTAAATGATGCGCTCCGTTCTTACCCCTATTAATAATATTTATTATCAAGTACCATGTCTGCTGGCGTAGTTGACCATGCCTTTCGTCAACTTTCGATCTCGACAGTTATTTATCATTTCTGTTGTTGACTTTCTGGCAAGCCATTCTCTTAAGCTGTCTCGTATCTTTTCTCTTTGCTTCCCTCTATCTCTTCGTCCCTCAATTTTTCCAGTTGTTACAATATATTCCAGTTGTTCCCTTCTCATTACATGGCCAAAAAATTATGATTGTTTCTTCCTAATATTGGAAATTAGCTCTCTTTTTGCTTTGACCTCTTTCAGAACATTTTCATTACTCTTCTTAGCTGTCCATAGTATTCTCAACATTCTTCTGTAAAACCACATTTCTACAGACTCCAGTGATTTTCTTGTCTGTTGTCATATTGTCCATGATTCACATCCATATGTCAAGACTGGCTCTACATAACATTTAAGAACTCCTTTTCTTGTTTCTGTTGTCAAAAATAGATTGCACAGTATCTTCCTCATTTTTTTGGAAAGCTGCTTTTGCCTCAGCCATTCTGCATCTTACCTCTGTTGTATAAATTTGAAACTTGTAAAATTTAAATGACAAAGGACTTTTTTCTCTGGATAGCAACATACAGTTGTGAATCATCGAAAAGCTTGCAAAAAGCAAGAATGAAACAAAAAGCTACAGAAAAATCATTAAGGTACCTTGGATAATGAAGAAGAGCAATGAAGACATTAAAAGATTTAACCATTAGAAATATATGGCTCATAAACACTTTATACAGAGGAAATAATATTTTGTCACGTCAAAAGACGCTGCGGGCTTGAAAGAATAATAATGGAAGGTGTGGTCAGGCTTGGTGACGCTTGAGGGGCAGACCAAGAAGAAGGTAGTTCCAAGACGTCAAGGAGACCTTGAATATGACAACAGAAGAAGTGGGAGAATGGGCCATAGACCGCTTTTCTTTCAGATGGGCTGTAGTAAATGCAACGTTCTGTGGGAGATCTGGCTAGAGACATAGATTCTTTCAGATGGGCTGTGGTGAATGCAACGTTCTGTGCGAGATTTGACTAGAGACAGAGATTCTTTCAGATGGGCTGTGGTGAATGCAACGTTCTGTGGGAGATTTGACTAGAGACAGAGTTTCTTTCAGATGGGCTGTGGTGAATGCAACGTTCTGTGGGAGATTTGACTAGAGACAGTGTTTCTTTCAGACGGGCTGTGGTGAATGTAACGTTCTGTGGGAGATTTGACTAGAGACAGAGTTTCTTTCAGATGGGCTGTGGTGAATGCAACGTTCTGTGGGAGATTTGACTAGAGACAGAGATTCTTTCAGACGGGCTGTGGTGAATGTAACGTTCTGTGGGAGATTTGACTAGAGACAGAGTTTCTTTCAGACGGGCTTTATCGCCCGTAATGCAACTTTCTGTTGGAGGTTTGATGTTGATCTGATTATTTGTCCTGTTATTACGCACGCGAGGGAATCGTGAGCTTTGCGACATATTTTGGAAGCAGAACTGTGAAGGAAGACTCAGTTTCGCATTGACTATAAGTAGTTTGACCATGGAAATTATGTCTGTTACAAAAGATGACTTGAGACACAGCCGTATGCACATGTGTGTTACCTCAGTGATTCAATGTGTATGTTCAGAAAAGTGACAACTGGTTGGGCTCGACGGCAATGATTAGAGTCTGTGGGGAGGTCTGGTCTAACAAGTTTCTGCTTCATTTTCGTGCCAGGGCGCGCGGGTTTAAGAGGTAACGCTGACAGACTTGCCGGTTTGGCTGATGTTGATTGCGGAAGGGCAATGGACCGCATTGACACCCTGAATGCTCTTATAGGCGCCGCACGGAAAGACTCAAAAATATTAACCTGAATCCTCAGCCACGAACAGACCTCACGAATGTCATGTCATGGTGGGAGAGGGAGATACCAGACGTCATCGCTACGTAGGAAATCCAAAGTAGGCTTATCAACAACCAGTCGTTAGTCGCTACACGTTGAGGGGATATAATTGGGACGAGATCTGGCCATTGATGTATGCGTCCATTGTGCAATGAGGATGACACGTCGACTAAACTAAATATTAAACTATAACCAAAACTAAACACTACATTACAAACTAAACTGTAAACTAAAGTTATACATTAACTATAAACTAAACTCAATTATAAAGTCAATTCAATTAGACACTCAACTCAACTAGAAACTAAATGCAACTATAAACTCAACTATAAACAAAACTCAAATATAAACTAAACTATAAACTAAACGTAACTATAAAGAAAACTATAAACTAACTCAATTATAAAGTAAATTAAATTATAAACTAAACTCAATTATAAAGTAAATTCAATTATAAACTAAATTCAACTATAAACTAAATCCAATTATAAACTAAACTCAACTATAAACTAAACTCAGCTATAAACTAAACTCAACTATAAACTCAACTATAAATAAAACTATAAACTAAACTGTAAACTAAACACAACTATAAACACAGCTATAAACTAAATTATAAACTAAACTCAATTATAAACTTAACTCAACTATAAACTCAACTATAAACTAAACTCAAATATAAACTAAATTGTAAACTAAAAACAACTATAAACAAAGCTATAAACTAAACTATAAACTAAACTCAATTATAAACTCAACTCAACTATAAACCAAACCATAAACTAAACTCGACTATAAACGGAACTATACACTAAAATCAACTATAAACTAAACTGTGTTATGCTTATTCTGAACGCCACCGAAATATGCCTGATGAGCAAAACTCCGCCTGTTGTATTATTTCTCCCTGCAGTTTTTGTTTTATCAGAATTAGCCGACTTTTGAGGTATTCGAACATTCTATCCACCTGCCTCATGCATCCTCCCTCCTATCAGGAAAATCTGAATTTTTTTTTTTTTTAAACGACAACGAGATCTTTTCCAAATTACTAAACTGATCCCAACTCATGAACACCTGGGTACATTAAAGAATGAGAAACATCCCAGATGATGCCTAAAGTAAGTTCACAACCGAGTACAATCGCACGTGCGCTGCCGAGGCCCGAAAGGAGAGTAAAGTATAGTGGCGCTGTTCCATATCAGCCATGTTCGTAAGAAGCAACTAAGGAGGGTTGGACATGGAACTGGCTAGCCTGTACTGTCAAAAAAATTAAGCCGAAAAACACGTCACAAACATTGACAAGTCAAAGAAAAGAATAAAAGTAAATCCGCCAACCAGGAAGAAGATGTGAGGACATGGAGTGATCTTAAAAGAATGGCAAGAAACATAACGGCTTGGAAAGTGTTTATTGAAGACCTATGCTCCACAGGGAGCTGAAAGTGTTAGTTAGAGACCTATGCTCCACACGGAGCTGAAAGTGGTTGTTGAAGACCTATGCTCCACAGGCAGCTGAAAGTGTTTGTTGACAACCTATGCTCCACAGGGAGCTGAAAGTTTTTGTTGAACACCTATGATCCACAGGAAGCTGAAAGTTTTTGTTGACGACCTATGCTCCACAGGGTGCTGAAAATGTTTGTTGAATACCTATGCTCCACAGGGAGCTGAAAGTGTTTGTTGAAGACCTATGCTCCACAGGGAACTGAAAGGTAGAAGAAGTAGAAGATGTAACATCCCCCCCCCCCCACCAAAATCACCTCAAATACCTTGCCCAGGGAGACTGACTTGGCTGATCGAAGCAGAGAAGAACTTTCTGCAAACTTCCGGTGTCTTGTGGGTACACTTCAAGTCAACATGAATGTGAATAGGAAACAGTTGATTGTTTTCACTACAAAGTGGCATGTTCCATTCCTGTAAATGTTGCAGCATTTACGGATGAAGATATTATGCTACGAGTACATTACCCTCATTCTTAAATAAGGTATTTCATGGAAGTGGTTTAACTTTGTGACACCAGATACAAAATGTGAAATTTGACAGGAGCTGGGAGCTCTTTAGATCTTGCTTTAGTTAGGTCTCTCTTTATATATATTTTTGCTTATTAATTTTCACATATTATATAGTTAAGTTTACTAATTTTCACATATTATATATTTTAGCTTACTAATGTTAACATATTATATCTTTTTGTATCATCCGATATGTAACACATCTCTCTTTCGTTGTGATCATTTCATCTCTTATCCCTCTTTTTTTTAACCTTTTGATTTACCTGTCCCGCTCATCCTAGATGTAGTAGAGTTTATCTTTATTTCGTTGTTTGTGTTCTTCTCGTTTTCTGAGGAAGGCCGCATGTAGGCCGAAACGTCATTATTTTTTTGTGTTCCTTTTTTGTAAAGCTGTCACCGTAGCTTGTAGGAGTGTACGTTAGGCCTCACTACTTGCTCCTGACACCAGCTTTACCGCAACACAGCAATTACTTGCCTGCTCCCCACACCACCCTCCTCCCTGAAGCCGGAACGTGTAAGCACTTTGCAGGCACTTTATGGCAATGAAACTGGTACACCTTAAACAAGTCATGAATATACTCAGTGGAACTGTCGCTCTGGACTTCCGGTCAATATGGCGTATAGATGGCAGGAAACATTGAAACTCAGTCTGAAAAGTGTCCCTTGTTGAAGTTTCCTCATATTCCAAGTCCGGCTTGCTGCTGGAGCTACTGAGTTTACTGCTCTGTGCACACCGTGAGCTGTATTTTTCATTCGGATCGTGTTTCGATATTCCAATTGCTTACGATGAATGATGATATCGTATAACGAAGGACAGTTCAGCTGCGTTCACTTTCGGTGCGGCTTGGTCTTGTGTCTTTTGGCCTGTGCTGTAGCTGCTATGATGGAGACTACAGCTATCTTTTTTTTGTTCGGATCCTTCAATGAGATGAGTTTAATCATGATGTTTCTACTGGCACGGGTGGTTGAGCAATCATGGATTTTAATTCGTTTGCGGTGATACCGGGGCCTTCGACTAATCATAACTGTCGGTCTACAGATTCCAGAACATGCTCTTCAAATATGTGAACTCTGCGGGAAGCTAACAGCCGATGGTAGGTTCTAAGAGTTCGGGAGACTGGGTGGTCAAGAGGTCAAACGTCGGCCTTTAGGCAGGACGGTCCAGGGTTTGAATCACGCCGGAAGGGGTGTAAGTTTTTTTACTCCGGATCTGTGGTTTTCTCGTGTCCCCGGTCTCTGGGTAGTGACATCTGATGTCTAGTCCTCTCTGGGTAGTGACATCTGATGTCTAGTCCTCTCTGGGTAGTGACATCTGATGTCTCGTCCTCTCTGGGTAGTGACATCTGATGTCTAGTCCTCTCTGGGTAGTGACATCTGATGTCTCGTCCTCTCTGGGTAGTGACATCTTATGTCTAGTCCTCTCTGGGTAGTGACATCTGATGTCTCGTCCTCTCTGGGTAGTGACATCTGATGTTTAGTGCTCTCTGGGTAGTGACATCTGATGTCTAGTCCTCTCTGGGTAGTGACATCTGATGTCTAGTCCTCTCTGGGTAGTGACATCTGATGTCTAGTCCTCTCTGGGTAGTGACATCCGATGTCTAGTCCTCTCTGGTTAGTGAGATCCGATGTCTAGTCCTCTATTGGTAGTGAGATCTGATGTCTAGTCCTCTATTGGTAGTGACATCTGATGTCTCGTCCTCTCAGGGTAGTGAATCCGATGTCTAGTCCTCTGCGCGTAGTGAGATCTGATGTCTAGTCCTCTATGGGTAGTGAGATCTGATGTCTAGTCCTCTATGGGTAGTGAGATCCGACGTCTAGTCATCTCTGGGTAGTGAGATCCGATGTCTAGTCCTCTATGGGTAGTGAGATCCGACGTCTAGTCATCTCTGGGTAGTGAGATCTGATGTCTAGTCCTCTATGGGTAGTGAGATCTGATGTCTAATCATCTCTGGGTAGTGAGATCTGATGTCTAGTCCTCTATGGGTAGTGAGATCTGATGTCTAGTCCTCTATAGATAGTGAGATCTGATGTCTAGTCCTCTATGGTTAGTGAGATCTGATGTCTAGTCATCTCTGGGTAGTGAGATCCTATGTCTAGTCCTCTATGGTTAGTGAGATCTGATGTCTAGTCATCTCTGGGTAGTGAGATCCTATGTCTAGTCCTCTATGGGTAGTGAGATCCGACGTCTAGTCATCTCTGGGTAGTGAGATCTGATGTCTAGTCCTCTATGGTTAGTGAGATCTGATGTCTAGTCCTCTATGGTTAGTGAGATCTGATGTCTAGTCCTCTATAGGTAGTGAGATCTGATGTCTACTCCCCTCTCAGTTGTGAGATTCGTTGTCCAACCCTCTCGGAAACGTAGATTAAAATAAAAAGCTTTCCTTGTCCACACTCGCTCGTTAAAGAACGCCTGGTAGTTACATGTCGAACAATTGGCCACTGCTGAAGCAACAATTATTCAGCTAATCTAACCTTTCCGATGTCCGATGTGTCGGGCTTAAAGGCGGAAAAAAACACAGCTTTACTGTAAAACTATAGAAATACTCATTCACGCCCATCAGGTGAATATTAGCAAAAGAAGACCCCAAGACAGATGGCTTCTATGATTGGGATTCTGCTTTCGTTCAAACCTGCTAAGTGTAATAAACCCAAATAGAAGAAGTGGAAAGATACCAGTTACGCAATCTCTTTAAAATTTTGAAACCATCTTCATCACAGTCTGTCCATTCTAGTCTTCCACGGACCGTACTTTCCACTCTTGTTATCTTCAGCCCGCTGTGTCTTTTAACGCGACCGTGATGTTACAGTTATATTTGTTCTCAAGATTCAATTTCTTATCTTATCTCTTCTATCTGTGGTTAACTATCTTTACGACACATATTACCATTGCTGATGTATGTCGAGGGGCAACGATAGAACCAGAGGGATAAAGGCCGCTTGGTCAAGCAGTCGCCACGACGTGTGAGACTCCGGACTTTTAATTCACCCCGGATAGAAAAAATCCTTTCTGTCTACCGCGGGCTTCGAACACCGAACGTCGGCTTTTCAGCCAGCGGGACAGGGGTTTTAGCCGCACGGCCACGTGTACCTCTATATATGTGGTTACCAGCTGATATTATAAATTACACTTTGTATTTTTGTATTTTCCGCTTGTTTCTATCAAGACCTGTCATCTAGAGATAAGTCTAAATATAGAAGAGAGATAAATAACAAAATATCGATAACATCGTAATTCCTAAATGTCAAACTTCTAGAGCTGCAGCTAAATACTCAACAAGTGAGACTGGGCGGACACGTTTTGTGAGTGCCTGTAGAAGGTATATCCCGAGGCAGCGTTGTGATTTCATCGAGGGCAGGTTCTCTGCGTGTGGGCAGTACTTCATGTTTGTCTTGAAAAAAGGTCATATCCGCGAGATATACCAGGTCGTTAAGGATGTGAATCATGGACAATAGGACAACAGACAAGAAAATCACTGGAGTTGTAGAAATGTGGTTTTACAGAAGAATGTTGAGAATACCATGACCAAGAAGAGTAATGAAAACGTTTTGAAAGAGGTCAAGGCAGAAAGAGAGCTAATTTCCAATATTAGGAAGAAACAATCATTATTTGTTAGCTATGTAATGAGAAGGGAACAACTGGAATATATTGTAACAACTGGGAAAATTGAGGGACGAAGAGATAGAGGAAAACAAAGAGAAAAAATACGAGAGAGCTTAAGAGAATGGTGTGGCAGAAGGTCAACAACAGAAATGATAAATAATTGTCGAGATCGAAAGTTGTGGAGAGACATGATAACCTACGCCAGCAGGCCCGGTACATGATGATGATGATGATGATGATGATGATGATGATATCAGGTCCTAGGGAAGTGGAATTATACGATTTTATCATTCTGGGTCACAGCACATTCGCCCGTTTAGCAACACTGACTATAATGAGGGGGGGGGGGGGAGATAGAGTCACTGTGACCTGTCACGTCAGTGTGGGTACCTGGGACCTGACCACGATGAGGGGAGAAAAGAATAGACCCAATGTCATCTGTCACGTCCGTGTGGCTACCTGGCACGGTGAGAAGAGGAAAGAATAGACCCACAGTCATCTGTCACGTTCGTGTGGCTACCTGGCACGGTGAGAAGAGGAAATAATAGACCCACTGTCATCTGTCATGTCCGTGTGGCTACCTGGCACGGTGAGAAGAGGAAAGAATAGACCCACTGTCATCTGTCACGTTCGTGTGGCTACCTGGCACGGTGAGAAGAGGAAAGAATAGACCCACTGTCATCTGTCACGTCCGTGTGGCTACCTGGCACGATGAGAAGAGAAAAGAATAGACCCAATGTCATCTGTCACGTCCGTGTGGCTACCTGGCACGGTGAGAAGAGAAAAGAATAGACCCACTGTCATCTGTCACGTTCGTGTGGCTACCTGGCACGGTGAGAAGAGGAAAGAATAGACCCACTGTCATCTGTCACGTCCGTGTGGCTACCCGGCACGGTGAGAAGAGGAAATAATAGACCCACTGTCATCTGTCACGTCCGTGTGGCTACCTGGCACGGTGAGAAGAGAAAACAATAGACCCACTGTCATCTGTCATGTCCGGGTGGGTACCAGGGACCTGATCACAGTCAGGGGCGAAGCAAAGATGGAGCTACTTGACACGCTTGTCTTAAGTGGCAATTGAACAGGGTGGGATTCAAGCTCTTCGCTGGTGCTACGGAGTTTGTGCATCTGTGCTGAGCCATCTTTAGTGCTTTCGTTAGTAGCGAACGTGCTTCATACTGGGGAACGTTCTGGGGAGATCTGAACACTATAGAGCTGTCCGTTGCTTAAACCTGTCAACTAAACTAGATTAGACTAGACTATACTAGACTACACTAGATTAGACTAAATTAAATTAAGCTAAGCTAAACTAAACTAAAACAAAACAAAACTAAACTAAACTAAACTAAACTAAACTAGATTAAATTATATTAAACTAAATTAAACCAAAACTAAACTAAATTAAGCTAAACTAAACTAGATTAAACTAAATTAAAATAAATACAACTAAACTAAACTAAAATAAAACTAAATTAAACTAGATTAAACAAAATTTTAAAAATTAAAAACTAAAACAAAAACTAAACTAGATTAAACTAGATTACACTAAATTATAATAAATTAAAACCTAAATTAAACTAGATTAAACTAGATTACACTAAATTATAATAAATTAAAACTTAAATTAAACTAAACTATAACTAAAATATTTCCAATATCAGGAAGAAACAATCATCATTGTTTGGCCATGTAATGAGAAGAGAACAACTGGAAAAATTGAGGGACGACGAGATAGAGGGAAGCAAAGGGAAAAAATAACAGACAGCTTAAGAGAATGGCTTGGCAGAAGGTCAACAACAGAAATGATAAATAACTGTCGAGATCGAAAGTTGTGGAGAGACATGATCACCTCGCCAGTAGGGCCTGTACTTGATGGTGATGAAAATTAAAATAAATCTAAATTAAATTAAAACTAGATTAAATTAAATTAAATGAAACTAAACTAAAACTAAACTAAAACTTAAACTAAACTAAAACTAAACTAAAACTAAACTAAAACTAAACTAAAACTTAAACTAAACTAAAACTAAACTAAAACTAAACTAAAACTAAACTAAAACTTAAACTAAACTAAAACTAAACTAAAACTAAACTTTTAAGCCAGAGGGCGAACACTTCACAATCATTCTATCTATCTATCTATCTATTGACCTATCGAGCCGTAGCCGGCCCATAGGGCGTAGATCAAGATACTCCCTCTCTTATCTGAATTTTTGTTCTAGCGGTTCACAGTCATTACGTACCCCAATTAAATGACCCAGGCTCCGACCACCATTATAATTGTCTTTGAATCCCTTCCAATCTTACCTCTAAACCGCCACGCTACATTTACGCTATTGGCGTCACTCTCACATCTCCAAAAGCCCTCTATAAAGCTCAAGCAGTTATCTCATCCGAGACCGCGAGTTCTAATCCTGGAAGGGTCGAAAATTTTTGTTTTTTCTGTCGCGGGCGAAATAAAAACTCGGACACCTACACCTCATGGGTCATCATCAAGTACCGGGCATAGTGGCGTAGGTGATCATGTCTCTCCACAACTTTCGATCTCGGCAGCTATTTATCATTTCTGTTGTTGACCTTCTGCCAAGCCATTCTCTTAAGCTGTCTGGTATTTTTTCTCATTGCTTCTCTCTATCTCTTCGTCCCTCAATTTTCCCAGTTGTTACAATATATTCCAGTTGTTCTCTTCTCATTACATGGCCAAAAAATGATGATTGTTTCTTCCTAATATTGGAAATTAGATCTCTTTTTGCTTTGACCTCTCTCAGAATCTCTTCATTACTTTTCTTAGCAGTCCATGGTATTCTCAACATTCTTCTGTAAAACCACATTTCTACAGACTCCAGTGATTTTCTTGTCTGTTGTCCTATTGTCCATGATTCACATCCATATGTTAAGACTGGCTCTACGTAACATTTAAGAACTCTTTTTCTTGTTTCTATTACCGGTCAGGTCGGGTAATGTTACCTGCTACTGTATGCAGTAAACAGTATAACCTGTGGCTGCCCTGCTGCCTTGCAGGTAAGCCCGGGAGAATAAATGGCTAAGGGAGGGTACCCCGAAGTAAAACAACCCCACTGCCTTGTGGGTGAGACTTTTTAGTCAAAGGCTAGCGGAGTCAACCGTAAACAAACCGACGGAAGGCAACAGAAAACCACCGTCGTAATTTCTTTGTATAATCATGAATCGCCACAACAATAGATATAATCTCATGGATACAAGAACAATAAGTCAAATAACCATTGCTTAGAAGAAATGTGTCAGACGAATGACAGGAAACCGTCTGAGAGATAAGACCAGAAATGAAGAACTGAGAAAAAAGCTAGGAATAATTCCCGTCATTGAATATATACAGAAACAACAGATAAAATAATGTTGTCACATGATAAGGCAGGAAAATCAAAACACAACGCAACGAGTCTTCAATGAAAGTTACGAGGACACGAAACTCATGGACCGACCACGGGAAAGATGAACTTATGGAAAATTAAAAACACTATGAAACATAACAGCAGCAGATGCCAACACACTAGCAAAGAATCGCAAAATATATCTCCCCTCGACGTTGGAAGGCTAACGAGGAAGGAAATAAAAAGAGTATGAAATTATAAATTAAATGCAAGAGAATGATAGTTCCAAGACTACACAAAGAACATGAAATGATACTATATATCCGATGTCTAGCTAGACGATGGAGGTGACGGCAGTGACCAGGGCATTCATCTGGTTAGAGTCACAAGACTACACCCACGCATGTATACTGAGTGATTCGATGAGCATGATAAGAAAAGTGGAGACGGGCTCTGTACGCATGCAATGGGTAGAGTCTTTGCAGAAGTCAAAAATAGGTACGGTCGCCTCTGTCTATGTTAATGGACATGCGGGTGTACAGGGAAATGGAAGAGCGGACAGGTTGTCTGCCTGTGCTGTCGTTGAAGACGGTGAAACAAAAGAACAGGCTGATGTCATTAATGTCCTCCGAGATGTGAAAAGGGCACAGGACTTCGACAACCATGAGTCCACGTCACTCTTTCTGATGAAAGAGATGGGAGTGAAGATGGGCACAGCCAGAAACGAGAAACTTAGTGGGTGTGTAAGAAGACTTATCAACCAACACAAAACTGGAGTCGTCAGACGCTGGACACGGCAGGATTTGCTGAGGAGGGGATCTGAGCACCTATGGACATGTTCGGAGTGCAGTGATGATGACCCGCAAATAACGCTCATGCTCAATATAGTACTTCCGATGTTAATGAAGCACTGTGCAAAATCTATCAGAATGTACCATCACGACAAGTGCATACATATGTTGGTACTTCGTCACATTATGTACAACACGTTGACAATCCATGCGCGCATATTAAATCCACATATGTGCTACTGTCCTAAGCCAAACATAACTGAAATATGTATCTAACAGCCACATGTTACTGTCGACACTAATACCAGACCTGATAACAAAATAACAGCTGTGATATCACATACTACCCACGTGTTATCAAAGCAACGAATATAAACTTCGTGTAACACATTCAAACGTTGCTATGGTTTCTTCCAAAGTGTTAATAAAGTAACATTTACAAGTTATTAATGTAACGTTTACGCGTTCTTAAAGTAACATTTACAAGTTATTAATGTAACGTTTACGCGTTCTTAAAGTAACATTTACAAGTTATTAATGCAACGTCTACGCGTTCTTAAAGTAACATTTACAAGTTATTAATGTAACGTCTACGCGTTCTTAAAGTAACATTTACAAGTTATTAATGTAACGTTTACGCGTTCTTAAAGTAACATTTACAAGTTATTAATGTAACGTTTACGCGTTCTTAAAGTAACTTTTACAAGTTATTAATGTAACGTTTACGCGTTCTTAAAGTAACATCTACATGATGTTAATGTAACGTCTACGCGTTCATAAAGTAACATCTACATGATGTTAATGTAACGTCTACGCGTTCCTAAAGTAACATCTACATGATGTTGATGTAACGTCTAAGCGTTCCTAAAGTAACATCTACATGATGTTAATGTAACGTCTACGCGTTCCTAAAGTAACATCTACATGATTTTAATGTAACGACTACGCGTTCCTAAAGTAACATCTACATGATTTTAATGTAACGACTACGCGTTTCTAAAGTAACATCTACATGATGTTAATGTAACGTCTACGCGTTCCTAGAGTAACATCTACAAGTTGTTAATGTAACGTCCATGTATTCTTACAGTAACATCTACAAGATATTAATGTCACGTCTACGCGTTCTTAAAGTAACATCTACATGATGTTAATGTAACGTCTACGCGTTCTTAAAGTAACATCTTCATGATGTTGATGTAACGCCTACGCGTTCTTAAAGTAACATCTACATGATGTTAATGTAACGTCTACGCGTTCTTAAAGTAACATCTACATGATGTTAATGTAATGTCTATGCGTTCTTAAAGTAACATCTACATGATGTTAATGTAACGTCTATGCGTTCTTAAAGTAACATCTACATGATGTTAATGTAATGTCTATGCGTTCTTAAAGTAACATCTACATGATGTTAATGTAATGTCTATGCGTTCTTAAAGTAACATCTACATGATGTTAATGTAACGTCTACGCGTTCTTAAAGTAACATCTACATGATGTTAATGTAACGTCTACGTGTTCTTAAAGTAACATCTACATGATGTTAATGTAATGTCTATGTATTCTTACAGTAACATCTACAAGTTGTTAATGTAACGTCTACGCGTTTTTAAAGTGACATCTACATGATTTTAATGTAACGTCTATGTATTCTTACAGTAACATTTACAAGTTGTTAAAGTCTACTTACTATTACATTAATATCTACGCGTTCTTCCAAAGCGTTAATAAAGTAACATCTACAATTTATTAATGTAACGTCTACGCGTTCTTATAGTAACATCACATGATGTTAATATAACGTTTAAGCGTTCTTAAAGTAACATCTAAAAGTTGTTAAAGTCTACTTACTATTAAATTAATATCTACATATTATTAATGTAACATCTACATGTTGTTAATGTTACGTTTACGCGTTATTAAAAATATTTACAACTTCTTAAAGTAACAGCAACGCGTTATTATTATGAAAGTAATATGCGCGCGTTATTAATGTAAGATCTATATGTTATTAAAGTAATATCTACGTGTTATTAGAGTAATATCTACGTGTTATTAAAGTAAGATCTACGTGTTATTAAAGTAACATGTACAACTTCTTAAAGTAACGTTTATGCGTTAGTAAAGTAGCGTCTACATGTTGTTAATGTAACGTCTAGGCGTTATTAAAGTGTGATCTACGTGTTATTAAAGTGTGATCTACGTGTTATTAAAGTGTGATCTACGTGTTATTAAAGTGTGATCTACGTATTATTAAAGTGTGATCTACGTGTTATTAAAGTAATATTTACAAGTTATAGAAGTAACATCTACATGTTCTTAAAATAAAGATCTACTTGTTATTAAAGTAACATCTGCGTGTTATTAAAGTAAGATCTACAAGTTATTAAAGTAACACCTACGCATTATGAAAGTAACATCTATGCGTTATTAGAATAACGCATACACTTTATTAAAGTAAAATCTTCGTGTTGTTAATGTAACATCCACGCGTTACTAAAGTAACATCTACGCATTATTAAAATAACGCATACACTTTATTAAAGTAAAATCTTCGTGTTATTAATGTAACATCCACACGTTACTAAAGTAAAATCTACGTGTTATTAATGTAACATCCACACGTTACTAAAGTAGCATCAACGCATTATTAAAATAACATCTACGAGATACTGAAACAACAGACATTATGTTTTTCTGATAAGAAATCTAAAAGCTACTGTTATTGAGGAGCTCATGTCTGTATAGCAAAAATCCACTCTTTTTTTCTTCTTTTCTTTCCTTCCTCATTTACCTTTCAGCGTCGAGGGGAGATATAATTTGAAGTCGCTTGTTCGTCTGTCCACCTCTGATTCTGTTATGTTTCCTAGTGCTTCTAACATACCGTCAATCCATGTTTTTCGTGGTCGGCCGGCCCTTGGGTCTGGTGTTCTCGCAACGTTTATTGAAGGCTCATTGTGTTTTGTTTTGATCACTGTTCCCACTGTTTCACCAGATAATAAACGGACATACGGTGTTTGAAACCCGCGGTAGACAGGAAGGACTATTTCTATCGGGGGTGAACTAAAAGTGCAGAATCTCACACGTCGTGGCGACTGCTTTGACCAGTTCGCTTTTATGTCTCTGTCCCCGTCGAGAGCTCCACGACATACAACATCAGATGTGAAAGGGTAGGTAGTAGGGAAGAAGTTGCCAGAAGTAGGGCCACGTCTGATGATCAGATTACCGACTGCTGTAAAGGTCTGTATAAAGAGTTCCCTAGTATAGACGAGGTAAAAGGAAAAGTAATATAGGTAAAAGGAAAAGAAATATAGGTAAGAGGAAAAGTAATATAGGTAAGAGGAAAAGTAATATAGGTAAGTGGAAAAGTAATATAGGTAAGTGGAAAAGTAATATAAGTAAGAGGAAAAGTAATATAGGTAAGAGGAAAAGAAATATAGGTAAGAGGAAAAGTAATATAAGTAAGAGGAAAAGTAATATAGGTAAGAGGAAAAGAAATATAAGTAAGAGGAAAAGAAATATAGGTAAGAGGAAAAGAAATATAAGTAAGAGGAAAAGTAATATAGGTAAGAGGAAAAGAAATATAAGTAAGAGGAAAAGTAATATAGGTAAAAGGAAAAGTAATATAGGTAAGAGGAAAAGTAATATAGATAAGAGGAAAAGTAATATAGGTAATAGGAAAGGTAATATAGGTAAGAGGAAAAGAAATATAGGTAAGATGAAAAGTAATATAGGTAAGAGGAAAAGAAATATAGGTAAGAGGAAAAGAGGAATATCCAGAGAGACACTGAGAAGAACATTTATGAAAGAGGCAAGAGCAGCGGGAATCGGCTCCCTCGATGAAATAGAGCTGCTTGCACAGAACAGAGACAAACGGCGAGATTTGATAAAATATCTTTAGAAGGATTGAAAACTGCTAGAATAAAAATTAATTTAGATAAGAGAAAGAGTATCTTGGTCTACGCCCTATGGGCCGGCTACAGCTTGAAAGGTCAATAGATAGATAGATAGATAGATAGATAGATAGATAGATAGATAGATAGATAGATAGATAGATAGATAGATAGATAGATAGATAGATAGATAGATAGATAGATAGATAGATAGATAGATAGATAGATAGATAGATAGATAGATAGATAGATAGATAGATAGATAGATAGATAGATAGATAGATAGATAGATAGATAGATAGATAGATAGATAGATAGATAGATAGATAGATAGATAGATAGATAGATAGATAGATAGATAGATAGATAGATAGATAGATAGATAGATAGATAGATAGATAGATAGATAGATAGATAGATAGATAGATAGATAGATAGATAGATAGATAGATAGATAGATAGATAGATAGATAGATAGATAGATAGATAGATAGATAGATAGATAGATAGATAGATAGATAGATAGATAGATAGATAGATAGATAGATAGATAGATAGATAGATAGATAGATAGATAGATAGATAGATAGATAGATAGATAGATAGATAGATAGATAGATAGATAGATAGATAGATAGATAGATAGATAGATAGATAGATAGATAGATAGATAGACACTTTTTTTGAAGAAGAGGGAGAAGAAGAAGAAAGAAACTGACTCAACATATACAGGGGTGACTCAAAGAGTCTTTTGAAAAGTGAATTTGGCTAAATCGAGGGAAGAGTGACGCAACTCGTCGAATTTACAAATTCTATTCTATCCACGGAACCAGTTTCCATGCAGTCATGAATTCCCCATATCAGCTCAAGGACTTGTCACAGCATTTACCAAAGCACATTGATAAATTCCTTTGACAAGGTCGCTCCGTGAATACCCTACTCGAGAGCATATGCGACGATTCCAAATAACATACTCATCTATGTCTAACTGAATCCGTCCAGTCAATACATCTGGATGTTGACAGTGGGGCAGCGGGTCAGCATCAGTCAATGCATGAGGACGGACTGCTGAAGCTGTAAGATGGGAATGACAAAGAAACGGAGGCTTTTCTTTCATGAGGGACACACCAGAGTTCAAAACAATCACCCAGTCAACTAAGATGACTTAAAATGACTTGTGTATCTTTTCTATTCTATTCTGTTCATGGAACCAGTTTTATTGCAGTCAGGAATTCCTCATATCTTTGTCGCAATATGTTTCCTAAATGCATCGATAAACTCCGTTGACAATGTCGCTCCGTGCACGTCTTGCTCGGCTGACAGACGGCGATTCCAAATCTCCATAGTCGCCTTTTACGACATGCTTGGCAGGTAACAGTGGCTCTTTTCTATTTCCCCCTACAATGGGGGCCCGCGGAGCCGTTTATCATTTTCACCAAAAGTCTCCACATCGAAAGTTGTCTACCACGAATCAACATTTCTCTATCTTTTGTCTTGATGATACATGTTGTCACAGGTTATCCTGTTCTCTTTGAGTTATCAGTCAACTTTAGTCTTGACTTGCCTCTGCTACTTTTATTTGTATTTTTTCCTTCAAAATGCTGTCGAATCAAGTCTTTGACAGAAAATGCGGCCGCACTTGATTTGTTGGGACAGCGATTCTATGGGGCATGATCACTGATAATGAGGACTACACAGCTTTGGCCCGGCGCTTAAAGGTCACGCTGTCCGCCTATGCTGCTACAGTGACCCGGAAGTGTGCATCATGAGCTGCGCGCCTTTTTTTTTAATCAAAACGCAAAATGTTCACCAGAATAGTCTGAACAATTAGGATGAACACTATTTTGGTTGCTGGAACGGGGGTAGTGAGATCCGAAGTCTAGCCCTCTCTGGGTAGTGAGATCCGAAGTCTAGCCCTCTCTGGGTAGTGAGATCCGAAGTCTATCCCTCTCTGGGTAGTGAGATCCGAAGTCTATCCCTCTCTGGGTAGAGAGATCTGAAGTCTATCCCTCTCTGGGTAGTGAGATCTGAAGTCTATCCCTCTCTGGGTAGTGAGATCCGATGTCTATCCCTCTCTGGGTAGTGAGATCTGAAGTCTATCCCTCTCTGCGTAGTGAGATACGAAGTCTAGCCCTCTCTGGGTAGTGAGATCCGAAGTCTATCCCTCTCTGCGTAGTGAGATCCGAAGTCTATCCCTCTCTGGGTAGTGAGATCCGAAGTCTATCCCTCTCTGGGTAGTGAGATCCGAAGTCTATCCCTCTCTGGGTAGTGAGATCCGAAGTCTATCCCTCTCTGCAAAGTGAGATCCGAAGTCTATCCCTCTCTGCATAGTGAGATCCGAAGTCTATCCCTCTCTGGGTAGTGAGATCCGAAGTCTATCCCTCTCTGGCCGGTGAGATCCGATATCTAACCCCCTCGATAAGAGCGAAAAACTGGAGGTACCTTCAGCACTTTGAGCACGTTAAAGAACTCTAAGTAGCTGAAAGTTTTAAATAGTAGGTCATAATGGCCGCTGCTTGGGAAATTGATGGGAGAAAAAAATCTACCCGAAACGTGTAAACTCTGTATGTAAACTGTAAAATGATTTGTTTAGTGTTCGTGATATGTATACCTAAAGCAGCTATGGGAATATCCTGCCTGCAGTGACGTCATTCTGTTCTAAAAACTAAAGTCTAAAGTTGCTCTTGTTAAAGCCACTATCATTACTATAGTTAGATTTGTGACGTTACAAGCATAATTACCATTTGTCTTTTCTTTCTACATTTTCACCTGTTTCAAAACTCTATTTGTTTTCTTCCCCGTCCCTTCAATTCAAACCCATTCTTCTCGTCCACACTTTTACTGGCTTCAAATATTTTCTTACTGTTATTATTCTTCGTATCATCTTGAGGATCTAGGTGACACACGTGGAGGTCCCCACTCGTACACGCCTCGCACAAATCTAAACGCTACCTAATGGACTCATGGTTGTCGAAGTCATGTGACCTGTCCACATCTCGGAGTGCATTGATGATGTCCGTCCGATCCCTTGATTGACTGTCTTCAATTACAACACAACAAGACAACCTGTCCGCTATTTCATTTCCCCATACTCCCGCATGTACAGGGGCGTAGACAAAGATGACCTTACGTATTTTTGACTTCTGCATTGACTACCAATTGTCTGCGCACAGAGCCAGTCTCTACTTTGTTTATCATGCTCCAAAATAAGTTATAGGACATATTATTGTTATCTTTTTGATAGGTTCTCTTTTTGATAGGTTCTCTTTCTGATAGGTTCTCTTTCTGATAGGTTCTCTTTTTGATAGGTTCTCTTTCTGATAGGTTCTCTTTTTGATAGGTTCTCTTTCTGATAGGTTCTCTTTTTGATAGGTTCTCTTTCTGATAGGTTCTCTTTCTGATAGGTTCTCTTTTTGATAGGTTCTCTTTCTGATAGGTTCTCTTTCTGATAGGTTCTCTTTCTGATAGGTTCTCTTTTTGATAGATTCTCTTTCTGATAGGTTCTCTTTCTGATAGGTTCTCTTTCTGATAGGTTCTCTTTCTGATAGGTTCTCTTTCTGATAGGTTCTCTTTCTGATAGGTTCTCTTCCATCTACTGTGACACTAACTGGTCTGTTTTCTTGTGGAGTTTATGTTTATTATGATTTGTTTAGTGTCCGTGATATGTTTATCTAAATTAGGGAACTGGGTGGTCTAGAGGTAAGACATCGGTCTCTGGACAAAAGGGTCACGAGAACGAAGCCACAGACGGTGGGAACTTTTCATTCCGAAAAAGCGGTTTTAAAGTGGCTTTACCCTCCACTGTTCTCTGGGTAGTGAAATGATCCGATGTCTAGACCTTTCT
This sequence comes from Megaustenia siamemsis, assembly GCA_032433765.1. Taxonomy (NCBI): domain Eukaryota; kingdom Metazoa; phylum Mollusca; class Gastropoda; order Stylommatophora; family Ariophantidae; genus Megaustenia; species Megaustenia siamemsis. Next base: position 28,259,200 of record JAVIAB010000104.1, on the reverse strand, counting down.
GGGTAGTGAGGTCCGATGTCTAGACCACTCTGGGTAATAAGAACCGATGTTTAGACCTCTCTAGGTAGTAAAATCCGACATCTAGCCCTCTCTGGGTAGTGAGATCAGATGTCTAGACCTCTCTGGATAGTAAGATCCGATGTCTAGCCCTCCCTGGGTAGTGAGATCGAATGTCTAGCCCTCTCTGGGTAGTAAGAACCGATGTCTAGCTCTCTCTCTCTCTCTCTCTCTGGTAGTGAGATCCGATGTCCAGCCCTCTCTGGGTAGTGAGATCCGATGTCTAGACCTCTCTGGGTAGTGAGATCCGATGTCCAGCCCTGTCTGGGTAGTGAGATCCGATGCCCAGCCCTCTCTGGGTAGTGAGATCCGATGTCTAGACCTCTCTGGGTAGTGAGATCCGAAGTCTAGACCTCTCTGGGTAGTGACATCCGATGTCTAGCCCTTTCTGGGTAGTGAGATCCGATGTCTAGCCCTTTCTGGGTAGTGAGATCCGATGTCTAGCCCTGTCTGGGTAGTGAGATCAGAAGTCTAGCCCTCTCTGGGTAGTGAGATCCGATGTCCAGCCCTCTCTGGGTAGTGAAATCCGATGTCTAGCCCTCTCTGGGTAGTGAGATCCAATGTCTAGCCCTCTCTGGGTAGTGAGATCCGATGTCTAGCCCTCTCTGGGTAGTGAGATCCGATGTCCAATTTTCTCTGGGTAATGAGATCCGATGTCCAGCCCTCTCTGGGTAGTGAGATCCGATGTCTAGCCCTCTCTGGGTAGTGAGATCCGATGTCTAGCCCTCTCTGGGTAGTGAGATCCGATGTCTAGCCCTCTCTGGGTAGTGAGATCCGATGTCTAGCCCTCTCTGGGTAGTGAGATCCAAAGTCTAGCCCTCTCTGGGTAGTGAGATCCGATGTCTAGCCCTCTCTGGGTAGTGAGATCCGATGTCTAGATCTCTCTGGGTAGTGAGATCCGATGTCTAGTCCTCTCTGGGTAGTGAGATCCGAAGTCTAGATCTCTCTGGGTAGTGAGATCCGATGTCTAGATCTCTCTGGGTAGTGAGATCCGATGTCTAGCCCTCTCTGGGTAGTGAGATCCGAAGTCTAGCCCTCTCTGGGTAGTGAGATCCGATGTCTAGATCTCTCTGGGTAGTGAGATCCGATGTCTAGCCCTCTCTGGGTAGTGAGATCCGAAGTCTAGCCCTCTCTGGGTAGTGAGATCCGATGTCTAGCCCTCTCTGGGTAGTGAGATCCGATGTCTAGATCTCTCTGGGTAGTGAGATCCGAAGCCTAGCCCCCTATGGCCGGTGAGATCTAATACCTAACCACCTGGATAAGGGCGAAAAATAGGAGATACCCTCAGCACTTTGAGCACGTTAAAGAACTCTAAACAGCTGAACATTTTTAATGTTTGGTCAAAAATGGCCGCTGCTAGGCAAACTGATGGGAGAAAAAAATCTACCCGAAACGTTCCAACTCTCGACAATAAAAATATGAGAGTACCTCTGAAGTTGGAGAATATCTGTCTACATGGCGAGGGACACCAGAGCACACAGATACCGGTTTGAAAAAACAGGAAAAAGTAACATTCACGAAAAGTTCAGTCACTAGCGACTTCGCTGAAGATACAGATGTGCTATAGACGGGAAAAACAAATCTACAAATGATATTTTCCTTGGTTTACGAAAGGAATTACGTAGACAAGATATCAAACCGTTGCGCTGTTATATACGTCCAACAGAGGAGAAAGCATCAGTAGAGTTGTGTGATACCGTTAGATCTTATGAATCATCGCATAGACGCACATAAGATTTATTTCGCATTTCTTTTAACGCTTGTTAGTGAGTAGAAATTTTATATTTAATATCAATAAAGGTAAAGTAAAAGTAAAGTGGATATATAGAAGAATAGCTGGAATTGGATGGGAAGAAAAGAAACAAACGTTGAAGTCTTAAAACAAGTAAAAACGAAAAGAGAACTACTAAATACAATTCAAACAAGATAAATGAGATTTTGAGTCCATGTTAAAAGACACAACAGCCTACTAAAAAAATCTAGTAACATCACGAGTAACATCAAAAGATGGACAAATCAGTCTATGACAACCTGAACTATCAAAGCAAGAGACAGAGCGGAATGTTACTCTATGGTAGCCAACCTTGCGGAGATGGCACCCGGTGATGATGAAAGGTCAAGTACGAGACTTGAACCGGCGTCTTAGCACGCGAGTTTCCACCCATATGTGCTCGGCTGTCTATCCAGAAGTGTTCGGAGATTTCTGGATAGTGTCGCTTCAAGCATCGAAACTCACGATGCGAGGCGACATTCCCCACCTTCCCAGAGTAATACTACCCTGGTACCCATTTCTGCTAGCGACTGGGTCCACCGTGTGGGTAAATTATTTCCTAACCACGCGAACAACTCGCACTGATTCCAACAGGAATCGAACACGGGCTGTCTCTGAACGTCGGTAGTCCATTTACCAACTAGGCTACTGAGACACCACCCCCACACTGTGTCTTCTAGCACAATTAAATTTGCATGCAATTAAAATATCACAGTGCAGTTAAGATTATAGAGGGAATACTAGAGTCACTAGGAGGAATAACATCAGAAGAGGCCAACAGAAGAGCAAAGAATCGCAGATTGTTTCTCCCCTCGACGCCAACAGCAGCAGAGGAAGGATAGAAGAAGTTAAGATTTATAGATAATTACTTTGTCATTCATTATTTATGCATTGTTATGTTTATATGTTTGTAAACTATGCATATATCATCATCATCATCATCATCATCATCAAGTACCATGCCCGCTGGTATAGGTGATCATGTCTCTCCATAACTTTCGATCTCGACAGTTATTTATCATTTCAGTTGTTGACCTTCTGCCAAGCCATTCTCTTAAGTTGTCTGTTATCTTTTCTCTTTGTTTCCCTCTTTCTCTTCGTCCCTCAATTTTGGCATTGTCACAATATGTTCCAGCTGTTCCCTTCTCTTTATATTGTCAAAAAATGATAATTATTTCTTCCTAATATTGGATATTAGCTCTCTTTTCATTTGACCTCTTGCATAACGTTTTCATTACTCTTCTTAGCTGTCCGTGGTATTCTCAACATTCTTTTGTAAAACCACCATTTCTGAAACCTTCAGTGTCTTTTCTTGTTTGTTGTCCTATTGTCCATGATTCATCTTCATATGTTGAGACTGGCTCTACATAACATTTAAGAACTCTTTTTCTTATTTCTATTGTCAAAAATAGATTGCACAGTACCTTCCTCATTTTTTGGAAAGCTGCTTTTGCCTAAACCATTCTGCATCTCACCTCTGTTGTACATCTACCATCTGAGGTTAACATTGTTCCCAGATATTTAAATTCATTTACCTGGTTTAATATTATTCCACTTGTCTTTATTGTGCACTGCGGTGATGTCATTTTCTTGTTGCTACCATTACTTTTTTTTTTTTACTGTTAAGATCGAGTCCTTTATTTTTCTTAAAACTGTTTATAAATTTGTCATTATTTTATTTATATGGGTCATATGTTACCTCTATGGAACCAGTCCTAGTGGAAAAAAAATAGAGGGATCGACAGAGAGAGAAAAAGGATATCAGATAAACAACGACACGGTATGAAGTAAAAACAAAAGTGATAAATTTAGTGACGGATTGTGTCCAGACTCATTATCATATGCGCCAGCAGATTTGGTATTTAATTAATGATAATAATCACGAAACTAAGAGTGAATGTATATAATTGGTAATTTATCACAATTATGTAACTATTTGTTTTCTGCTTAATTCGAAATATTTATAATCACACCTATTTTATCTATTTATATAAATTACGTTACATCATTGTAATGACGATATAAAAATAGACCTCACGTTGTTAATCTTGTACAACTGCTGTATTTAAAGACATGCTATATCCTAACATGTTTGTTATGTTGTAAGACATTTGCTATATTGCATCATCATCATCATCAAGTACCGGGCCTGCTGGCGTAGGTGATCATGTCTCTCCACAACTTTCGATCTCGACAGTTATTTATCATTTCTGTTGTTGACCTTCTGCCAAGCCATTCTCTTAAGCTGTCTGGTATTTTTTCTCTTTGCTTCTCTCTATCTCTTCGTCCTTCAATTTTTCCAGTTGTTACAATATATTCCAGTTGTTCTCTCCTCATTACATGGCCAAAAAATGATGATTATTTCTTCCTAATATTGGAAATTAGCTCTCTTTTTGCTTTGACCTCATTCAGGTCGTTTTCATTACTCTTCTTAGCTGTATCTTGCTCATTTTTTGAAAAGCTGCTTTTTCCTGAGCCATTCTGCATCTCACCTCTTTTGTTTCACTTCCGTTTCAAAATGGTGGAACGTTTCATGTTCTCTCGATCGCTGCAGAAAATCTGGGGTTTAATTAATTTCGGCTCTCTGATGCAATTTTCTGTGTTGAAATCAAAATGATGTTCTACTTAGCAAATCTGCGCCGACGAAGTGGACACAGCAATGTTCCTTTTTGACAGGTCAAGTATTGTAAAAGCGACCTTCACCGTCGCTCGACATGCGGTTTACGTCACATTGAGTGCTGTTCAATGGCCGACGTTGGAATTGTCTAACGCAAGTTATTTACATGCTGAAACGCATTAATGAGTAATGTTCCGTCAAGTCGACCGAAGATTTTCCTCTTTGGGGAATTTGCACCGTGTTTCGTTCATTGTACGCTAACCGTAGGGTCTGTGTTTGATGTGTGACGGGGATAATTCGACGACTGTGTGTTTATATGTTCGGGTGGAATCAAGAACGATGTCCTAACATCGTCAAGCGCTATACATTTTTTGTTCTCAATATGACGATCATCATTTTTGGGAGGACGTGAATTTCCGGTATATGGTGGATAGGCGGCAGGAACCATTGAAGGCTATGTCTGAAAAGTGTTCCTAGTTGCAGCTTTCTCATATTCCAAGTCCGGCTTGTTGCAGGAGCTACTGAGTTAAGTGCTCTGTGCACACTGTGAGCTGTGTGTCATGGGTTTTGATCATGTTTCGATATTCCAATTGTTTACGATGAATGATGATATCGTATGACAGGGAACAGTTGGCTGTGTTCACTTTCTGCGCGGTTTCGTCTTATGTCTTTTAGCGTGTGCTGAGACTGCTATGATGGGGACTACAGTTACCTTTCTTTGTTTTGGAGATGAGTTAGTAATTCGGATGATTCCACCGGCACGGGCGGTTGAGCAATTATGGATTTTAATTCGTTTACAGTGATACCGGGGCCTTCCATAACCAAAGAACCAATAGAACCTCTTTTGTACATCTTCTGTGTAAGATTAACAAAGTTCCCAAATATTTAAATTCATTTACCTGTTTTAATATTGTTCCACTTGTCTTTATTTTGCACTGAGGTGATGTCTTTTTCTTTGTTGTTACCATTATTTCTATCTTTTTTGCTATTAAGGCTGAGTCCTTTTTTTTGCTTTCTTTCACTATAATGTCCAACATTTCTTGTAACCCATTTTCACTCTTAGAGATTAAGACTGTATCATCAGCATACCTTAGATTATTTATATTATAACCTCCAATTGTTATTTCAGGCATGCCCCTTATGGATCTTAAAATAATCTCACTATAAATATTAAACAATTATATATTGTAACACGTTTGCTATACCGTAACACTTTTGTTATATTGTAACATATTTGCTATGCCGTAAAACAGTTCCTATATTGTAACACGTTTGCAGAACCATCACCAAAGAGAGCGCAGCTGTGGGTCTCAGAAACAATCAAGAACTAAAACAGGTGAGTGTCTGACCGTCAGAGGTGGAAAACCTACTTCTGCGGCATGCGCTGTATTCGGCCCAAAAGAATAATCCATCACTCAATCATTCAGTGAATCAATCACGATTATCATTATTTTACATTCACAAATGTTATATTATCACACTTCTGCAATTATTTTATGTAAACAGATTCTGTTTTATCACACTTTTGTTATCATTGTATTTATACAAATTTCATGTTATTACACACTGTTGTATTTTGTTATTAACATAGCTACTATATTATCACAGTTTTCTAGTTATATAAATATGAATTGTTCTCATATCATAGTCTACATTAAAAAAATAAACGCGTTTTCAATAAAAAGACGAAGTGAAGTACATTACAAACAATGCATTATCATCTTATTTCGACGCTTCTATTGTCGATTCATACGAATACTAAAGCTTTAAAATTGACGATGAGAGGTCTTTACCTGAGACAAATGCTCAAAATTAAGAAATCAGCAAAACAGGCAGGAAACAATATAGCCAAAATCACGGGAACAGTCAGAGAAACAGTTTTTGTACCTGGATGTCCCAGAATCGCAGGTTGCGTTCATGTAATTCCTTAGTGAGGATTCAAAGCGGAGACAGTACCTGGAGTTCGTCTGCTGGGGACCTGCGCTCGCGCGTGATGATGTTGTTGAGCTGGGAGAGGGCGCTCCTCGCTCACTAGAGAGCGAGCGGGTAACGGTTAATGTCAGCGGTTCTTAAACTCCCCACCTCGGGGACTAACTTTCGTACCGCTTGATAACACCACAGACAGCTTTAGATTCACTTAGGCCTGCAGACATTGGCGGATATTCCGAGGAGGCAACGGAGCTCACGACTCCTCTAATATTTTATCAAAATACATAACACAATCGGGAGCCATGATAGCTCAGTGATTAGTGAACTGGACTACAAAGGACACCGCTTCCAGGTTCACCCAGCCTTAAACGAATATCGAATTTTTTTCTGTGAAAGTAAAGCAGCACGGGCGTAATACCGACCACATTACCCCAAAAATCATGTGCCGGGGTCTGTAAAATGTATGCTCACTAACACCATATTCCCTATACGCCACTTGGCGTGACGGGGCTCTTTGCTTTTTCTTAAAATACTTAACATAATCACATTTCAGCTCAGTGAGCTAAGTGTCAGTGTACAACCAGCCAGCGTGTTCCCAAATACAGTCGTGATATAGTTCAAATAAATTAAGCAGTTACAAATAAATAAGCTTCAATGTCTATAGAGATCAAACCTACTACAACCGTACAACGACATATATCAACATAGTACTGAGTATGAGAACTAGGTAGGCCATTTCAGCAAACAACTCCTTCTTGCCATGGCAACAGAAGAACGACTAATAAAATGACGGTGTATCTTTGTATCCAAAATAAAGAAGTAGAGTCATTAGGAGGCTGTCTTTACTTTGTGTCGCTGGTAATAATCACTGCGCTGTCTTTAACTAAAAAAAATTGAACAAAACATTAAATAAGGTACGGAACCCTGTCACGCCAAATGACGTATAGGGAATATGGTGTTAGTGACCCGTCACGCCAAATGACGTATAGGGAAGATGGTGTTAGTGACCCGTCACGCCCAATGACGTATAGGGAAGATGGTGACCATCATTTTTTTAATACCTACAGAACTTGATTTTTTTGGGGTAATGTGGTCGGTATTACGTCAGGACAAGAGACAAGAAAATCACTGGAGTCTGTAGAAATGTGGTTTTACAGAGAATTTTTTTGAGAATACCATGGACAGCTAAGAAGAGTAATGAAAATGTTCTGAAAGAGGTCAAATCAAAAAGAGAGCTAATTTCCAATATTAGGAAGAAACAATCATCATTTTTTGGCCATGTAATGAGAAGGGAACAGCTGGAATATATTGTAACAACTGGAAAAATTGAGGGACGAAGAGAAAGAAGGAAGCAATGAGAAAAAAATATCAGACAGTTTAAGAGAATGGCTTGGCAGAAGGTCAACAACAGAAATGATAAACAACTGTCGAGATCGAAAGTTGAGGAAAGACATGATCACCTACGCCAGCAGGCCCGGTGTTTGATGATGATGATGATGATTACGCCAGTGCCAGGGCAGTAAATTGTTGTAATGTTTATGTTGTAAATTGTTGTAATGTTGATGTCGTAAATTGTTGTCATGTTTATGTCACAAATTGTAGTAATGTTTATGTCACAAATTGTAGTAATGTTTATGTCGCAAATTGTAGTAATATTTATGTCACAAATTGTAGTAATGTTTATGTCACAAATTACAGTAATGTTTATGTCGCAAATTGTAGTAATGTTTATGTCACAAATTGTAGTAATGTTGATGTCGTAAATTGTTGTAATGTTTATGTCACAAATTGTAGTAATGTTTATGTCGCAAATTGTAGTAATGTTTATGTCACAAATTGTAGTAATGTTGATGTCGTAAATTGTTGTAATGTTTATGTCGCAAATTGCAGCAATGTTTATGTCACAAATTGTAGTAATGTTTATGTCGCAAATTGTAGTAATATTTATGTCACAAATTGTAGTAATGTTTATGTCACAAATTACAGTAATATTTATGTCACAAATTATAGTAATGTTTATGTCACAAATTGTAGTAATGTTTATGTCACAAATTACAGTAATGTTTATGTCGCAAATTGTAGTAATGTTTATGTCACAAATTACAATAACGTTTATGCCACAAATTACCAGGTTAAAGGTCATCTTTTCAGATCGACCCTATGTCCAGGCCTCCTCAAGTGTTGAGCCCACTGTTCGCCGCTGCCCACTTACTGAGAGGGAATTCTTGGAAATCGACCAACTAGCGTGACGTTTACAGCTTTGCAAGCAGAGTTGGTTGTGAGTAGTGTCAGGGCATTAGTTTATGTCTCCTATATTTGAAGACGTCACGCTATTTGGTGGGTTTTCCTGTGTTGTTTTCTGCCTGTGAGCCTTTGTAAATACATAGTTGGCTGTGATAAAGCACAGTTGTTTGTCAGTTATACTTTAGTTGATTAGCTCATTTGTGTCATTTCCAAGAAGATAAAATAGAAAATGTGATGTTAGACACGTGTGGCACTGACCCTAGATGCAAGAGCAATAAGAAAAATAACCTCTACAGAGATGAAATGTGTCAGACGAATGATAGGAAACAGTCTGAGAGATAAGATCAAAAATGAAGAACTGAGAAAAAAAGCTAGGAATAGCCCCCACCATAGAATATATAAGGAAACAACAGATACAATGGTTTGGCCACGTGACAAGGCAGAAGGAACAAAACACAACGAGCCTTCAACAAACAATGCAGGAGAGCATCAATCAGTAGACGAACACTCCATTGGTTACTAGAACGAGCGGCAGAGCGGATATGGGAATGTCCCGACTGCTGTGTCCCCATTCCAGAGTAAAGAATAAAGACCAACATCTTCTCATGTTATATGCATTTAAACTTACACTTCCGGTCAATATGGTGGATAGGCGGCAGAAAACATGTATATATATATTTAAACTGTTGAGAAGAAATTGTAGATGAAAACATTTAACCATTTTCGGTAACAAAATGAATATTTGCATCGCCTGAAACTCTCTGATTTGCCAATTTTTTAATCATTATTTTATGGGCATAAACTACTAGAATATCATACGTAGAAAAACATCTGCCAGAACTGAAACTTCTACATTTTCCACCCGAAGTCACAAATTGGAACCACCCCTATAATAAAACACTTTTAAGAATGAGGGGCATGTACTAAGCTCCGAACATCTTCATACATAAATTTTGCAAAATTTCAGTAACTATAACTAACATGCCACTTTCAGACTAATATAAACAGCTGTGAAACGAGTGCGTGTAAATGTTTTGTCAAGATAAGAAATGCCCCGTAAATATAATATAAAAATAATCATGCAGCATGAAACTAAACGGGACAAATCTGAAACAAGTGCAACGCGTCAAATACTTGGGCACAATAATAACATCAGGTAGAAGATGCACCACGGAAATAAAAAAGCAGAATAGCTCAGGTCAAAATAGCATTTCAGAATATGAAAAACGTCTTATGCAACAAATCTGTGTCAATAGAAGTGAGAAAAAGAGTTCAGCGATGCTATATAGAGCCAATTCTGTCCTTTGGAAGCAAATCATGGACAGTAGACAAACAAATAAAAAGACGATTAGAAGCCACAGAGATGGGATTTCTCAGAAAAATGTTGAGAGTTCCCTGGACAGCTAAAAAGACCAACGAGGACATTCTCAAAGAGGCCAACACAAAAGGAGAGCTCCTAAAAAAAAACAATAAAGAAACAATCAAACATTTTTCTGATTCATTATGAGAAGAGGAAAGTTGGTATTTTTAATAACAACTGGCGTAATACAGGGAAAGAGAGATCGCGGATGACAAAGAGAGAAGATACTAGATAGCTTGGTGTCATGGCATGGAAAACAGTCAAAGTGAGAAGATACGAGAAAACTTGCTGTCACGGCATGGAAAACAGTCAAAGAGAGAAGATACAAGATAGCTTGGTGTCATAGCATGGAAAACAGTCAAAGAGAGAAGATACTAGAAAACTTACTGTCACGGCATGGAAAACAGTCAAAGAGAGAAGATACAAGATAGCTTGGTGTCATAGCATGGAAAACAGTCAAAGAGAGAAGATACTAGAAAGCTTGGTGTCATGGCATGGAAAACAGTCAAAGAGAGAAGATACTAGAAAACTTGGTGTCATGGCATGGAAAAAATTCAAAGAGAGAAGATACTAGAAAACTTGGTGTCATGGCATGGAAAACAGTCAAAGAGAGAAGATACTAGAAAACTTGGTGTCATGGCATGGAAAACAGTCAAAGAGAGAAGATACTAGATAGCTTGGTGTCATGGCATGGAAGACAGTCAAAGAGAGAAGATACTAGATAGCTTGGTGTCATGGCATGGAAGACAGTCAAAGAGAGAAGATGCTAGATAGCTCGGTGTCATGGCATGGAAGACAGTCAAAGAGAGAAGATACTAGATAGCTTGGTGTCATGGCATGGAAGACAGTCAAAGAGAGAAGATACTAGATAGCTTGGTGTCATGGCATGGAAGACAGTCAAAGAGAGAAGATACTAGATAGCTTGGTGTCATGGCATTGAAGACAGACAAAGAGAGAAGATACTAGATAGCTTGGTGTCATGGCATGGAAGACAGTCAAAGAGAGAAGATACTAGATAGCTTGGTGTCACGGCATGGAGAACAACAACAACAGACTACTACGTACTCTGGTTATACGATTGAGAAAATACATGATCGTCTCCGTCAAACGGTACGGCACATGATGATGATCAACCACAAACAAAGTTTTTTTTTGGAAGTTAACGCCTTTAGTCTTCTTAAATCAAGGTCACTGGCTAGGTCACGTGGGAGGCTGGTAATAATGGGGTAGTCCCGGAAGATATCATCGTGTGGTCAGCTTTCTATCCGGATGTCTCTACGTATTTTATTCGTTTGCTATCGTCTTACTGTGTGGTTTTACAGAAGAATGTGGAGAATACCATGGACAGCTAGGAAGAGAAATGAAGATGTTCTGAGAGAGGTCAAAGCAAAAAGAGAGCTAATTTCCAATATTAGGAAGAAATAATCATCATTTTTTAGGCCATGTAATAAGAAGGGAACAGCTGGAATATATTGTAACAACTGGGAAAATTGAGGGACGAAGAGATAGAGGGAAGCAAAGATAAAAAATAAAAGACAGCTTAATTAAGAGAATGGCTTGGCAGAAGGTCAACAACATAAATGATAAATAGCTGCCGAGATCGAAAATTGTGGAGAGACATGATCACCTACGCCAGTAGGCCCGGTACTTGATGATGATAAATGAGAAGGGAACAGCTGGAATATATTGTAACAACTGTGAAAATTGAGGGATGAAGAGATAGAGGGAAGCAATGAGAAAAAATACCAGACAGCTTAAGAGAATGGCTTGGCAGAAGGTCAACAACAGAAATGATAAATAACTGTCGTGATCGAAAGTTGTGGAGAGACATGATCACCTACGCCAGCAGGCTTAGTTCTTGATGATGATGATGATGATGATAGTCTTACTACGACCTGCCGGCTAGGAGGGTGTCAGGAAACCACACACAGTTTGTAACGTCTTCAATGACGTCAGCTATCAACGGCTGACGTCATTGCGATCCGGGCTTGAAGGTCCTCGCTTTGAAGATGTCGTTGTTGTTAGGATCATCATCACTGTACACCAGACACACCCATAGGTGCTCCAATATCGCCATCAAGAATCGAGTGAGAACTCTGACCCATGTAAACGAACTCCGTGGCACAGCCTAGGTGGGATCCACCGCGTCCAGGTTTTTGCTGAAAATTAACCCCGAACAGAAGTCATATTTAACGACACACTCTTTTTAGACATTTTAGACAGTTGAAAGTTCTTTAACGTGCGCAAATGCACACGGGACCTCCTGTCTATTGCCGTTATCCGAGATGGCTAGACATTTGATCTTACTACCCAAGTGATCAGAGTGGGGGAAAGTTACGAAGCAGCCAAGGATGAACTTTTCCTAACTTTGAAAAATGACCACCATCTTTGTTGGGCTTTGAACATGGGTCTTTTCTGTAAAGAGGTCGACGTTTCACCTTCTGACTACCCAGCCCTCTTTACAAGATGTATGGCTACGTTATTGGAAGTTTCACCTTCTGACTACCCAGCCCTCTTTACAAGATGTATGTCTACGTAATTCGACAATACCCTCCAACTGCAGAAAAGTAAGGTAAACACCGACATGTACATGTTTTCCACCGACAAAACAACCAAAAATCATCACCAACAGTGAAGAACTTGAAATTGTAACAAACTATGAATATCTGGGATCTGTAGTAACTAACAATGGAGACTGTCAGAAAAAGATCACGAGAAGATTAGAAAAAGCAACACATAAATTAAATATCACGAAACACATGTGGCACAACATCAACCAGGCAGCAAAATTAAAATGACTGAGGGTATATGTCTTTCAAAAAGTCATATTTGTTTTTCCATTACGGATAGTTTCACATACAAAAAATAAGAAAATTGTTTCATTCGAAAAAAAAAAAAACCTCAGTGAGATAGAGCTACTTGCACAGAAATGAGACAAATGGCGAGATTTTATAACATATCTTTAAAATATTTTAAAACTGCTAGAATAAAAATTTAGATAAGAGAAGATGTATCTTGCTCTACACCCTAAGGGCCGGCTGCGGCTGGAAAGGTCAATAGATAGATAGATAGAAAAAAAATATTGTTAAAAATATTGTAAAAAAAAATATGTTAAAAGACTTACAGATTAAAAGGAAATGAATAATTAAAAATCTTACAGAGAAAATTAAAATACAATGACCACGTTAAAAGACATAGCGGACAATACTTGTTCTTAGGCGACGCATCAGGGCAGGCCAAGAAGATACTTTCAAGACATCAGACATTGAAATGACAACAGAAGTAGTGGCAGATCTGGCACAGAGACAGAGATTCTTTCAGACGGGCTGTGGTGAATGTAACGTTCTGTGGGAGATCTGGCTAGAGACAGAGATTCTTTCAGACGGTCTGTGGTGAATGTAGCGTTCTGTGGGAGATCTGGCTAGAGACAGAGATTCTTTCAGACGGTCTGTGGTGAATGTAGCGTTCTGTGGGAGATCTGGCTAGAGACAGAGATTCTTTCAGACGGGCTGTGGTGAATGTAACGTTCTGTGGGAGATCTGGCTAGAGACAGAGATTCTTTCAGACGGTCTGTGGTGAATGTAGCGTTCTGTGGGAGATATGACTGGAGACAGAGATTCTTTCAGACGGTCTGTGGTGAATGTAGCGTTCTGTGGGAGATCTGGCTAGAGACAGAGATTCTTTCAGACGGTCTGTGGTGAATGTAGCGTTCTGTGGGAGATCTGGCTAGAGACAGAGATTCTTTCAGACGGTCTGTGGTGAATGTAGCGTTCTGTGGGAGATCTGGCTAGAGACAGAGATTCTTTCAGACGGTCTGTGGTGAATGTAGCGTTCTGTGGGAGATCTGGCTAGAGACAGAGATTCTTTCAGACGGGCTGTGGTGAATGTAACGTTCTGTGGGAGATCTGGCTAGAGACAGAGATTCTTTCAGACGGTCTGTGGTGAATGTAGCGTTCTGTGGGAGATATGACTGGAGACAGAGATTCTTTCAGACGGTCTGTGGTGAATGTAGCGTTCTGTGGGAGATCTGGCTAGAGACAGAGATTCTTTCAGACGGTCTGTGGTGAATGTAGCGTTCTGTGGGAGATCTGGCTAGAGACAGAGATTCTTTCAGACGGTCTGTGGTGAATGTAGCGTTCTGTGGGAGATCTGGCTAGAGACAGAGATTCTTTCAGACGGGCTGTGGTGAATGTAACGTTCTGTGGGAGATCTGGCTAGAGACAGAGATTCTTTCAGACGGTCTGTAGTGAATGTAGCGTTCTGTGGGAGATCTGGCTAGAGACAGAGATTCTTTCAGACGGGCTGTGGTGAATGTAGCGTTCTGTGGGAGATCTGGCTAGAGACAGAGATTCTTTCAGACGGGCTGTGGTGAATGTAGCGTTCTGTGGGAGATCTGGCTAGAGACAGAATTTCTTTCAGACGGGCTGTGGTGAATGTAACGTTCTGTGGGAGGTCTGGCTAGAGACAGAACTTCTTTCAGACGGGCTGTAATGAATGTAGCGTTCTGTGGGAGATCTGGCTAGAGACAGAGATTATTTTTAGACTGACTGTGCTGAATGTAACGTAGTGTGGGCGATCTAACTATAGAAGGGGCAAAACCATATATAGTTTTACTAAGGCACGTCGGCTGAAAGCGACCACCCAAAGCCTGTGACGTTTTGAGCATTGCGGGCAGGACCGACTATGTGCAAAATGACGTCAACTGTTTATAGCTTACATAATTGTAGACGTCACAAACTGTGTGTGATTTCAGTAAACCCCTCCTAACCGACATGAGTTAGTAAGACTACTGCTGTAGAATAAAATACGTATAGACATTTCCGTTGTCGAGGTAACCTAAACAATGTCCCCCTCCTCATACTTTTAGAACCCTTTAACCTGATTTTGACCCGCCCATCGGCTGGCCAACGGCGTATTCCGCACCGCGTGCTCTTTATCTGATCGCGATACATTGAAGTTATTTTTATTTTTGTTTCTCTTATCAATTCGAAATTATTTTGTTCTTGATTCTTTATTATTAGTTAGCTGAGGCGCGATAGCTCAGTGGTTTGTGTACTGGACTACAAAGGACAAGAGGTAGGGTTCGGTCTTAACCGACGGCTTCCGAGTTCATCCAGCCTTAAATGGATACCGGATTTTTTCCAAGGAAAGTAAAGCGGCACGGGCGTAATACTGACCACATTACCCCAACAATTATGTGCTGAAGGTCTGTAAAATGTATGGTCATCAACATCATATTCCTATACGCCACTTGGCGTGACAGTGGCTCTTTACTTTTTTTTTATTTATCATTAATTTTATTTACTTACATATTTGTGCATGTGTTGTTTGTTTAACCCCGCCATAGAATATATAGAGAAACAACAGGTAAAATGGTTTGGCCACGTGACAATGCAGAAAGATCAAAACACAACACAACGAGCTTTCAATAAACGTTGTGAAAACACCAGACCCAAGGGCGAATATGAAAAAAAAAAGGATCGATGGAATATTAGAAGCACTAGAAAACACAACAGCAGAAGAGGCGAACAGAAGAGAAATTTACTGAAAGACAAATGAGGAAGGAAAGAAGAATAAGAAGAAAAAAGAAGAAATTCTTTGTTTGTTCCTGCTGAATGCCTATTGCACTGAAACGTCGTTCATAATACCGTAAAGCTTTAACCATATTTTTTTTTCTATTTTTGCTTTCACTTCTTCTCTGGTAAGACTATAGTTGGGTGTGGACAAAGATTCTTTCAGACGAGCTGCGGTGAGTGCCACGTTCTGTAACGAACATGCCACTAGATAATGATTTCCAGAAGCCAACAGTTGCATCTCTAGAACAACACGTCCAGATTTTGTTGATAAAGAACACACAATAAAAGACGTGACCATGAATGAAATAACTCCATCATTGTCGCTAAATACAACCATTAATTCATTTATCATTTTTATTCAACATCATCTAGTTGCTTCTCCTCTGCACGACATTGCTCTTATCACAGCCTCCCAAAAATTAATCTACGTCTTCAGCCAGATCCCACTTCTATTGCCGTTCAAGGTCATGTTGTTAATTATTCACAGAGTTATCTGTTATAAAACTGGGACCCACACAACACTGCCGTTTATCACTGATATTTTAGTAACCTTTTACTTATTTAGACATGAAAACGTGTAAATCTTTCTTTTTTGAGAGATTTGGTTTAGTCGTGTTGGGAGCCACGGCCAAAATTTGCGGTCAATCATTTAATATTTTATACAAGAAAGGGGCAAATGGGTCAACAATTAAAGCGTTTACTATCATCAGCTACTAAAATAGCACTGCTACACAAATAAATCTGAAATAATTAGCAATTACATTAAGAACAGGAGTAAGGTATGGATGCCCTCTATCTCCATTTCTCTTTCTACTGGCCATAGATTGAATTATGAAAATAACTGAGATCAACGGAAATTGAATCCAGTGGTCACTGACCAAGTAACTTAATGATTTAGACTTTGCTGATGACTTAGCTCTCCTATCACACAGCCATCAACAGATGCAAGATGAAATGAGCATACTTGATGAGAGATCACAACAGCTGGGACTGAACATAAATAGAGATAAGACCAAAGTTATGAGAATTAATGAAGTTGGCAATAACCAAATAACAATAAATGAAGTACCTCTACTAGACGTGCAATCTTACATACATCTGGATAGTATAATATAGACAAAGAGGGAGGAACAGAGAATGATACTAAAATAAGGATATCAAAAGAGGAGCATCCGTTGCACTGGGAAACATATGGGAGTCCAAAGAAATTAGGATAAATAAGAAAATAAAAATTTTCAATCTTAATGTCAGTCAGTCCTATTCTATGGCTGTGAAACATGGAGAAAATGATAATCATGAAGATACAGACCTTCATTAATGGATGCTTACGCAGAATAAAAGGATGGAAATGGCAGGACAAAATCACTAACATAGAATTATGGAAATGTACCAGTCAAATACCCGTGGATAAAGAGATACAGCGAAGACGATGGCGCTGGATAGGACACACACTGCCTGAGAGTATTACATATCGGACCCTTTTTGGGGAATTCCGAGGGAAAAAGGACAAAGAGGAAGACCAAAATATACTTGGAGAAGACAGATGGAAGAAATGAAATGATCAGAGAAACAGAACGGCTTGGAAAGTGTTTGTTGAAGACCTATGCTCCACAGGGTGCTGAAAGCGGTTATTGAAGACCTATACTCCACTGGGAGATGAAAGTGTTTGTTGAAGACCTATGCTCCAAAGGGAGTTGAAAGTGGTTATTGAAGACTTATGCTCCACAAGGACCTGAAATTGTTTGCTGAAAACCTATGCTCCAAAGGGAGCTGAATGTGATTACTGGAGACGTATACTCCACAGGGAGTTGAAAGTGTTTGTTGAAGACCAATGCTCCACAGAGAATTTAATGTGTTTGTTGAAGACCTATACTCCACAGGGAGCTGAAAGTGTTTGTTGAAGACCTATACTCCACAGGGAAAAAGCTGAAAGGTAAAGAAGACACAACTAAATGAACTGGAAGACACAACTAAATGAACTGGAAGACACAACTAAATGAACTGGAAGACACAACTAAATGAACTGGAAGACACAACTAAATGAACTGGAAGACACAACTAAATGAACTGGAGGACACAACTAAATGAACTGGAAGACACAACTAAATGAACTGGAAGACACAACTAAATGAACTGGAAGACACAACTAAATGAACTGGAAGACACAACTAAATGAACTGGAAGACACAACTAAATGAACTGGAAGACACAACTAAATGAACTGGAGGACACAACTAAATGAACTGGAAGACACAACTAAATGAACTGGAGGACACAACTAAATGAACTGGAAGACACAACTAAATGAACTGGAAGACACAACTAAATGAACTGGAAGACACATGTGCGTAATAACAGAAGCTGAAAGGTAAAGAAGACACAACTAAATGAACTGGAAGACACAACTAAATGAACTGGAAGACACAACTAAATGAACTGGAAGACACAACTAAATGAACTGGAAGACACAACTAAATGAACTGGAAGACACATGTGCGTAATAACAGAAGCTGAAATGTAAAGAAGACACAACTAAATGAACTGGAAGACACAACTAAATGAACTGGAAGACACAACTAAATGAACTGGAAGACACAACTAAATGAACTGGAGGACACAACTAAATGAACTGGAAGACACAACTAAATGAACTGGAAGACACAACTAAATGAACTGGAAGACACAACTAAATGAACTGGAAGACACAACTAAATGAACTGGAAGACACAACTAAATGAACTGGAAGACACATGTGCGTAATAACAGAAGCTGAATCCACTCCTAAACAATACCAGTTTTTTACTTTTCTTCTCCTGATCATGGCGTATTGAGACTAGGACTTGAGGATCCCTCTTGATGGTACTTGCCATCTTTATTTCCCGTGGTTCTACACTTGCCTTCTTTATTTCCCGTGGTTCTACAGTTGCCTTCTTTATTTCCCGTGGTTCTACAGTTGCCTTCTGAAATACAAGCCGGAGCCATTTTGTGTCAAATATTGTTAACCTTCTACAGCTCGCTTGATGGGGAAGACACACACTTTGGGTTAATCCGGGATTCTCCTCTCATTCAGCAGGCCTTAGTAGAAACATAGGTGGTTGTGGTTTGTCAGGCTGTTTCTTCCTTCTTTAAATATTCAGTGTTTCGGAGTCTTCAGTTTTTATTAATGTCTTTTGTTGTTGTTGACTTAACGTATGTCATGACAATCACTTCATGTGATGGCTGTTGTTCTTTATGTTTCGCTTTCTAACTATCATTATCACGTGCCATCCAGGTTATCACCGGCGAACTCATCGCATCAATCATGTTGTTGACTGTCTTCCATGCCATGACACCAAGCTATCTAGTATATTCTCTCTTTGACTGTCTTCCATACCATGACACCAAGCTATCTAGTATCTTCTCTCTTTGACTGTTTTCCATGCCATGACACCAAGCTATCTAGTATCTTCTCTCTTTGACTGTCTTCCATGCCATGACACCAAGCTATCTAGTATATTCTCTCTTTGACTGTTTTCCATGCCATGACACCAAGCTATCTAGTATCTTCTCTCTTTGACTGTCTTCCATGCCATGACACCAAGCTATCTAGTATCTTCTCTCTTTGACTGTCTTCCATGCCATGACACCAAGCTATCTAGTATCTTCTCTCTTTGACTGTCTTCCATGCCATGACACCAAGCTATCTAGTATCTTCTCTCTTTGACTGTTTTCCATGCCATGACACCAAGCTATCTAGTATCTTCTCTCTTTGACTGTATTCCATGCCATGACACCAAGCTATCTAGTATCTTCTCTCTTTGACTGTCTTCAATGCCATGACACCAAGCTATCTAGTATCTTCTCTCTTTGTCTGTCTTCAATGCCATGACACCAAGCTATATAGTATCTTCTCTCTTTGACTGTCTTCCATGCCATGACACCAAGCTATCTAGTATCTTCTCTCTTTGACTGTCTTCCATGCCATGACACCAAGCTATCTAGTATCTTCTCTCTTTGTCTGTCTTCAATGCCATGACACCAAGCTATCTAGTATCTTCTCTCTTTGTCTGTCTTCAATGCCATGACACCAAGCTATCTAGTATCTTCTCTCTTTGACTGTCTTCCATGCCATGACACCAAGCTATCTAGTATCTTCTCTCTTTGTCTGTCTTCAATGCCATGACATCAAGCTATCTAGTATCTTCTCTCTTTGTCTGTCTTCAATGCCATGACACCAAGCTATCTAGTATCTTCTCTCTTTGACTGTCTTCCATGTCATGACACCAAGCTATCTAGTATCTTCTCTCTTTGACTGTCTTCCATGCCATGACACCAAGCTATCTAGTATCTTCTCTCTTTGTCTGTCTTCAATGCCATGACACCAAGCTATCTAGTATCTTCTCTCTTTGTCTGTCTTCAATGCCATGACACCAAGCTATCTAGTATCTTCTCTCTTTGACTGTCTTCCATGCCATGACACCAAGCTATCTAGTATATTCTCTCTTTGACTGTCTTCTATGCCATGACACCAAGCTATCTAGTATATTCTCTCTTTGACTGTCTTCTATGCCATGACACCAAGCTATCTAGTATATTCTCTCTTTGACTGTCTTCCATGCCATGACACCAAGCTATCTAGTATCTTCTCTCTTTGACTGTCTTCCATGCCATGACACCAAGCTATTTAGTATCTTCTCTCTTTGACTGTCTTCCATGCCATGACACCAAGCTATCTAGTGTCTTCTCTCTTTGACTGTCTTCCATGCCATGACACCAAGCTATCTAGTATCTTCTCTCTTTGACTGTCTTCCATGCCATGACACCAAGCTATCTAGTATCTTCTCTCTTTGTCTGTCTTCCATGCAATGACACCAAGCTATCTACTGTCTTCTCTCTTTGACTGTCTTCCATGCCATGACACCGAGCTATCTAGTATCCTCTCTCTTTGACTGTCTTCCATGCCATGACACCAAGCTATCTAGTATCCTCTCTCTTTGTCTGTCTTCCATGCCATGACACCAAGCTATCTAGTATCTTCTCTCTTTGTCTGTCTTCCATGTCACGACACCAAGCTATCTAGTGTCTTCTCTCTTTGACTGTCTTCCATGCTATGACACCAAGCTATCTAGTATCTTCTCTCTTTGACTGTCTCCCATGCCATGACACCAAGCTATCTAGTATCTTCTCTCTTTGACTGTCTCCCATGCCATGACACCAAGCTATCTTGTATCTTCTCTCTTTGTCTGTCTTCTATGCCATGACACCAAGCTATCTAGTATCTTCTCTCTTTGACTGTCTTCCATGCTATGACACCAAGCTATCTAGTATCTTCTCTCTTTGACTGTCTTCCATGCCATGACACCAAGCTATCTAGTATCTTCTCTCTTTGACTGTCTTCCATGCTATGACACCAAGCTATCTAGTATCTTCTCTCTTTGACTGTCTTCCATGCCATGACACCAAGCTATCTAGTATCTTCTCTCTTTGACTGTCTTCCATGCCATGACACCAAGCTATCTAGTATCTTCTCTCTTTGACTGTCTTTCATGCTATGACACCAAGCTATCTAGTATCTTCTCTCTTTGACTGTCTTCCATGCTATGACACCAAGCTATCTAGTATCTTCTCTCTTTGACTGTCTTCCATGCTATGACACCAAGCTATCTAGTATCTTCTCTCTTTGACTGTCTTCCATGCTATGACACCAAGCTATCTAGTATCTTCTCTCTTTGACTGTCTTTCATGCTATGACACCAAGCTATCTAGTATCTTCTCTCTTTGACTGTCTTTCATGCTATGACACCAAGCTATCTAGTATCTTCTCTCTTTGACTGTCTTCCATGCTATGACACCAAGCTATCTAGTATCTTCTCTCTTTGACTGTCTTCCATGCTATGACACCAAGCTATCTAGTATCTTCTCTCTTTGTCTGTCTTCCATGCCATGACACCAAGCTATCTAGTATCTTCTCTCTTTGACTGTCTTCCATGCCATGACACCAAGCTATCTAGTATCTTCTCTCTTTGACTGTCTCCCATGCCATGACACCAAGCTATCTAGTATCTTCTCTCTTTGACTGTCTTCCATGCCATGACACCGAGCTATCTAGTATCTTCTCTCTTTGACTGTCTCCCATACCATGACACCAAGCTATCTAGTATCTTCTCTCTTTGACTGTCTTCCATGCCATGACACCAAGCTATCTAGTATCTTCTCTCTTTGACTGTCTTCCATGCTATGACACCAAGCTATCTAGTATCTTCTCTCTTTGACTGTCTCCCATACCATGACACCAAGCTATCTACTATCTTCTCTCTTTGACTGTCTTCCATGCCATGACACCAAGCTATCTAGTATCTTCTCTTTTTGACTGTCTTCCATGCCATGACACCAAGCTATCTACTATCTTCTCTCTTTGTCTGTCTTCCATGCCATGACACCAAGCTATCTACTATCTTCTCTCTTTGACTGTCTTCCATGCCATGACACCAAGCTATCTAGTATCTTCTCTCTTTGACTGTCTTCCACGCCATGACACCAAGCTATCTAGTATCTTCTCTTTTTGACTGTCTTCCATGCCATGACACCAAGCTATCTAGTGTCTTCTCTCTTTGACTGTCTCCCATGCCATGACACCAAGCTATCTAGTATCTTCTCTCTTTGACTGTCTTCCATGCCATGACACCAAGCTATCTAGTGTCTTCTCTCTTTGACTGTCTTCCATGCCATGACACCAAGCTATCTAGTATCTTCTCTCTTTGACTGTCTTCCACGCCATGACACCAAGCTATCTAGTATCTTCTCTTTTTGACTGTCTTCCATGCCATGACACCAAGCTATCTAGTATCTTCTCTTTTTGACTGTCTTCCACGCCATGACATCAAGCTATCTAGTATCTTCTCTTTTTGACTGTCTTCCATGCCATGACACCAAGCTATCTAGTATCTTCTCTCTTTGACTGTCTTCCATGCCATGACACCAAGCTATCTAGTATCTTCTCTCTTTGACTGTCTCCCATGCCATGACACCAAGCTATCTAGTATCTTCTCTCTTTGACTGTCTCCCATGCCATGACACCAAGCTATCTAGTATCTTCTCTCTTTGACTGTCTTCCATGCCATGACACCAAGCTATCTAGTATCTTCTCTCTTTGACTGTCTTCCATGCCATGACACCAAGCTATCTAGTATCTTCTCTCTTTGACTGTCTTCCATGCCATGACACCAAGCTATCTAGTATCTTCTCTCTTTGACTGTCTCCCATGCCATGACACCAAGCTATCTAGTATCTTCTCTCTTTGACTGTCTCCCATGCCATGACACCAAGCTATCTAGTATCTTCTCTCTTTGTCTGTCTTCTATGCCATGACACCGAGCTATCTAGTATCTTCTCTCTTTGACTGTCTCCCATGCCATGACACCAAGCTATCTAGTATCTTCTCTCTTTGACTGTCTCCCATGCCATGACACCAAGCTATCTTGTATCTTCTCTCTTTGTCTGTCTTCTATGCCATGACACCAAGCTATCTAGTATCTTCTCTCTTTGTCTGTCTCCCATACCATGACACCAAGCTATCTTGTATCTTCTCTCTTTGTCTGTCTTCTATGCCATGACACCAAGCTATCTAGTATCTTCTCTCTTTGTCTGTCTCCCATACCATGACACCAAGCTATCTTGTATCTTCTCTCTTTGACTGTCTCCCATGCCATGACACCAAGCTATCTAGTATCTTTTTCATATGTATATTTAGGAGCTTCCTTTTTGTGCAGGCCTTTTTTGTGTGAATTTTCTCGTTGCTCTCTTAAGCTGTCCAGTGAACTCTTAACATCTGAGGAATCACATCTATCACAGAACGTTGCATTCAACACAGTCCGTCTGAAAGAATCTCTGTCTCTAGCCAGATCTCCCACAGAACGTTGCATTCAACACAGTCCGTCTGAAAGAATCTCTGTCTCTAGCCAGATCTCCCACAGAACGTTGCATTCAACACAGTCCGTCTGAAAGAATCTCTGTCTCTAGCCAGATCTCCCACAGAATGTTGCATTCAACACAGTCCGTCTGAAAGAATCTCTGTCTCTAGCCAGATCTCCCACAGAATGTTGCATTCAACACAGTCCGTCTGAAAGAATCTCTGTCTCTAGCCAGATCTCCCACAGAACGTTGCATTCAACACAGTCCGTCTGAAAGAATCTCTGTCTCTAGCCAGATCTCCCACAGAATGTTGCATTCAACACAGTCCGTCTGAAAGAATCTCTGTCTCTAGCCAGATCTCCCACAGAATGTTGCATTCAACACAGTCCGTCTGAAAGAATCTCTGTCTCTAGCCAGATCTCCCACAGAACGTTGCATTCAACACAGTCCGTCTGAAAGAATCTCTGTCTCTAGTCAGATCTCCCACAGAACGTTGAATCACCCCAGCCCGTCTGAAAGAATCTCTGTCTCTAGCCAGATCTCCCACAGAATGTTGCATTCAACACAGTCCGTCTGAAAGAATCTCTGTCTCTAGCCAGATCTCCCACAGAATGTTGCATTCAACACAGTCCGTCTGAAAGAATCTCTGTCTCTAGCCAGATCTCCCACAGAACGTTGCATTCAACACAGTCCGTCTGAAAGAATCTCTGTCTCTAGCCAGATCTCCCACAGAATGTTGCATTCAACACAGTCCGTCTGAAACAATCTCTGTCTCTAGCCAGATCTCCCACAGAACGTTGCATTCAACACAGTCCGTCTGAAACAATCTCTGTCTCTAGCCAGATCTCCCACAGAACGTTGCATTCAACACAGTCCGTCTGAAAGAATCTCTGTCTCTAGCCAGATCTCCCACAGAACGTTGCATTCAACACAGTCCGTCTGAAAGAATCTCTGTCGCTAGCCAGATCTCCCACAGAACGTTGATTCACCACAGCCCGTCTGAAAGATTCTCTGTCTCTAGCCAGATCTCCCACAGAACGTTGCATTCACCATAGCCCGTCTTAAAGAATCTATGTCTTTAGTCAGATCTCCCACTTCTACTTTTGTCACATATAAGGTCTCCCTGAAGTATTGAAAGCACCTTCTCTTCTCTTCCCTTCCCCCCCCCCAACCTTCATAACTGATGCATCGCCCACGAACCACGCCTTCTATTATTGTTTTTTTCTATCCCGTTGTGTCTTTCGACATGGCTATAACATGCGACTTCTCAGAAGAATGTTGAGAGTTTCACGGACAGCTAAAAAAGACAAACGAGGGCATTCTCAAATAGACCTACACATAAAGAAAGCTCTTATAAAATCTCAGAAAGAAACAATATTTTCCGGGTAATTAATGAGAAAAGGAAAGTTGGAATACTTGGTTACAAGAAGCAAAATACATGAAAAGAGATTGCGGACGATAAAGATAAAAGATACTAGATAGCTTTCTTTCATGGTTTGGAAAACAATCAACACCAGAACTTCCGGTAAATATTGCGGAAAGGTGGAAGGAACTGTTAAAGGCTGTGTCTGAAAAGTGTTCCTTGTTGCAGTTTCCTCATATTCCGGCTTGTTGCCAGAGCTAGTGAGTTAAGTGTTCTGTGCACACCGTGAGCTGTGCGTTTCATCTGTTTTGATTGTGTTTTGATATTCTGATTACTTTCGATGAATGATGACATCGTATGATGGGGACAGGTGGTTGTGTTCACTTTCTGTGCGGTTTCGCTTTTTGTCTTTTGGCGTGTGCTAAGACTGCTATGATGGGGATTGCACCAACCTTTCTTTGTTTGGGAGATGAAATTTTAATTCGGATGATTCCACTGGCACGGGCGGTTGAGCAATTATGGATTTTGATTCGTTTCCAATGATACCGGGGCCTTCCATAACCATAACCATAACCATAACTGTCAACAACAGAATTGATACGATGTACTGTGGATAGAAGTTTGTGGAAGGAAATTATCGCCTTTCCCAACCAATATGGCACATAATGATAATGATAATATTTTAATTGCCCCTATAGAATGGTGTTTATAAGCCCATTCTTTTTAAAGTTTAATTTTGTAATATGTCTTCATTGCTCTTGTACATTATCCAAGGTTACCTTAAGAATTTTTCTGCTGCATTTTGTTCTGAATGAATCGATTTTCTTCTGTGATGTTAGCAAGATTGTCCATGATTCTCCACCGTAATTTGCTATCTGGAATATACATGTCTTACTTTTTAATATCTTACTGGTATTGCCCCACATGTTCTTCATGGCGTTAAACTGTTGTGCTGCTGTTGCTAATCTTCTGTTGATCTATCTCTGCTAATCTTCTGTTGATCTATCTCTGCTAATCTTCTGTTGATCTATTTCTTCTAATATTCTGATGATCTATCTCTGTTAATCTTCTGTTGATCTATCTCTGCTAATCTTCTGTTGATCTATCTCTGCTAATCTTCTATTGATCTATCTCTGCTAATCTTCTGTTGATCTATCTCTATTAATCTTCTGTTGATCTATCTCTGCTAATCTTCTGTTGATCTATCTCTGCTAATCTTCTGTTGATCTATCTCTGCTAATCTTCTGTTGATCTATCTCTGCTAATCTTCTGTTGATCTATTTCTTCTAATATTCTGATGATCTATCTCTGTTAATCTTCTGTTGATCTATCTCTGCTAATCTTCTGTTGATCTATCTCTGCTAATCTTCTATTGATCTATCTCTGCTAATCTTCTGTTGATCTATCTCTATTAATCTTCTGTTGATCTATCTCTGCTAATCTTCTGTTGATCTATCTCTGCTAATCTTCTGTTGATCTATCTCTGCTAATCTTCTGTTGATCTATCTCTGTTAATCTTCTGTTGATCTATCTCTATTAATCTTCTGTTGATCTATCTCTGCTAATCTTCTGTTGATCTATCTCTATTAGTCTTCTGTTGATCTATCTCTGCTAATCTTCTGTTGATCTATTTATTCAAATATTATGTTGATCTATCTCTGCTAATCTTCTGTTGATCTATCTCTGCTAATCTTCTGTTGATCTATCTCTATTAATCTTCTGTTGATCTATCTCTATTAATCTTCTGTTGATCTATCTCTGCTAATCTTCTGTTGATCTATTTCTTCTAATATTCTGTTGATCTATCTCTGCTAATCTTCTGTTGATCTATCTCTGCTAATCTTCTGTTGATCTATCTCTATTAATCTTCTGTTGATCTATCTCTGCTAATCTCCATCGTTTAATATTTAATATATTTTATATTTTTGTCTTATCTCTATTTTCAATTGCGTTAACGTCAAGACTGTTGCTGTTCTTGATATCACATTCTTCTCTTGCAGCCATTTCTGATGACGGAAGAAGAGACCGTTTATCGCCTGTAACTACCTGTGACAACATGTCCTTCTAAAGGTGATTGTTCTCTTTTCTTCTTACATTCCCCATCCACCTTAATTGTTCACACCTGAGTGTAAAGGTAAAGGGAAAGGTCAAGTACGAGACTTGAATCGGTGTCTTAGCACGCGCGTTTTTATCCATATGTGCTCGCCAGCCTATCCAGAAAGCGTTTGTTGAAGACCTATACTCCACATGGAGCTTAGGGAGCTGGGAAAACCAGAAGTTTTCGGAGACTTCTGGATTGTGTCTCTTCAAGCATCGAAACTCACACTGCGAGGCGACATTCTTCACATTCCCAGAATACTATCCTGGAACTCATTTCTGAAAGCGGCTGGGTCACCCGCGGTAGTAATTTTTTTCCAACCTCGAGTACAACCCACACTGTTTCCAATGGGAATCGAAAACGGGTTATCCGAACGTCAGTAGCAAAGTCGGGTGGTTTTCCCAACTAGGCTACCCAGGCCCCTCAATGTGAGTGTTCTTATAACGAATGGAAGCCAAACCAGATTAATGTAAATGATATTGGACAGCTAACCTAACAGGGGAACAGAAGAAAATATAACGCTTATTGTCACAGGGCAACAAAAAAAAAAAACACTCTTGGCTCCTTGTCTATTACGAAGAATGGCGAGCAAAGGGCCTAGAAGTGGCAAAGGTTGACAGGACTTAGGATCACTTTGTAATGAGGGAGTAAGAGCGATGGAATAGGTAGAACAAACAAAACTGGAAGCCTAGAACTACTGCATGACATATCAGATGGTAACTTTATCCAGGCAATGATGTTTTCATTGTGTTTTTGACATTTATCCAGGCAATGATGTTTTCATTGTGTTTTTGACATTTATCCAGGCAATGATGTTTTCATTGTGTTTTTGACATTTATCCAGTCAATGATGTTTTCATTGTGTTTTTGACATTTATCCAGGCAATGATGTTTGCATTGTGTTTTTGACATTTATCCAGGCAAGACAAGTTGATATCATCATCATGTTGATTGTTGTATAAAGAAAGTTGCATTCATCACTGCCGGTCTGAAAGAATCTCTGTCTCTAGTCAGATCTCCCACAGAATGTTGCATTCATCACAGCCGGTCTGAAAGAATCTCTGTTTCTAGTTACATCTTCCACAGAATGTTGCATTCATCACAGCCGGTCTGAAAGAATCTCTGTCTCTAGTCATATCTTCCACAGAATGTTGCATTCATCACAGCCGGTCTGAAAGAATCTCTGTCTCTAGTCAGATCTCCCACAGAATGTTGCATTCATCACAGCCGGTCTGAAAGAATCTCTGTCTCTAGTCATATCTCCCACAGAATGTTGCATTCATCACAGCCGGTCTGAAAAAAAACCCTGTCTCTAGTCAGATCTCCCACAGAAAGTTACACTTATCACAGCCGGTCTGAAAGAATCTCGGTCTCTAGTCAGATCTCCCACAGAATGTTGCACTCATCACAGTCGGTCTGAAACAATCTCTGTCTCTAGCCAGATCTCCCACAGAATGTTGCATTCATCACAGTCGGTCTGAAACAATCTCTGTCTCTAGCCAGATCTCCCACAGAATGTTGCATTCATCACAGTCGGTCTGAAACAATCTCTGTCTCTAGCCAGATCTCCCACAGAATGTTGCATTCATCACAGTCGGTCTGAAACAATCTCTGTATCTAGCCAGATCTCCCACAGAATGTTGCATTCATCACAGTCGGTCTGAAACAATCTCTGTCTCTAGCCAGATCTCCCACAGAATGTTGCACTAATCACAGTCCGTCTGAAAGAATCTCTGTCTCTAGCCAGATCTCCCACAGAATGTTGCATTCATCACAGTCGGTCTGAAACAATCTCTGTCTCTAGCCAGATCTCCCACTCCTTCTGTTGTCACGTTCGAGGTCTCCTTGATGATTTGAAACTCCCTTCTTCTTAGTCTACCCCTGATGCGTCGTCTAGGAACCATGCCTTCAATTATTCTTCTTTCGAACTCACTGTGCCTTTTGACGTGACCGTAGTATTTTCATTTCGTCTGTAGAATGGTGTTTATAGGCCAGTTCTTGTCATGTTTAAATCCTTTAATACATCTCCAATGCTTCTTTTATCATTATCCAAGGTACATAGCTTTTATTGAGCAGGAAATATATCATTCGACCGAGTAAATAGAGAACAACTGTGGGCGATACTAACAACATACGGAGTAAGTTAACATCTAACCAACCTAATGAAAAGTCTCTACATCAAAAGCAGCTGCACAGTCAGAACAGCAGCAGGTTATAGAGACAACTTTGAAGTTAGGTCAGGCGTTAGACAGGGCTGCGTACTATCCCCCCTACTGTTTATTATATTCATGGACTATATATGCAAGTTAGTCAACCCATCAGAGACAGAGGAGATCAACGAGTTTTTATTTGCAGACTGTCAGGCGCTAATACATGGAAAAATAGAAGACCTACAAGAACACTTAAAAAGATTTAACAGCATAGGCACATATTACAACATGAAAATCAATATCAACAAAATAGAAGTGATGAATGTCGCAAAAGAGAAAAAGAACATCAACATAACTATGGTTATGGTTATACAAGGCCCCAGATTCACTGCAAACGAATTAAAATCCATAATTGTTCAACTGCCCGTGCCAGTGGAATCATCCGAATTACTATCTCGTCATCCTAAAAAGGAAAAACAACTGCAATCCCCATCATACCAGTTTCAGCACAAGCCAAAAGATATAAGGCGAAACCGAACAGAAAGTGAACACAACCATCTGTTCCCCGTCATACGATATCATCATTCATCGTAAACAATCGGAATATCGAAACACAATCCGGATGAAACACAGCTCACGGTGTGCAAAGAGCACTGAACTCAGTAGCTCCTGCAACAAGCCGGACTAGGAATATGAGGAAACTGCAACAAAGAACACTTTTAATACACAGCCTTTAACAGTTCCTGCCGCCTGTCCGCCATGTAGACCCGTATTCCAATCATGACGTATATTCCAATTAACACAGAACACACTATTGCGCTCACTGTAGAGGACGTCAGATCACATGCACGTCATCCACTTCACCAACGAAGATCCCAACAGTGGAACTTCCGATCTATACACTTATCTGCATTGGGAAGATAGAAATAACCATCTTTCTGGCAAGAAAAACGTTAACATTGAACATTGGACGCAAACATGACCGCATCGTCTTGAAACCGGAAGTGCCAACATAACTAAAGAAGGCAGGCAGATAAAACAAATAGAGGAATTCAAATACCTAAGCAGTTTAGTGACAAACAACAATTCACAAACAGCAGAGATAGGCTCAAAATGAAACATAGTTTGTCAAATCATTGGATAGTTATCACCACTATTGTCCAAGAAATAATACTAGAGGCAAAACGGGCACTCTACAATACAATCGTCATCCCAACTTTGTGCTACCAATGCCAGACCTGGACCCTAGATGTAAGAACAATAAGAAAAATAACCTCTACAGGGATGAAATGTGTTAGACGAATGACAGGAAACAGTCTGAGAGATAAGATCAGAAATGAAGTACTGGGAAAAAAGCTAGGAATAGCCCCCGCCATAGAATATATAAGGAAACAACAGATAAAATGGTTTGGCCACGTGACAAGGCAGAAATATCAAAACACAACACAACGAGCCTTCAACAAACGTTGTGAGAACACCGGACTCAAGGGTCGACCACGAAAAATATGGATTGATGGAATATTAGAAGCACTAGGAAACATAACAGCAGCAGAAGCGAACAGAAGAGCAAAAGAGCCCAAATTATATCCGCCGTCGACGCTGAAAAGCACATAAGGAAGGAAAGAAGCAGAAGAAGGTATCTTACGGATTTCTCTGCAACACTTTTAAATGAATTGATTTTCTGCATTGCAGTTTACAAGATTGTCCATAATTTACCACCATATGTTGCTAGCAGGAAGATGCATTTCCTCAGTAATTCTAATTTTACTGCGATGTCAGTATTGTGACATATATTTTTGTGTTGCTATTGCTAATCTTCTTTGGATATATTTCAGGAAGTGTTCCCTCAATAGAAATTATTACACATCATAGACGCTCAGGCACATATATAAATATATTTAAATATATAATATGAAATATACTGCGTGTGATAACGATAAATAATGATATATTTGCTGTAAAGTAATATTTAGCTTATTACCCCGTTGTGGTTATGCCTTCAACGTCGATTTTTACAGCTGATTTTTGTACGTAGTCAATTTGTCAACGTTGACTTGTAATACTTGTATCTGACTCATTGTTTTTGTTGCAGCGTGAAAGCCATACTGTATGTGCTCAGTGACACCAAACATACACTTTATTGCTATTCATATGTTAATGTATAAGCGGGTTAAGAAAATAGATGTAACATATGTGGGGATAATATTTTGTTGTATAACAGTGGGATATTAATAGACTGAGTGAGAGATGTATGTTCAATGTGTGGGAGATACACTTCAGGGATACAAATGGGGGTAAGGAAGATAACTGAGAGAGAGAGAGAGAGAGAGAGAGAGAGAGAGAGAGAGAGATAAATAGCTGAAGTGAAATATAATGAAGGAATGGAAGACAGAGTAGAAAAGATAAGGTTAGAGGAGGGTAGATTTGGATATAGAAAAGAGGGAGGGAAACGGAAGTCTTGAAGTATGTGCTCACTTTCTGTGCGGTTTCGCCTTATGTGGACTACAGCTACCTTTCTTTGTTTTGGAGATGCAATAGTAATTCGGATGTAAAGGTAAAGTACGAGACTTGAACCGGCCTCTTAGCACGCGAGTTTACACTCATAAGTGCTCGGCCGCCTATCCAGAAATGTTCGGATATTTCTGTATAGTGTCGCCTCAAGCATCGAAACTCAGATGCGAGGCGACATTCCTCACCTTCCCAGGGTAATACCCTGGGACCCATTTCTGCCAACGGCTGGGTCGACCGTGGGGGGTATTATTTTTTTTTTCCAACCACGAGTACAACTCACACTGCTCCCAGCGGGAATCAAACACGGGTTGTCCGAACGTGGGTAGTCCAGTCGGGTGGTTTTCCCAACTAGGCTACCGAGGCCCCCTACGGTAATTCGGTATGATTCCACTGGCACGGGCGGTTGAGCAATTATGAATTTTAATTCGTTTGTAGTGATACTGGGGCCTTCCATAACCATAACGGAGCAGAGGATCCAGAAGAAGATAGAGAGAGATAGACTGAGGTGCGGATGAGATGAGAGAGAAAGAGAATGGAGGACTGCAAGGCAAAGGAGGATAAAGAGACTTACAAAAGAGTAACAGGGAGAGAAATAGAAAGACAGATTGAGAGGAACTGTGTGAGATTTGGAGGAAAGATAGAGAGAGATAAAAGCATAAAGGACTGAGAAATAGAGACATTGAGTGAGATATAGAGGATAAATAGAGATTTTAAAAAGAGTTGAGAGAGCAAGCAAGAGACTGTTAGATTGAGATACAGAGGAGAGATAGAGAAATAGAGGGGAATCTAGGATGAGGAATGTGATTAAAAACAGACAAGTGGTAGTGATAGAAAGAGACGAACAGAAAAGGAGAAAGGGGATAAAGAGCAAGATGGAGGAGATATAGGACGAGCATCATAAAGAAAGACAGATAAGGAACATTAGGGATAGAGAGAGTTAAGGAGTAGAAATGATGTTATCAACAGCTTATAATTATCATAATGTTATATTTACTGATGTGTCTGTGAGGGGCGAGGTCGGGGTGTGGTCTCTCGCTTCAAGTCAGGTACACAATCATTGACGAGTAGACGAGCTCTGAAACCCAACATCTTCTTCTTTCCTTCATCATTTCAGCCTTTCAGCGTCGAGGGGATACATACTTTGTGGTGATTTGCTCTTCTGTTCGCCTCTGCTGCTATTATATTTCCTAGTGTTTCTAATTTGCCGCAAATCCATTTTTTTCTTGGATAGGCCCTTGATTCTGGTGTTCTCGCAACGCTTATTGAAGGCTCTTTGTATTGTGTTTTGATCTTTCGCCTTGTGACGTGACCAAACCATTTTATATGTTGTTTCTTTACGTATTCTGTGACAAGAATTGTTTCTAGCTTTTTTCTCAGTTCTTCATTTCTGATCTTATCTCTCAGGCTGTTTCCTGTCACGCGTCTGACACATTCACACCTGCAACAACCTCTGTCATGAGAACGGAGAATGAGGAAGCAATTTCTTTGCTTTGTTGGGATTGGAAGATTAAAGTAAATGTAAGGTTTATCAGATTACAAGATTAAAGTGAATGTAAGGTTTATCAGATTACAAGATTAAAGTGAATGGGAAGTTTATTAGATTGCAAGATTACAGTGAATGTAATGTTTATCAGATTGCAAGATTAAAGTGAATGTGAGGTTTTTCAGATTACAAGATTCCGTCTCCAAGATGGCGGATATAGTCCACTTCCTCTCGATCGCTGCCGAAAATGCACCCAGGGTCTGATTAATTTCGGATCTTCTTTGCACTTTTCTGCGTTAAAGTCAAAATGATGATATGCTTGATACATTTGTGTTGCTAAAGCGAGGTCGTAGGCCGACAACAATCTGTTTTTGACGAATCAAGTGTTGTGAGTAAGACCTTCCACCGTCTAGACTTGATCTGTGCTTTACGTCACATTGGTGCTGTTCATGACCGTTGTTGAAATTCTTTGACGCAAGTTATTTCCATGTACACATTAATGTAAACTACTTCATCAGCCGCAGATTTGTCTCTTTGGGGAATTTGCTTCTTGTTTTATTCGTCGTAGGCTGCTTACACTTGAGTAATCAGACAGAAATCTAAAGGTAACGAGATTATTTATTCGGCGACATTGGTGTGTTCTACGTCATCGTAATGGTTCCCT
The DNA here is from genome assembly GCA_032433765.1 of Megaustenia siamemsis. Classification (NCBI taxonomy): domain Eukaryota; kingdom Metazoa; phylum Mollusca; class Gastropoda; order Stylommatophora; family Ariophantidae; genus Megaustenia; species Megaustenia siamemsis. The sequence goes on along the minus strand of JAVIAB010000104.1, from coordinate 28,225,487 downwards.
AAACCGGCCGTGCGCAAATCTTACGGTCTACTGTTTGATGTGCGACGGGGAAAATTTGACGTCTGACTGTGTGTCTATATGTTCGGAATTGGAGTCATCAACGATGGTCTAACATCATCAAGTGCTACGACGATCATCATTTTCAAGAGGACGTGACTTACCGGTATATGGGGATAGGCGGCGGGAACAGTTGGAGGCTGTGCATGAAAAGTGTTCCTTGTTGCAGTTTCCTCATATTACAAGTCGCATGTCTATGTTAGTCACCTCTAGTGACTCGGGCAGATGGTGCTCGTAAACCTGGGAGGGCCGACCGATTAAGGGCAGAATCCCCCTACAGAAATCTGCTGCCTTGCAGGAAGATTGGGGACAATCAAAGGCTAAGGAAAGCAAACCTGAACAAAATGCTGGCTGAAATCGGATGCACTGGGCCACTAGTGCAGAACACAGTGCAACGTTTTAACAGGTTTTCAATCGGAGTGGATCTAGCAAGTTTAAACACGTCTGGAGTCCTACTCTGATTGAGTCCTGATCGCAGACAGACAGACAGATTACAAGATTGAAGTGAATGTGAGGTTTATCAGATTACAAGATTGAAGTGAATGTGAGGTTTATCAGATTACAAGATTGAAGTGAATGTGAGGTTTATCAGATTACAAGATTGAAGTGAATGGGAGGTTTATCATATTACAAGATTGAAGTGAATGTGAGGTTTATCAGATTACAAGATTGAAGTGAATGGGAGGTTTATCAGATTACAAGATTGAAGTGAATGGGAGGTTTATCAGATTACAAGATTGAAGTGAATGAGAGGTTTATCAGATTACAAGATTGAAGTGAATGGGAGGTTTATCAGATTACAAGATTGAAGTGAATGGGAGGTTTATCAAGACAAAACGACAGTCAACGCTTCAGATGGTAACAGAGCCGATGTCTCCGACTTGATAACATAATACATATCTTACCCCAGTGAAACTTTGACCACATAACCCACCACTACCTTGTGGGCTACATTCTAATTAGAATAGAAGGTCATGGGAGTACACCCAGAGTCAACATCCGGAGGGAGGGACCCTAAGGCAGAAGATGGTGCTAACCGTCTTTCCGGCATCACCAGCATCATCATCATTGAGTGCCGTCTCCGCATCGAGGGTTGGCTACCATGGAGCGCCATTCCACTCTGTCTCTTGCTTTGATGGTGCAGATTGTCATAGGTTGACTTGTCCATCTTTTGATGTTACCCGTCCATGTTAGTCTTGGTCTGCCTCTGCCTCTTTTACCTTGTACTTTCCCTTCCAATTTACTTTTATTAGGCTGTTGTGTCTTTTAACATGCCCCAAAAATTTCATTTCTCATGTTTAAATTGTGTTTAGTAGTTCTCTTTTCATTTTTAGTTGTTTTTAAAACTTCATCGTTTGTTTTCTTTTCCTTCCATCCAATTCTACCTATTCTTCTATAAATGCTCATTTCAAAGGCTTCAATTTTCTGTTCTATTTTCTTGTCTAATGTCCATGTTTCTGCACCATACAGGAATATTGAGAAGATGTAACATTTTGCTATTCTTAGCATCCCCTGCACCTTCTTTCCATTCCGAACCTATGGACCTCGTCCCTCCTTTGATAATTCTTAAAACGAAGTCGAAAGGGGGATAGAGCGACTGGGTAAAGCACTATCTCCATATTCCGTGCCCAGGCAAACTAGGCAAAGTGACATGAAGAAGAAAGTACCAATGTTTAAACTTGGCACATGGAACATAAAGACATCTGGACTTGTTAAAGATTTTCTTTTATATCATCATTTGAGACTGTGCTTTTGGCAAAACATGGAAGAGAAAAGACTCATATAAAAGATGGGGAAACCCTGTGGATCAGTGGGCCTGGCTTTGTTCATCCTGTGGTCGTGTGTGTTTGTCAAACATTGCTAGAATTAGTCACGAGAAAAAAATGTTCAACAAAAACAAAAACCTAAAAAAAAAATAAATAAATAAATTCACAATAGCCGCCACTACACCTTCTGATAAAACGAAAAGGCTCATACATACATTAATTTAAAAATATTGACATGAAAAGGCTTGCATGGTTATTCTGTAAGGTTATGTGTTGATTGCAGAGTTTCATGTGTGCTTCTGACGTCGAAAACTAACATGGACACATATGACGTTATAAAGGTCCTCACGTCTGAAGAAGGGTAGATTATTAAACAAATTAGAAAATAGCATCCATGTTTGTGGGACATGTTAAATAGAAGAGGTTGAGTTGGATTAATTTGTTACAACAGAACATAGTATAAGGGCGACAATGTAAAGTAGACATTCTTTGTCCACAGCCTTTAGTCTTTCTGACAGATGCAAGATCACAACTACAGGCATTACAATCCAGAAGAATACATCTGCTGACATTATTGGCTGAACTCTGCAAGCATAACAAGGTCGCCCTGCAGTGGATCCCATCTCACTGTGGAATACCAGGAAACGAGAAAGCAGATCAGTTGGCAAAGGAAGGTTCAACAGGCACACAACCAGATATACCGGTTACATACCATCATAAGAAACAGATAATCAAATCAATCAGAGGACCACATGCCCCAAATCAAGACACGCTTCATAATACGAATAGATGGGAACAAGTTATCATTATACACATCTAAACAGGGTACGATCCCATAACATTTTTTTTTAAAGTACAGTACCCCCGTCATGTCAAGTGCCGTATAGGGAATATGGTGTTAGTGACCATCAATTTTACAGAATTTCGGCACATGATTTTTGGGGTAATGTGGTCGGTACTACGCCCGTGCCGCTTTACTTTCCCAGAAAAAAACCCGGTACTCATTTAAGGCTGGGTGAACCCGGAAGTCGTCGGTTGGGAACGATCCCTTAGTTACATGTACATGTATACAAAATTCAAGATCGGCACATCAACTACATGTACATGTGGACAGGTACCCCAGACTGCTGAACACATACTTCAAGACTGTGTATAGTAGTTCTGGGTAAAACCCATTGACCCATAGATACAACATTACAGGCCAAACTATATGTGTATCTTTGCAAAAACCACACAAAAACCAGACAAGAAACAAAATTGCAGTTAGGGGGAGGGAAGCTGGGCCTACAAAAGGACGGACTGGAGGACTAAGGGACGGAAAGGCAGGCAGATGGACGGACGGACGGACGGACGGACGGACGGACAGATTGATTGTCGACACAGCACGAGAACAGACGATCAGTGGAACTGATACACGATGCACTAAGATTGACAGTTATGTGAGGATGTGACTTCCAAGACAGTTATGTGAGGATGTGACTTCCAAGACAGTTATGTGAGGATGTGACATCCAAGACTGTTATGTGAGGATGTGACATCCAAGACAGTTATGTGAGGATGTGACTTCCAAGACAGTTATGTGACGATGTGACATCCAAGACTGTTATGTGAGGATGTGACATTCATGACAGTTATGTGAGGATGTGACATTCAAGACAGTTATGTGAGGATGTGACATCCAAGACAGTTATGTGAGGATGTGACATCCAAGACAGTTATGTGAGGATGTGACATCCAAGACAGTTATGTGAAGATGTGACATCCAAGACAGTTATGTGAGGATGTGACTTCCAAGACAGTTATGTGAGGATGTGACATCCAAGACAGTTATGTGAGGATGTGACACCCAAGACAGTTATGTGAGGATGTGACACCCAAGACAGTTATGTGAGGATGTGACATCCAAGACAGTTATGTGAGGATGTGACATCCAAGACAGTTATGTGAGGATGTGACTTCCAAGAAAGTTATGTGAGGATGTGACATCCAAGACAGTTATGTGAGGATGTGACATCCAAGACAGTTATGTGAGGATGTGACATCCAAGACAGTTATGTGAGGATGTGACATCCAAGACAGTTATGTGAGGATGTGACATCCAAGACAGTTATGTGAGGATGTGACATCCAAGACAGTTATGTGAGGATGTGACATACAAGACAGTTATGTGAGGATGTGACATCCAAGACAGTTATGTGAGGATGTGACTTCCAAGACAGTTATGTGAGGATGTGACATCCAAGACAGTTATGTGAGGATGTGACATCCAAGACAGTTATGTGAGGATGTGACATCCAAGACAGTTATGTGAGGATGTGACTTCCAAGACAGTTATGTGAGGATGTGACATCCAAGACAGTTATGTGAGGATGTGACATCCAAGACAGTTATGTGAGGATGTGACATCCAAGACAGTTATGTGAGGATGTGACATCCAAGACAGTTATGTGAGGATGTGACTTCCAAGACAGTTATGTGAGGATGTGACATCCAAGACAGTTATGTGAGGATGTGACATCCAAGACAGTTATGTGAGGATGTGACATCCAAGACAGTTATGTGAGGATGTGACTTCCAAGACAGTTATGTGAGGATGTGACATCCAAGACAGTTATGTGAGGATGTGACATCCAAGACAGTTATGTGAGGATGTGACATCCAAGACAGTTATGTGAGGATGTTACATCCAAGACAGTTATGTGAGGATGTGACATCCAAGACAGTTATGTGAGGATGTTACATCCAAGACAGTTATGTGAGGATGTGACATCCAATAAAGTTATGTGAGGATGTGACATCCAAGCTTCCCCCGCAGACCATGTAGGAATGCTTGTCGACATTCTTATCAGCTAGGGTGTGGTTTCCTGTGAGGAGTTAGATTACAGCCTAATATAAATAATAATGATAACCTGCAAGGGGAGGTAACAGCGATGACTATCAACAAGCCACTGGGGGCCATCAGTACCTCCGCCATCAACGGAAAGCAACCGAGCACATATCAGTTTCATAGAGTGATTTTTTTTTTTTTTAACGTTTTAGCGATAATGAACAAAGAGCAAAGAAACAGTAGGAGGTTAATGAGAGATAAAGAAGTGGAGAGATTGCACAGTCGTTTCATTCTGTTTCTTTAGTTGATTAGCATATTTATAATTTTCCTGAAAGATATAAGAGATATGAAAGTTGGAGTACTTGGTTACAACTGGAAAATACAGGGAAAAAGAGACAGTGGATGAGAAAGAGAGAAGATAACTAGATAGCTTGGTGTCATGGCTTGGTGTCATGGCTTGGTGTCATGGCTTGGTGTCATGGCTTGGTGTCATGGCTTGGTGTCATGGCTTGGTGTCATGGTTTGGAAAACAGTCAACAACAGAATTGAGACGATGAGCTGTGGATAAAGAATTGTGGAAGGATATTTCAACCGGTAGGTATGACACATGATGATGATTTCATTATCATCATCATCATCAAGTACCGAGCCTGCTGCCGTAGGTGATCATGTCTCTCCACAACATTCGATCTCGACATTTATTTATCATTTCTGTTGTTGACCTTCTGCCAAGCCATTCTCTTAAACTGTCTGGTATCCTTTCTCATTCCTTCCCCCTATCTCTTCGTCCCACAATTTTTCCAGTTGTTACAATATATTTCAGTTGTTCTCTTCTCATTACATGACCAAAAAATGATGATTGTTTCTTCCTAATATTGGAAATTAGCTCTCTTTTTGCTCTGGCCTCTTTCAGAACGTTTTCATTACTCTTCTTAGCTGTCCATGGTACTCTCAACATTCTTCTGTAAAACCACATTTCTACAGTCTCCAGTGATTTTCTTGTCTGTTGTCCTATTGTCCATGATTCACATCCATATGTTAAGACTGGCTCTACATAACATTTAAGAACTCTTTTTCTTTTTTCTATTGTCAATAATGGAATGCATAGTACCTTCATCCTTTATTGGAAAGCTGCTTTTGTCTGAGCCATTCTTCATCTCACCTCTGTTGTACATCTACCATCTCACCTCTTTTGTACATCTACCATCTCACCTCTGTTGTACATCTACCATCCCACCTCTTTTGTACATCTACTATCCGAGGTTAACATTCTTCCCATATATTAAAATGCATTAACTGCTTTGATAATGTTCCACTTAACTTTATTGTGCATTGCGGTGATGTCTTTCTTTTCTTCCTACCGTGTCTTCTGTCGTTTTGCTATTAACGCTGAATTCATTATTCTCGCTTTCTTTCGCTATAAAATAAAGTAAAGTAAAGTACCCCCGTCACGACAAGTGGAATTTCATGGATAGTGTTACTAGGCTGTCTATATCAACATATCTCACCATTTCAGGGATAGTGTTGCTAGGTTGTCTATATCAACATATCTCACCATTTCAGGGATAGTGTTACTAGGCTGTCTATATCAACATATCTCACCATTTCAGGGATAGTGTTACTAGGCTGTCTATATCAACATATCTCACCATTTCAGGGATAGTGTTACTAGGCTGTCTATATCAACATATCTCACCATTTCAGGGATAGTGTTGCTAGGTTGTCTATATCAACATATCTCACCATTTCAGGGATAGTGTTGCTAGGTTGTCTATATCAACATATCTCACCACTTCAGGGATAATGTTGATTGATACCTCGCTAGCTAAACTGTTGTGAATCAGCTGTTGTCAGGCGTAATAACTGGCCGGTACAATAAGATCTTTATCCTCTATAGGTTTCAATCGGAGCGAACAAAATTCGTCTAGCTCCCGCTTTACCTGGCCAGTACACACAAGTGAACCTCATCGAAGCTCTTAACAACACATACAGATAAATTATAACATACGTCTCAGAGCGGAACTGTAACAGATGCACTTCTGCTTTCATGCTGGTCTATATGTGCTGCTTATGTTTCTCTAATTGTGTGTCATAAAAAGCGTAAACGCCATTATGCGGTTGTACGTAGCTGAACCAGCACCATTTTGTGACACTCATTTACGGGGGAAGGAACCTAGCACTCGTCCAACCCTCGATGTTTTCATAGTTTGTTAACTACCTCGTATCTACAACAGCCCAGTGGTTTTCAAACTGTTACAACTCGCGGCTCCCATTCCCTGTTTACTATATTTCAGCAGTGTCTTCATGGCAGTTCAGCTGTATAAGTCTGGTAACCTTTGATTCCCTGAAGGCTATTCTTGATTCATCTTGATCCTTCCAGCGTCGGTAGACGTCACATAGGGCTTTTAATGTTTTTCGCCATCAATTTTTTATTCTTGGGGTTGAGTTTGATCTTATCTAATGAGTCTATGCCTACCAACTTTGCTTCTCTTATAAGTGTTCATTTTAGTGTCTATCTATGTCTTCCGTTTTTTCTGTATCCTGATGTTTCCCATAGAAGAGCTTGTTTTGGAATTCGTTTGTTGTCTATTCTCAGCACATGTTTAACATTCCTTTCCTAATTGTAGATGAGATCGTTGGTTGCATGGCCATTTCTCTTATCTCTATATTAGTCTTGAATTCATTCCATTGTAGATGAGATTGTTGGTTACATGACCATTTCTCTTATCTCTATATTAGTTTTGAACTCATTCACTCATTCCATTGTAGAAGATTTCGTTGGTTGCATGACCATTTCTCTTTAGAAAGAAAAGTAAAGTACCCCCGTGACGCCAAGTGGCGTCTAGGGAATATGGTGTTAGTGACCAAAAAATGTACAGACCTTCGGCACATGATTTTAGGGTAATGTGGTCGGTATTACGCCCGTGCCCCTTCACTTTCCCAGAAAAAAATCCGGTACACAATTAAAGGCAGGGTGAACCCGGAAGCCGTCGACTAGGATCGAACCTAACCTATTGTCCTTTGTAGTCCAGTTCACTAACAACTGAGCAATCGCGGCTTCCGCCATTTCTTTTATCTCTATATTTGACTTGAATCATTTCATTGTAGAAGATATCTTTCGTTGTACGGCCATTTCTCTATCCCAATTTTAGTATTTTTTCATTTCACAGAGATTGGCCACGTGACAAGGCAAAGTGATAAAAAAAAACCACAACGAGACATCAATATACGTTGCGAGAATACCAGATCCAAGGGTCGACCACGAAAAAGACGGATCGATTTAATATTAGAAGCACTAGGAAACATAAAAGCAGCAGAGGCGAACAGAAGAGCAAAAGACCGCAAATGATATCTCCCCTCCACGCTGCAAGGTAAATGAGGAAGGAAAGATAAGAAAAAGTTACACAGAGTATTCTTATCAAGGATCATAAAAGAGCGTTTAGTTTTCTTTCAATCTCTTTTGTTGTTGTCCAGCTTCCATTTGCGTAGGTATGTGTTGATAATATGTTTGAGTTGAATATTCTCGTTTAGTTTTCTTGCTTAGTATTTTTGATTGCCATATTTTGTCCACGTTTTTAAAATTAACTGCTGCTTTTGTTATCCTGCTTCTGATTCCTTTCTGTGTATCACCATTTTGATCAGTCTGAATGTATATAACGGACGGGAAAATGAACACTCATCACCAAGTACCATGCTTGCTGGCGTAGGTGATCATGTCTCTCCATAACTTCCCATCGCGACAGTTATTTATATCTGTTGTTGACTTTCTACCAAGCTATTCTCTTAAGCTGTCTGGTATCTTTTCTCTTTGCTTCCCTCTACCTCTTCGTCCCTCAATTTTCCAAGTTGTTACAATATATTCCAGCTGTTCTCTTCTCATTACATGGCCAGAAAATGATGATTGTTTCTTCCTAATATTGAAAATTAGCTCTCTTATTGCTCTGGCCTCTTTCAGAACGTTTTCATTACTCTTCTTAGCTGCCCAAGGGATTATCAACATTCTTCTGTAAAACCACATTTCTACAGCTTTGAGTGATTTTCTTGCCTTTTCCTATTGTCCATGATTCACATCCATATATTAAGACTGGCTCTACATAACATTTAAGAACTTTTTTTCTTTGTTTCAATTGTCAAAAATAGATTGCATAGTATCTTCCTCAGTTTTTGGAAAGCTGCTTTTGCCAGATCCATTCTGCATCTCACCTCTGTTGTACATCTACCATCTCACCTCTGTTGTACACCTACCATCTCACCTCTGTTGTACAGCTACCATCTCACCTCTGTTGTACAGCTACCATCTCACCTCTGTTGTACATCTAACATCTCACCTCTGTTGTACAGCTACCATCTCACCTCTGTTGTACATCTACCATCTTACCTCTGTTGTACATCTACCATCTCACCTCTGTTGTACATCTACCATCTCACCTCTGTTGTACATCTACCATCTCACCTCTGTTGTACAGCTACCATCTCACCTCTGTTGTACATCTACCATCTCACCTCTGTTGTACATCTACCATCTCACCTCTGTTGTGCAGCTACCATCTCACCTCTGTTGTACATCTTCCGTCTCAGGTTAACAATGTTCCCATATATTTAAATTCATTTACCTATTTTTATATTGTTCCACTTGTCTTTATTGTGCATTACAGTGCTGTCTTTTTCTTTGTTGCTTCCATTACTTCTGCCTTTAGTAATGTCTAGTTCTCTCGGAAAACCGTGAAAAACATGAGGTCACGTGTTCACCCGCGCACGTTAAAGACCCCTCGGCAGGTTAACAGTAGCTGAGACTACGCTATAAATGGCCTCTGTAGGGCAAGCATTTTTTTTTCGTTCGCCAGCATTTTTTGCCTCTGACGAAGTCCCTAGAGACTAGGAACTGAATTTTGCGTGTTAATCCATTTTTCCCTGGCAGCCGTGTGCACAGAGGTACCTCGACGCACAGGCAGATAACCCCGACTTCGGAGGTACTCATATTTTTTTCGTCGATGAGTAATTGACGTTTCAAGCCGGGCCCCACTGCTGAGACCAGGGGTGGTTGCCACAGAGAGAAATCATAAATAAAAATCCCAACTGGTGTAGCCGGGATTTGAACCCACAACCTTTCTGTCTCGAGGCCGGTGTCCTGCCTCAAGACCAACCAGTCCTCTGGGCAAAAATGTATAAGCAAATCTTCCCACCCATACAGAAAACGGAAGTGACGGGTTGAAAGGCGCAGACATCCCGGCTATGACGTAAACTAGCTGCAGCAACTCATCCACGCGCATTCAACGGTGACCGCTAAGACAAGATCGAGAACAATGTATGACGTTGTATGTTCTCCTAATTTGATTTGTACAAAACACTCATCACACGTCATACCATTCTCTCCTTCCTAGTTGGTGATGTTGATCTTAAGATCATCATCCCTGCATACCGGACGAACCCATAGGTACCCCTGATATTCCCATCGAGAAAAACTGAGGGGAATCCTGACCATGTAGATGAAAATCCTAGCCTTCAAGAGATCCACGGTGTGGGTAAAACCCGTCACGCCAAGTGGCGTATAGGGAATATGGTGTTAGTGACCCGTCACGCCAAGTGGCGTATAGGGAATATGGTGTTAGTGACCCGTCACGCCAAGTGGCGTATAGGGAATATGGTGTTAGTGACCCGTCACGCCAAGTGGCGTATAGGGAATATGGTGTTAGTGACCCGTCACGCCAAGTGGCGTATAGGGAATATGGTGTTAGTGACCCGTCACGCCAAGTGGCGTATAGGGAATATGGTGTTAGTGACCCGCCACGCCAAGTGGCGTATATGGAATATGGTGTTAGTGACCCGTCACGCCAAGTGGCGTATAGGGAATATGGTGCTAGTGACTGGTCACGCCAAGTGGCGTATAGGGAATATGGTGTTAGTGACCCGTCACGTCAAGTGGCGTATAGGGAATATGGTGTTAGTAACTCGTCACGCCAAGTGGCGTATAGGGAATATGGTGTTAGTGACCCGTCACGCCAAGTGGCGTATAGGGAATATGGTGTTAGTGACTCGTCACGCCAAGTGGCGTATAGGGAATATGGTGTTAGTGACCCATCACGCAAGTGGCGTATGGGGAATATGGTGTTAGTAACTCGTCACGTCAAGTGGCGTATAGGGAATATGGTGTTAGTGACCCGTCACGTCAAGTGGCGTATAGGGAATATGGTGTTAGTGACCCGTCACGCCAAGTGGCGTATAGGGAATATGGTGTTAGTGACCCGTCACGCCAAGTGGCGTATAGGGAATATGGTGTTAGTGACCCGTCACGCCAAGTGGCGTATAGGGAATATGGTGTTAGTTACCCGTCACGCCAAGTGGCGTATAGGGAATATGGTGTTAGTGACCCGTCACGCCAAGTGGCGTATAGGGAATATGGTGTTAGTGACCCGTCACGTCAAGTGGCGTATAGGGAATATTGTGTTAGTGACCCGTCACTCCAAGTGGCGTATAGGGAATATGGTGTTAGTGACCCGTCACTCCAAGTGGCGTATAGGGAATATGGTGTTAGTGACCCGTCACTCAAAGTGGCGTATAGGGAATATGGTGTTAGTGACCCGTCACTCCAAGTGGCGTATAGGGAATATGGTGTTAGTGACCCGTCACGCCAAGTGGCGTATAGGGAATAAGGTGTTAGTGACCCGTCACGCCAAGTGGCGTATAGGGAATATGGTGTTAGTGACCCGTCACGCCAAGTGGCGTATAGGGAATATGGTGTTAGTGACCCGTCACGCCAAGTGGCGTATAGGGAATATGGTGTTAGTGACCCGCCACGCCAAGTGGCGTATAGGGAATATGGTGTTAGTGACCCGCCACGACAAGTGGCGTATAGGGAATATGGTGTTAGTGACCTGTCACGGCAAGTGGCTTATAGGGAATATGGTGTTAGTGACCCGTCACGCCAAGTGGCGTATAGGGAATATGGTGTTAGTGACCCGTCACGCCAAGTGGCGTATAGGGAATATGGTGTTAGTGACTCGTCACGTCATGTGGCGTATAGGGAATATTGTGTTAGTGACCCGTCACGTCAAGTGGCGTATAGGGAATATGGTGTTAGTGACCCGTCACGCCAAGTGGCGTATAGGGAATATGGTGTTAGTGGCCCGTCCCTCCAAGTGGCGTATAGGGAATATGGTGTTAGTGACCCGTCACGCCAAGTGGCGTATAGGGAATATGGTGTTAGTGACCCGTCACGCCAAGTGGCGTATAGGGAATATGGTGTTAGTGACCCGTCACGCCAAGTGGCGTATAGGGAATATGGTGTTAGTGAACAGTCACGTCAAGTGGCGTATAGGGAATATGGTGTTAGTGACCCGTCACGCCAAGTGGCGTATTGGGAATATGGTGTTAGTGACCCGTCACGCCAAGTGGCGTATAGGGAATATGGTGTTAGTGACCCGTCACGCCAAGTGGCGTATAGGGAATATGGTGTTAGTGACCCGTCACGCCAAGTGGCGTATAGGGAATATGGTGTTAGTGACCCGTCACGCCAAGTGGCGTATAGGGAATATGGTGTTAGCGACCCGTCACGCCAAGTGGCGTATAGGGAATATGGTGTTAGTGACCCGTCACGCCAAGTGGCGTATAGGGAATATTGTGTTAGTGACCCGTCACGCCAAGTGGCGTATAGGGAATATGGTGTTAGTGACCCGTCACGCCAAGTGGCGTATAGGGAATATGGTGTTAGTGACCCGTCACGCCAAGTGGCGTATAGGGAATATGGTGTTAGTGACTCGTCACGTCATGTGGCGTATAGGGAATATTGTGTTAGTGACCCGTCACGTCAAGTGGCGTATAGGGAATATGGTGTTAGTGACCCGTCACGCCAAGTGGCGTATAGGGAATATGGTGTTAGTGACCCGTCCCTCCAAGTGGCGTATAGGGAATATGGTGTTAGTGACCCGTCACGCCAAGTGGCGTATAGGGAATATGGTGTTAGTGACCCGTCACGCCAAGTGGCGTATAGGGAATATGGTGTTAGTGACCCGTCACGCCAAGTGGCGTATAGGGAATATGGTGTTAGTGAACAGTCACGTCAAGTGGCATATAGGGAATATGGTGTTAGTGACCCGTCACGCCAAGTGGCGTATAGGGAATATGGTGTTAGTGACCCGTCACGCCAAGTGGCGTATAGGGAATATGGTGTTAGTGACCCGTCACGCCAAGTGGCGTATAGGGAATATGGTGTTAGTGACCCGTCACGCCAAGTGGCGTATAGGGAATATGGTGTTAGTGACCCGTCACGTCAAGTGGCGTATAGGGAATATGGTGTTAGTGACCCGTCACTCCAAGTGGCGTATAGGGAATATGGTGTTAGTGACCCGTCACGCCAAGTGGCGTATAGGGAATATGGTGTTAGTGACCCGTCACGCCAAGTGGCGTATAGGGAATATGGTGTTTGTGACCCGTCACGCCAAGTGGCGTATAGGGAATATGGTGTTAGTGACCCGTCACGCCAAGTGGCGTATAGGGAATATGGTGTTAGTGACCCGTCACGCCAAGTGGCGTATAGGGAATATGGTGTTAGTGACCCGTCACGCCAAGTGGCGTATAGGGAATATGGTGTTAGTGACCCGTCACGCCAAGTGGCGTATAGGGAATATGGTGTTTGTGACCCGTCACGCCAAGTGGCGTATAGGGAATATGGTGTTAGTGACCCGTCACGCCAAGTGGCGTATAGGGAATATGGTGTTAGTGACCCGTCACGCCAAGTGGCGTATAGGGAATATGGTGTTAGTGACCCGTCACGCCAAGTGGCGTATAGTGAATATGGTGTTAGTGACCCGTCACGCCAAGTGGCGTATAAGGAATATAGTGTTAGTGACAATCAATTATACAGACTTTCAGCACATCATTTTTGGGGAACTGTGATCGGTAATACGTCCCGGCAAGCTTTACTTTCCCATACAAAATATGGTACCCATTAAAGGCTGGGTGAACCGGAGCCGTCGGTTGGGATCGAACCCTACCTCTTGTCCTTTGTAGTCCAGTTCACTAACCACTGAGCTATCGCGGCTCCCTGCGATGTGGGCAGAATGACTATTTTGCCCGGACGGCGGCCATATTTATAGCCTACTCTTTTCGATTTCAACTGCTAAACGTTCTTTAACCTGCGCTTGTGCACACGGGAACTCCTGTTTATTTTCCGCTATCCGAGAGGGCTAGACATCGGATCTCACTACCCAAGAGAGGGCTAGACATCGGATCTCACTACCCAAGAGAGGGCTAGACATCGGATCTCACTACCCAAGAGAGGGCTAGACATCGGATCTCACTACCCAAGAGATCTGGAGAGGGTGGCGTCATAAAGAAGCCACGGTTTATTTTTTTCTGTTTGATATATATCAGCACCGCTTCCGGGTGGTTTTGAACCAGGGTCCTTCCTGTTCTCACGCAGACGTAGAAATTCTAGACTACCCAGCCTCCTGTCTTCTAGCTGTGCCGAGCCTAATCCCGGATTCTCGAAGTCTGAGAAATGAAACCCCATCAACCCCCAAAATAAAAAAAAATGGTTGCGAGAATTCAAGTTTTGAATGTTTCCCATATTGAGTGCCCTCGATGAAAGCTCGATCACTCAGTGCCGTGGGAAACCAGTTAAACCTTGAGATGTTGACAGAGGTCAATGTGATGATATGTTGACAGAGGTCAATGTGATGATATGTTGACAGAGGTCAATGTGATGAGATGTTGACAGAGGTCAATGTGATGATATGTTGACAGAGGTCAATGTGATGATATGTTGACATAGAACACACTAGAGAAGGGAGAGATAGTAGCAGGCAGGGACAGAGAGAGAGACAGAGAGAGTTGCAGACAGAGATAGAGAGAGTGGAAGGAAGAGATAAATAAATAGATAGGCAGAGAGAGAGAGAGGAAGGCAGAGACAAAAAAGAGGCAGACAGACAGAGAGAGAGTGGCAGGCAGAGAGAGAGAGAGAAAGAGAGAGGATGGCAGAGAGAGAGAGAGAGGGGAAGGCAGAGAGAGAGAGAGAGGAAGGTCGAGAGAGAGAGAGAGAGGAATGCAAAGACAAAAAAAACGCAGACAGAGAGAGAGAGTGGAAGGCAGAGAGAGAGAGAGAGAGAGAGAGAGGAAGGCAGAGAGAGAGGAAGGCAGAGAGAGAGGAAGACAGAGAGAGAGCGAGTGGAAGGCAGAGAGAGAGTGGAAGGCAGAGAGAGAGAGGAAGGCAGAGAGAGAGAGGAAGGCAGAGAGAGAGAGAGAGAGTGGCAAACAGAGACAGAGAGTGTGGCAGACAGAGACAGAGAGAGTGGTGAGTGTATTTCCAACGCCTTCTTCTTACAAAGCTCCACGCGTTTTCTCCTTGTTTAGTTTCCTATCTTATCTCATCGTTTGAAATGCATTTTCACCAAACTTATGTTTGAGATTCTTACGGGGAGCCAGTAGTGGGATGTAACATACACTCTTACAAGATATGGTGACAGCCAATAGTGGGGTGTAACATACACTCTTACAAGATATGATGACAGCCAGTAGTGGGGTGTAACATACACTCTTACAAGATATGATGACAGCCAGTAGTGGGGTGTAACATACACTCTTACAAGATATGGTGACAGCCAGAAGTGGGGTGTAACATACACTCTTACAAGATATGGTGACAGCCAGTAGTGGGGTGTAACATACACTCTTACAATATATGGTGACAGCCAGTAGTGGGGTGTAACATACACTCTTACAAGATATGGTGACAGCCAGTAGTGGGGTGTAACATACACTCTTACAAGATATGGTGACAGCCAGTAGTGGGGTGTAACATACACTCTTACAAGATATGATGACAGCTTTACAAAAAACAACAACAAAATACTGACGTTTCGGTCAACATGCGGCCTTCTTCAGAGAACAAGGACAACAATAACAAACGATCAGGGATAGATAAATGCTGCTACATCTAGGATGATAGGGACTGGTAAGTGAAGGATAAGTGGGCAGCGGGATAACACATGAGTTGGTGATACGAGATATATATATATATATATATATATATATATAGAGAGAGAGATGTACTACATCTTTCGGTATAGATCTTTCGGGGACATTTATTCTCAAAATTAGATAGAAATGAGAAACTATTAGACTAACAGACAAGAAACATAACTCGACATGAGGTTTTAAAAAATAGACAACCAGAGAAACAATCATAAAAATAGATCGACAGACAGATGAAGAAAAATATTTGTAAAAATAGGCTGACAGCTGAAATCAAAATAGGCAGATGGAAAAGATGTTCGCTGATTTTGTGTTCCTGCTTTTAGAAGTTTACAGCGTAATTTCCTGTTTGGGCAGATAGCAGCTCTCGATAAGGTAAGGTAACAAACGATATCTGCAATCCCTGGAAACTGGCTTATCTCTCACGAGAATAATGGAGGGTCAAGCCCTCTATTTGAGGCCGAGTGTTATTTCAAACCAGCTCGGATGATCTGAAAGTCTGGCTTGGGTTTATGCAAATTATGAAACTATTTGCTAGAGACACGGGGATCGAACTCAACTGTTATTTGTGTTCGTGGTGGGAGAACGGCCGGAAGGTGGTGTTGCAATGGGTGTGTCTGAGATATGGCTCTCTACCAGAGAGAGAGAGAGTGTGTGTCAGAGATATGGCTCTCTACCAGAGAGAGAGAGTGTGTCAGAGATATGGCTCTCTACCAGAGAGAGAGAGAGTGTGTCAGAGATATGGCTCTCTACCAGAGAGAGAGAGAGTGTGTCAGAGATATGGCTCTCTACCAGAGAGATAGAGTGTGTCAGAGATATGGCTCTCTACCAGAGAGAGAGAGTGTGTCAGAGATATGGCTCTCTACCAGAGAGAGAGAGAGTGTGTCAGAGATATGGCTCTCTACCAGAGAGAGAGAGTGTGTCAGAGATATGGCTCTCTACCAGAGAGAGAGAGTGTGTCAGAGATATGGCTCTCTACCAGAGAGAGAGAGTGTGTCAGAGATATGGCTCTCTACCAGAGAGAGAGAGTGTGTCAGAGATATGGCTCTCTACCAGAGAGAGAGAGTGTGTCAGAGATATGGCTCTCTACCAGAGAGAGAGTGTGTGTCAGAGATATGGCTCCCTACCAGAGAGAGAGAGTGTGTCAGAGATATGGCTCTCTACCAGAGAGAGAGAGTGTGTCAGAGATATGGCTCTCTACCAGAGAGAGAGTGTGTCAGAGATATGGCTCTCTACCAGATAGAGAGAGAGTGTGTCAGAGATATGGCTCTCTACCAGAGAGAGAGAGTGTGTCAGAGATATGGCTCTCTACCAGATAGAGAGAGAGTGTGTCAGAGATATGGCTCTCTACCAGAGAGAGAGAGAGTGTGTCAGAGATATGGCTCTCTACCAGAGAGAGAGAGTGTGTCAGAGATATGGCTCTCTACCAGATAGAGAGAGAGAGTGTGTCAGAGATATGGCTCTCTACCAGATAGAGAGAGAGTGTGTCAGAGATATGGCTCTCTACCAGAGAGAGAGAGTGTGTCAGAGATATGGCTCTCTACCAGAGAGAGAGATTGTGTCAGAGATATGGCTCTCTACCAGAGAGAGAGAGTGTGTCAGAGATATGGCTCTCTACCAGAGAGAGAGTGTGTCAGAGATATGGCTCTCTACCAGAGAGAGAGAGTGTGTCAGAGATATGGCTCTCTACCAGAGAGAGAGAGTGTGTCAGAGATATGGCTCTCTACCAGATAGAGAGAGAGAGAGTGTGTCAGAGATATGGCTCTCTACCAGAGAGAGAGAGTGTGTCAGAGATATGGCTCTCTACCAGAGAAAGAGAGTGTGTCAGAGATATGGCTCTCTACCAGATAGAGAGAGAGTGTGTCAGAGATATGGCTCTCTACCAGAGAGAGAGAGTGTGTCAGAGATATGGCTCTCTACCAGAGAGAGAGAGTGTGTCAGAGATATGGCTCTCTACCAGAGAGAGAGAGTGTGTCAGAGATATGGCTCTCTACCAGATAGAGAGAGAGTGTGTCAGAGATATGGCTCTCTACCAGAGAGAGAGAGTGTGTCAGAGATATGGCTCTCTACCTGAGAGAGAGAGTGTGTCAGAGATATGGCTCTCTACCAGAGAGAGAGAGTGTGTCAGAGATATGGCTCTCTACCAGAGAGAGAGAGTGTGTCAGAGATATGGCTCTCTACCAGATAGAGAGAGTGTGTCAGAGATATGGCTCTCTACCAGAGAGAGAGAGTGTGTCAGAGATATGGCTCTCTACCAGATAGAGAGAGAGTGTGTCAGAGATATGGCTCTCTACCAGAGAGAGAGAGTGTGTCAGAGATATGGCTCTCTACCAGAGAGAGAGAGTGTGTCAGAGATATGGCTCTCTACCAGATAGAGAGAGAGAGTGTGTCAGAGATATGGCTCTCTACCAGAGAGAGAGAGTGTGTCAGAGATATGGCTCTCTACCAGAGAGAGAGAGTGTGTCAGAGATATGGCTCTCTACCAGATAGAGAGAGAGTGTGTCAGAGATATGGCTCTCTACCAGAGAGAGAGAGTGTGTCAGAGATATGGCTCTCTACCAGAGAGAGAGTGTGTCAGAGATATGGCTCTCTACCAGAGAGAGAGAGTGTGTCAGAGATATGGCTCTCTACCAGAGAGAGAGTGTGTCAGAGATATGGCTCTCTACCAGAGAGAGAGAGTGTGTCAGAGATATGGCTCTCTACCAGATAGAGAGAGAGTGTGTCAGAGATATGGCTCTCTACCAGAGAGAGAGAGTGTGTCAGAGATATGGCTCTCTACCAGAGAGAGAGAGTGTGTCAGAGATATGGCTCTCTACCAGAGAGAGAGAGAGTGTGTCAGAGATATGGCTCTCTACCAGAGAGAGAGAGAGTGTGTCAGAGATATGGCTCTCTACCAGAGAGAGAGAGAGAGTGTATCAGAGATATGGCTCTCTACCAGATAGAGAGAGAGAGAGAGAGAGTGTGTCAGAGATATGGCTCTCTACCAGATAGAGAGAGAGAGAGTGTGTCAGAGATATGGCTCTCTACCAGATAGAGAGAGAGAGAGAGTGTGTCAGAGATATGGCTCTCTACCAGAGAGAGAGAGAGAGAGAGAGTGTGTCAGAGATATGGCTCTCTACCAGAGAGAGAGAGAGAGAGTGTGTCAGAGATATGGCTCTCTACCAGATAGAGAGAGAGAGAGTGTGTCAGAGATATGGCTCTCTACCAGATAGAGAGAGAGTGTGTCAGAGATATGGCTCTCTACCAGAGAGAGAGAGTGTGTCAGAGATATGGCTCTCTACCAGATAGAGAGAGTGTGTCAGAGATATGGCTCTCTACCAGATAGAGAGAGTGTGTCAGAGATATGGCTCTCTACCAGAGAGAGAGTGTGTGTCAGAGATATGGCTCTCTACCAGATAGAGAGAGAGAGAGAGAGAGTGTCAGAGATATGGCTCTCTACCAGAGAGAGAGTGTGTGTGTCAGAGATATGGCTCTCTACCAGAGAGAGAGTATGTCAGAGATATGGCTCTCTACCAGAGAGAGAGAGAGTGTGTCAGAGATATGGCTCTCTACCAGAGAGAGAGAGTGTGTCAGAGATATGGCTCTCTACCAGAGAGAGAGTGTGTCAGAGATATGGCTCTCTACCAGAGAGAGAGAGAGAGTGTGTCAGAGATATGGCTCTCTACCAGAGAGAGAGAGAGTGTGTCAGAGATATGGCTCTCTACCAGAGAGAGAGAGTATGTCAGAGATATGGCTCTCTACCAGAGAGAGAGAGAGTGTGTCAGAGATATGGCTCTCTACAAGAGAGAGAGAGTGTGTCAGAGATATGGCTCTCTACCAGAGAGAGAGTGTGTCAGAGATATGGCTCTCTACCAGAGAGAGAGAGTGTGTCAGAGATATGGCTCTCTACCAGAGAGAGAGAGTGTGTCAGAGATATGGCTCTCTACCAGAGAGAGAGAGTGTGTCAGAGATATGGCTCTCTACCAGAGAGAGAGAGTGTGTCAGAGATATGGCTCTCTACCAGAGAGAGAGAGTGTGTCAGAGATATGGCTCTCTACCAGAGAGAGAGAGAATGTGTCAGAGATATGGCTCTCTACCAGAGAGAGAGAGAGAGAGAGAGTCAGAGATATGGCTCTCTACCAGAGAGAGAGAGTGTGTCAGAGATATGGCTCTCTACCAGAGAGAGAGAGAGTGTGTCAGAGATATGGCTCTCTACCAGAGAGAGAGTGTGTCAGAGATATGGCTCTCTACCAGAGAGAGAGAGTGTGTCAGAGATATGGCTCTCTACCAGAGAGAGAGAGAGTGTGTCAGAGATATGGCTCTCTACCAGAGAGAGAGTGTGTCAGAGATATGGCTCTCTACCAGAGAGAGAGAGTGTGTCAGAGATATGGCTCTCTACCAGAGAGAGAGAGTGTGTCAGAGATATGGCTCTCTACCAGAGAGAGAGAGAGAGAGAGAGTGTGTCAGAGATATGGCTCTCTACCAGAGAGAGAGAGAGTGTGTCAGAGATATGGCTCTCTACCAGAGAGAGAGTGTGTCAGAGATATGGCTCTCTACCAGAGAGAGAGAGAGTGTGTCAGAGATATGGCTCTCTACCAGAGAGAGAGAGTGTGTCAGAGATATGGCTCTCTACCAGAGAGAGAGTGTGTCAGAGATATGGCTCTCTACCAGAGAGAGAGAGTGTGTCAGAGATATGGCTCTCTACCAGAGAGAGAGAGTGTGTCAGAG
This sequence comes from Megaustenia siamemsis, assembly GCA_032433765.1. Classification (NCBI taxonomy): domain Eukaryota; kingdom Metazoa; phylum Mollusca; class Gastropoda; order Stylommatophora; family Ariophantidae; genus Megaustenia; species Megaustenia siamemsis. The sequence continues at coordinate 28,205,162 of JAVIAB010000104.1, read as the reverse complement.
ATATGGCTCTCTACCAGAGAGAGAGAGTGTGTCAGAGATATGGCTCTCTACCAGAGAGAGAGAGTGTGTCAGAGATATGGCTCTCTACCAGAGAGAGAGAGTGTGTCAGAGATATGGCTCTCTACCAGAGAGAGAGAGTGTGTGTCAGAGATATGGCTCTCTACCAGAGAGAGAGAGTGTGTCAGAGATATGGCTCTCTACCAGAGAGAGAGAGTGTGTCAGAGATATGGCTCTCTACCAGAGAGAGAGAGTGTGTCAGAGATATGGCTCTCTACCAGAGAGAGAGAGTGTGTCAGAGATATGGCTCTCTACCAGAGAGAGAGAGAGTGTGTCAGAGATATGGCTCTCTACCAGAGAGAGAGAGTGTGTCAGAGATATGGCTCTCTACCAGAGAGAGAGAGTGTGTCAGAGATATGGCTCTCTACCAGAGAGAGAGAGTGTGTCAGAGATATGGCTCTCTACCAGAGAGAGAGAGAGTGTGTCAGAGATATGGCTCTCTACCAGAGAGAGAGAGAGGGTGTCAGAGATATGGCTCTCTACCAGAGAGAGAGAGAGTGTGTCAGAGATATGGCTCTCTACCAGAGAGAGAGGTGTGTCAGAGATATGGCTCTCTACCAGAGAGAGAGAGTGTCTGAGATATGGCTCTCTACCAGAGAGAGAGAGAGTGTGTCAGATATGGCTCTCTACCAGAGAGAGAGAGAGAGGTGTCTGAGATATGGCTCTCTACCAGAGAGAGAGAGAGAGGGTGTCTGAGATATGGCTCTCTACCAGAGAGAGAGAGAGAGGGTGTCAGAGATATGGCTCTCTACCAGAGAGAGAGAGAGTGTGTCAGAGATATGGCTCTCTACCAGAGAGAGAGAGAGAGGGTGTCTGAGATATGGCTCTCTACCAGAGAGAGAGAGTGTGTCTGAGATATGGCTCTCTACCAGAGAGAGAGAGTGTGTCTGAGATATGGCTCTCTACCAGAGAGAGAGAGAGAGTGTCTGAGATATGGCTCTCTACCAGAGAGAGAGAGTGTGTCAGAGATATGGCTCTCTACCAGAGAGAGAGAGAGAGGTGTCTGAGATATGGCTCTCTACCAGAGAGAGAGAGTGTGTCAGAGATATGGCTCTCTACCAGAGAGAGAGAGTGTGTCAGAGATATGGCTCTCTACCAGAGAGAGAGAGAGTGTGTCAGAGATATGGCTCTCTACCAGAGAGAGAGAGAGTGTGTCAGAGATATGGCTCTCTACCAGAGAGAGAGAGAGTGTGTCAGAGATATGGCTCTCTACCAGAGAAGAGAGAGTGTGTCAGAGATATGGCTCTCTACCAGAGAGAGAGAGTGTGTCAGAGATATGGCTCTCTACCAGAGAGAGAGAGATGTCTGAGATATGGCTCTCTACCAGAGAGAGGGTGTCTGAGATATGGCTCTCTACCAGAGAGAGAGAGGGTGTCTGAGATATGGCTCTCTACCAGAGAGAGAGGAGGGTGTCAGAGATATGGCTCTCTACCAGAGAGAGGGTGTCTGAGATATGGCTCTCTACCAGAGAGAGAGAAGTGTGTCAGAGATATGGCTCTCTACCAGAGAGAGAGAGTGTGTCAGAGATATGGCTCTCTACCAGAGAGAGAGAGAGAGTGTGTCAGAGATATGGCTCTCTACCAGAGAGAGAGAGTGTGTCAGAGATATGGCTCTCTACCAGAGAGAGAGAGTGTGTCAGAGATATGGCTCTCTACCAGAGAGAGAGAGAGTGTGTCAGAGATATGGCTCTCTACCAGAGAGAGGAGAGTGTCAGAGATATGGCTCTCTACCAGAGAGAGAGAGAGGTGTCAGAGATATGGCTCTCTACCAGAGAGAGAGGTGTCTGAGATATGGCTCTCTACCAGAGAGAGAGAGGGTGTCAGAGATATGGCTCTCTACCAGAGAGAGAGAGTGTGGTGTCAGAGATATGGCTCTCTACCAGAGAGAGAGAGAGTGTGTCTGAGATATGGCTCTCTACCAGAGAGAGAGAGAGAGGGTGTCAGAGATATGGCTCTCTACCAGAGAGAGAGAGAGGGTGTCAGAGATATGGCTCTCTACCAGAGAGAGAGAGAGTGTGTCAGAGATATGGCTCTCTACCAGAGAGAGAGAGAGAGTGTGTCAGAGATATGGCTCTCTACCAGAGAGAGAGAGAGAGGTGTCAGAGATATGGCTCTCTACCAGAGAGAGAGAGAGAGGTGTCTGAGATATGGCTCTCTACCAGATAGAGAGAGAGAGGTGTCTGAGATATGGCTCTCTACCAGAGAGAGAGAGAGAGAGGTGTCAGAGATATGGCTCTCTACCAGAGAGAGAGAGAGAGGGTGTCAGAGATATGGCTCTCTACCAGAGAGAGAGAGAGAGAGTGTGTCAGAGATATGGCTCTCTACCAGAAGATAGAGAGAGGGTGTCAGAGATATGGCTCTCTACCAGAGAGAGAGAGAGTGTGTCAGAGATATGGCTCTCTACCAGAGAGAGAGAGTGTGTCAGAGATATGGCTCTCTACCAGAGAGAGAGAGAGAGGGTGTCAGAGATGGAAACGGTAGAGGAAAGTGTGTCAGGATATGGCTCTCTAGAAGGAATGAGGCAGAGAAAATGGAGAGAGAAAGGGAGGGAAAAGAGGATAGGAAGAAAAACAAGGACAAATGTAATGAAGAGAATGAATGAAGTAAAGGAGAGAGATGGAAGGAATAAGGAAGGGAGAGGAGGAAGGGAGAGAAGGGAAGGAAGAGAAAGGAAAGGAAAGGGAAGGAAGAGGGTGAAGGAATGGAAGGAGGAGAGAGAGAGTGTGTCAAGAGATGATGGCTCTCTAGGGAGAGAGAGGAAGGAAGGAAGGAAGGAAGAAAGGAAGAAGAAGAGGAGAGAGAGGAAGGAAGAAGGAAGGAAGGAAGGAAGAAGAAGAGAGAGGAAGTCAGAGATATGGCTCTCTACCAAGGAAGAGAAGGAAGGAAGGAGGAAGGAAGGAGAGGAAGGAAGGAAGAAGGAAGGAGGAAGGAAGGAAGGAAGAAGGAAGGAAGGAAAGAAGGAAGAAGGATCAAGTATTGGCTTTACCAGAAGAGAGAGTGTGTCAGAGATATGGCTCTCTACCAGAGAGAGAGAGTGTGTCAGAGATATGGCTCTCTACCAGAGAGAGAGAGTGTGTCAGAGATATGGCTCTCTACCAGAGAGAGAGAGTGTGTCAGAGATATGGCTCTCTACCAGAGAGAGAGAGTGTGTCAGAGATATGGCTCTCTACCAGAGAGAGAGAGAATGTGTCAGAGATATGGCTCTCTACCAGAGAGAGAGAGAGTCAGAGATATGGCTCTCTACCAGAGAGAGAGAGTGTGTCAGAGATATGGCTCTCTACCAGAGAGAGAGAGAGTGTGTCAGAGATATGGCTCTCTACCAGAGAGAGAGTGTGTCAGAGATATGGCTCTCTACCAGAGAGAGAGAGTGTGTCAGAGATATGGCTCTCTACCAGAGAGAGAGAGAGTGTGTCAGAGATATGGCTCTCTACCAGAGAGAGAGAGAGAGTGTGTCAGAGATATGGCTCTCTACCAGAGAGAGAGAGTGTGTCAGAGATATGGCTCTCTACCAGAGAGAGAGAGTGTGTCAGAGATATGGCTCTCTACCAGAGAGAGAGAGAGTGTGTCAGAGATATGGCTCTCTACCAGAGAGAGAGAGAGTGTGTCAGAGATATGGCTCTCTACCAGAGAGAGAGTGTGTCAGAGATATGGCTCTCTACCAGAGAGAGAGAGTGTGTCAGAGATATGGCTCTCTACCAGAGAGAGAGAGTGTGTCAGAGATATGGCTCTCTACCAGAGAGAGAGTGTGTCAGAGATATGGCTCTCTACCAGAGAGAGAGAGTGTGTCAGAGATATGGCTCTCTACCAGAGAGAGAGAGTGTGTCAGAGATATGGCTCTCTACCAGAGAGAGAGAGTGTGTCAGAGATATGGCTCTCTACCAGAGAGAGAGAGTGTGTCAGAGATATGGCTCTCTACCAGAGAGAGAGAGTGTGTCAGAGATATGGCTCTCTACCAGAGAGAGAGAGTGTGTGAGAGATATGGCTCTCTACCAGAGAGAGAGAGGGTGTCAGAGATATGGCTCTCTACCAGAGAGAGAGAGTGTGTCAGAGATATGGCTCTCTACCAGAGAGAGAGAGTGTGTGAGATATGGCTCTCTACCAGAGAGAGAGAGTGTGTCAGAGATATGGCTCTCTACCAGAGAGAGAGAGTGTGTCAGAGATATGGCTCTCTACCAGAGAGAGAGAGAGAGTGTGTCAGAGATATGGCTCTCTACCAGAGAGAGAGAGTGTGTCAGAGATATGGCTCTCTACCAGAGAGAGAGAGTGTGTCAGAGATATGGCTCTCTACCAGAGAGAGAGAGAGTGTGTCAGAGATATGGCTCTCTACCAGAGAGAGAGAGAGGGTGTCAGAGATATGGCTCTCTACCAGAGAGAGAGAGAGGGTGTCAGAGATATGGCTCTCTACCAGAGAGAGGGTGTCTGAGATATGGCTCTCTACCAGAGAGAGAGAGGGTGTCTGAGATATGGCTCTCTACCAGAGAGAGAGAGTGAGGGTGTCTGAGATATGGCTCTCTACCAGAGAGAGAGAGAGAGGGTGTCTGAGATATGGCTCTCTACCAGAGAGAGAGAGAGAGGGTGTCTGAGATATGGCTCTCTACCAGAGAGAGAGAGAGGGTGTCAGAGATATGGCTCTCTACCAGAGAGAGAGAGAGTGTGTCAGAGATATGGCTCTCTACCAGAGAGAGAGAGAGAGGGTGTCTGAGATATGGCTCTCTACCAGAGAGAGAGAGAGAGGGTGTCTGAGATATGGCTCTCTACCAGAGAGAGAGAGAGAGGGTGTCTGAGATATGGCTCTCTACCAGAGAGAGAGAGAGAGGGTGTCTGAGATATGGCTCTCTACCAGAGAGAGAGAGAGAGGGTGTCTGAGATATGGCTCTCTACCAGAGAGAGAGAGAGAGGGTGTCTGAGATATGGCTCTCTACCAGAGAGAGAGAGAGAGGGTGTCTGAGATATGGCTCTCTACCAGAGATAGAGAGAGGGTGTCAGAGATATGGCTCTCTACCAGAGAGAGAGAGAGAGTGTCAGAGATATGGCTCTCTACCAGAGAGAGAGAGGGTGTCAGAGATATGGCTCTCTACCAGAGAGAGAGAGAGAGGGTGTCAGAGATGGAACGGTAGAGGAAATGCGTGGTAAGGAAGGGAACGAAAGAAGGAATGAGGCAGGGAAAAGAAGGAACACGAGAGAAAGGGAGGGAAAAGAGGATGAAAGGAAGAAAAACAAAGGGACAAATGTAATGAAGAAATGAATGAAGTAAAGGAGGGAGAGATGGAAGGAAGGAAGGAAGGGAAGGAAGGAAGGAAGGGAAGGAAGGAAGGGAAGGAAGAAAGGAAAGGAAAGGGAAGGGAAGGAAGGAGGGGAAGGGAAGTGGAAGGAAGGAAGGGAAGGGGAAGGAATGAAGGAAATGAATGGAAGGGGAAGGGAAGGGGAAAGGAAGGAAGGAAGGAAGGAAGGAAGGAAGGAAGGAAGGAAGGAAGGAAGGAAGGAAGGAAGGAAGGAAGGAAGGAAGGAAGGAAGGAAGGAAGGAAGGAAGGAAGGAAGGAAAGGAAGGAAGGAAGGAAGGAAGGAAGGAAGGAAGGAAGGAAGGAAGGAAGGAAGGAAGGAAGGAAGGAAGGAAGGAAGGAAGGAAGGAAGGAAGGAAGGAAAGAAGGAAGGAAGGATCAAGTGTTGGGTTTATGAATGACTGTGTCAGTGACCATACACTTTTTAATGATTTCCGGGATAACATTTCCGACTAACATACTAGGTCTTCTATATCAGTGAATGCCCACCACAACGGGGAACGCTGCGATCGTTGTCTGTGTTCATTAGTTTGTTTTGACGCAGGCTGTTTCCATAGAGAACGACTGGGACGTGGAGGGGAGGTCGTGGTCAGATGAAGTGTCCCCTACCAACATAGCGGCAGGTATTCACTTCAGCTCACCTTAGAACCGTCGTGAATTAGATTGTGGTGAATCAGTGTACTTGAAGTGAATGTCTTAAGAGCAAATGTTTTTTAAAAAGTATAGAACGGAGGAGAATGTGTACATAACAGAAATTAATGTGTACATAGCAGATGTGAATGTGTGCATAACAGAAGTGAATGTGTACATAACAGAAGTGAATTTGTACATAGCAGATGTGAATGTGTACATAACAGAGGTGAATGTGTATAGAATATTATCACGATAGTATAGAACAGGTGTTTACGAGTACAGAGCAGGGTTGTACAAGTACAGAACAGAAGGTACATGTATAAAATAGGTGTACAAGTATAGAACAAATTTGAATGTGAATATAACATGAGCAACTACAATACAAAAATGAATGCGTGTAAAACAGAGGTGTATGTGTATAGAACATATGTGAATGTGTACAGAACATAGGTGAATGTGTACAGAACATAGGTGAATGTGTACAGAACAGAGGTTTATGTGTACAGAACAGAGGTGTATGTGTATAAAACAGAGGTGTATGTGTACAGAACAGAGGTGTATGTGTACAGAACAGAGGTATATGTGTACAGAACAGAGGTGTATGTGTATAAAACAGAAGTGTATGTGTACAGTACAGAGGTGTAAGTGTACAAAACAGAGGTACACACAGGTAAACACCAGACCTAAGGGTAGACCACGAAAAAGATGGATCGACGGAATAGTAGAAGCACTAGTAATCATAACAGCAGCAGAGGCGAACAGAAAAACGAAAGACCGCAAATTATATCTCCCCTCGACGCTGAAAAGCAAATTAGGGGGGAAAAAAAAGATTATACAACAGACGTATGTGAATAAAGAACAATGGTCAATGAATAAAGAAGATTGGTGACAGAATACGTCGAAGTTATGAGACGACTCGATATCGTACGCGTTGAAGGGAACAAACACCAACAAGTTACTATATAGTAAGCAGGGGAGAAATGAAGCACGTGACTAAATGATATAATGAGAAAAGACCTCGTGATCATCAAGGGATGACTGTGATTGGTCACGTCATCCAGAAGTAGGACAAGACACGTGACTGAAATGTTTCAGATTTAACACTACGGAAGACCAGTGCAACGGATCAGATTTCATAGACAACATTCTTCATGATTTTAAGAATCAATCTACATATTTATATTTATTTAACACATCGAAGTCCAAAGAAATTAGGTTAAATACAAAAATAAAAATGTTAAACTCCAATGTTAAATCAGTTCTATTATATGGCTGTGAAACATGGAGAACAACAAAATTGACATCATGAAGACACAGACTTTCATTAATGGAAGCTTACGCAGAATAAAAGGATGGAAATATAAGGATGAAATCACTAACATAGAATTATGGAAATTTACCAGTCAAATACCAGTGGATAAAGAGATACAGCGAAGACGATGGCGCTGGATAGGAAACACACTGTGGAAGCCAACTGAGAGTATTTCACAACAGGCCCCTTTATGGAATTCCCATGGAAAAGACAAAGAGGAAGTCCAAAGAATTATTGGAGAAGACAGATTGAAGCAGAGATGAAGATGATGGGGAAAGACATGGAATGATCTTAAAAGAATGGAAAGAAACAGAACGACTTGGAAAGTGTTTGTTAAAGACCTATGCTCCACAGGGAGCTGAATGGTAGAAGAAGAAAATGAAGACGAATAAGAGGAAGAACATATAACATATTATGTATGAATTTTTGGATAATTAAACAAGGATTTCACCAACACGAAGATGATATACAAGACCTATAAAAAGAATATGGTTTGATGACAGTTTACACAAATCAAATTGAGAGTGACGCACTATGCGGCCAAACGTACATGACCGAAATCGGCATAGCGCACAGTGCGGCGCAACGTACATGACCGAAATCGGCATAGCGCACAGTGCGGCGCAACGTACATGACCGAAATCGGCATAGCGCACAGTGCGGCGCAACGTACATGACCGAAATCGGCATAGCGCACAGTGCGGCGCAACGTACATGACCGAAATCGGCATAGCGCACAGTGCGGCACAACGTACATGACCGAAATCGCCATGGCGCACAGTGCGGCGAATGTAAGGAAAGAGTTAACTGTAGTTTCTCATGTGAAAAATAGGGACACAATTTGTGATCATTTGCGCAAAAAGAATTACTCGTGCCCGTTGGAAAGAGCTATTTTATTGTTTCTTTCATGTCGGTATTTCATACATTTCTTGATTACTGTGGGCAGATGTTGAAGACTGAATTTATGAAAAGTTAAAATACCTTATATAACTCTTGTTATGGAAAACAACAGGTAAGAGGAAAAGAGGAAGACCCAGAGAGACATTGAGAAGAACATTGACGAGAGAGGCAAGAGCAGCAGGATTCAGCTCCCTCAATGAGATAGAGCTGCTTGCACAGAACAAAGACAAATGGCGAGATTTGATAAAATATCTTTAAAAGAATTGAAAACTGCTAGAACAAAAATTCAGATGAGAGGAGTATCTTGGTCTCGCCCTATGGGCCGGCTACGGCTCGAAAGGTCAATAGATAGATAGATAGATAGATAGATAGATAGATAGATAGATAGATAGATAGATAGATAGATAGATAGATAGATAGATAGATAGATAGATAGATAGATAGATAGATAGATAGATAGATAGATAGATAGATAATAGATAGATAGATAGATAGATAGATAGATAGATAGATAGATAGATAGATAGATAGATAGATAGATAGATAGATAGATAGATAGATAGATATATAGATAGATAGATAGATAGATAGATAGATAGATAGATAGATAGATAGATAGATAGATAGATAGATAGATAGATAGATAGATAGATAGATAGATAGATAGATAGATAGATAGATAGATAGATAGAGAGATAGATAGATAGATAGATAGATAGATAGATAGATAGATAGATAGATAGATAGATAGATAGATAGATAGATAGATAGATAGATAGATAGATAGATAGATAGATAGATAGATAGATAGATAGATAGATAGATAGATAGATAGATAGATAGATAGATAGATAGATAGATAGATAGATAGATAGATAGATAGATAGATAGATAGATAGATAGATAGATAGATAGATAGATAGATAGATAGATAGATAGATAGATAGATAGATAGATAGATATAACTCTTAGTTTCATGAATGAAGAATACCCACAAGACCTATGGATCCGTGTGTACACAGATGGATCAGCACAGAATGCAGTAAAGAATGGGGGAGCAGGTGCATATATAGAGTACCCAAATAACACTAGGGATATGAATAAAATTGCAACAGGGAAATATTGTCACAATTATGATGCAGAAATACAAGCAATAAAGTTGGCGATAGAAAAACTACTGAACAGTAATCTTAGCCCACAGCCTGTAGTGTTTTTGACAGATGCAAGATCAGTACTCCAGGCACTACAATCCAGAAAATTATCACATCTGCAGACCTTATTGACTGAACTCTGCAAGCACCACAGGGTTGCCCTGCAGTGGATCCCATCTCACTGTGGAATACCAGGAAACGAGAAAGCGGATCAGTTAGCAAAGGAAGGTTCAACAGGCACACAACTAGATACACCGGTTACATACCATCATAAGAAACAGATAATCAAATCAATCAGAGGACCACAAGCCCCAAATCAGGATGCCTTTCATAATTGGAGTAGATGTGAACAAGTTATTATACGTCTCAAAAGAGGACACAATCGACACCACAATCACATGAGTACAAAATTCAAGATCGGTACCTCAACTACTTGTACATGTGGTCAGGCGCCCCAGACTGCGGAACACATACTTCAAGACTGCACTGAATATCATCATCATCATGTGCCATACCGGTTGGCGTGGGCGATCATGTCCTTCCACAATCTTCTATCTACAGTGCATCGTATCAGTTCTGTTGTTGACTGTTTTCCATGCCATGACACCAAGCTATCCAGTATTTTCTCTCTTTGTCGTCCGCGATCTCTCTTTCCTTTTATTTTGCCAGTTGTAACCAAGTATTCCAACTTTCCTCTTCTCATGATGTGCCCGAAAAATGTTGATTGTTTCTTTCTGGTGTTTTTTAAGAGCTCCCTTTTTGTGTTGGCCTCTTTGAGAACTTGCAATGAGTATAGTAAAAAAAAAAAAAAAAGTAAAGAGCCCCCGTCACGCCAAGTGGCGTATAGGGAATATGGTGTTAGTGATCATAAATTGTACAGACCTTCGGCACATGATTTTTGGGGTAATGTGGTCGGTATTACGCCCGTGCCGCTTTACTTTTCCAGAAAAAAAATCCGGTACCCATTTAAGGCTTGGTGAAAGGGAGGAAATCGGTTGGGATCGAACCTTACTTCTTGTCTTTTGTAGTCCAGTTCACTAACCACTGAGCTACCGCGGATTTCCCAAGAAATCAGTACAATTAATGATAATGAAGAAAAAATAAAATTCATAGTAATTTGACAAAAATAGTCAAAATCTGCTCTAAAAAATTGAAAACAAATGACTCGTGAAATAAAAAAGAAGTAGAAAATCGGAGTCTTTACAGAAGGTAGTGAAATCCCATGTCTCTAGGGAGGAATGATATCAAACAAAAATTGTAGATCCAAAGATAAGACCTTGCTAAACTGACGGCCGAGTCTAAAATATTGTGTCAAATGTTTATTTATGTCGTTTCTTTAACCCATCCATCTTTTCAAATCCCTTATAAGTATTTTTTTTTCGTTTTTATTTTAAATTTATTTTTTTATTTTTTTTTTGGGAGATTCAATCCATTTCCCTGCATTGGTTATGTTGTGTAAATAATGCTGCTAAGTCTCAGTTCATATGAAGTACAAAAGCAGGCAACCACATCAAAATAAACCGGACTTTAATAACTTGCAGTGGGAGATGATATTTCATACAGTCCTTAAATAAGTTGATAGCTTTTATAAACAAATGTGGGGAGGTCAAGGCCAAAGATATGCAAATATGGGAAGTTCAAGGCCAAAGAAATGCATTAAGAATACGAAGCTGCTGTAAAGCTGATTGTAAAGGAGATGTAAAGTTGCAGTAAAGCTGATTGTAAAGGAGAAATGAAACAAAATAGTATTTTTTTTTATGGTGTGGTTAAAACTATACGTAACAAATAGAAGACACAAATTCTGAACGACGTTTCAGCTCAATAGGCCTTCATCAGGAACAAACAAACAACACACAAACAAATATGAAAGTAAATAAAATTAGCTCACATAGCTAACTATTAATGGAGTAGCTGAAATCAAATATTATTAGTTAGCTATGTAGGGCTAATTGTATTTACTTACCTAGCTGTGTGTGTTGTTTATTTGTTCCTGATGAAGACCTATTTGGCTGAAACGTCTTCAGATTTGTGTCGCCTATTTATTACGTAACATTTTAACCATATTATTTTTTTTCTAATATTTAAAAAAAAAATTTCTCCTGAAAACAAAAAAAACTACGAGAAATCCCAAAAATAAACTGGAAAGAATACATTTCAAATGAACAGATAAGAGAGGAATCTAAACAAGAAACGTGTCGAGCTTTATAAGAAGAAGGAAATACATCGGTCATGTGCTGAGAATGAATGAAGAAAGATTTCCCCAATAGGCGTTCACGTGGAAACCAAAGAAAACAAGGTAGACCAAGATAATTACTAGGCAGAACAATTACAAGAGAAAGATCAACTGTGGCACTTAGAAACAACAAAATAACCAACAAGATTGATCAGCAAATAATCACTGGTGGGGAACAATAACTTCCGGCCTACGTGTCGTCCCTGGTCTATGAGACACTGTCACTATTAGGTCAGTTGACTTGTCTTAAAATACACTCATTTCCTTCGTTAAATTGAATTCAAAAGCCAGTTCTTTCTTATTTAGAGTTTTATAAAAGACCAGTACACTATAGTGAGTGAAAGCAAAAATAAAGGATTCAGCCTTAATAGCAAAAAGACAGTAGTGATGGTAACAACAAGGAAAAAGACATCATCTCAGGGCGAAATAAAGACTAGCGGAACAATATTAAAACAGGAAAGTGAATTTAAATATGTGGGAACTTTGTTAACATCAGACGGAAGATGTACAAAAGAGGTGAGGTGCAGAATGGCTCAGGCAAAAGCAGCTTTCCAAAAAATGAGGAAGATACTATGCAATCCATTTTTGACAATATAAACAAAAAAAAGAGTTCTTAAATGCTATGTAGAGCCAGTCTTAACATATGGATGTGAATCAAGGACAATAGGACAACAGACAAGAAAATCACTGGAGGCTGTAGAAATGTGGTTTTACAGAAGAATGTTGAGAATACCATGGACAATTAAGAAGAGTAATGAAAACGTTCTGAAAGAGGCCAAAACAAAAAGAGAGTTAATTTCCAATATTAGCAAGAAAAAAAATCATCAGTTTTCTGGTGATGTAGTGAGAAGAGAACAGCTGGAATATATTGTAACAACTGGAAAATTGAGGGACGAAGAGATAGAGTGAAGCAACGAGAAAAAATACCAGACAGCTTAAGAGAATGGCTTGGCAGAAGGTCAAGAACAGAAATGATAAATAACTGTCGAGATCGAAAGCTGTGGAGAGACATGATCACCTACGCCAGCAGGCCCTGTACTTGATGATGATGATAATGAAAAGACCAGTCTATTAACCATTCTATTTTTGAAGGAAAACGTTCTGAAAGAGCCCAAAGCAATGAGAGAGCTCATTTCCAATATTAGGAAGAAACAATCATCATTTTTTGGCCATGTAATGAGAAGGGATCAGTTGGAATATATTGTAACAAGTGGGAAGGTTAAAGGACGAGAAGATAGAGGGAAGCAAAGAGAAAAGATACCAGACAGCTTAAGAGAATGGCTTGGCAGAAGGTCAACAACAAAAATGATAAATAACTGTCGTGATCGAAAGTTGTGGAGAGACAGGATCGGTACATGATGATGATCTTTCAATGACACTCGTGTGTAGTATCATTATGTATCATCTTATTTAAGACGCTGATACTCTCTTTACAGCGGTTCGCCCAGAACAGGGCGCGTGATGTAATACAATTCGGGTCCTGTGCAAAGTCAAAGACTTAGTAATAAAGATCATTAATAAACGACTGAGGTCCATCTCTCAAACTGTTAGCTTTAAATACATTGATTAGATCATAACAGTTATAATACGTTGTTTTAGTAGTTTGATATCTTCTCTCTCTCTCTCTCTCTCTCTCTCTCTCTCTCTCTCTCTCTCTCTCTCTGCGTGTGGGTGTGTATTTTCCTTTTTCTTTTCCTCCATTGAGTATCCCAGCTGGCTTGCAATGTATCCCAGCTGGCTTGCAATGTATCCCGGCTGGCTTGCAATGTATCCCAGCTGGCTTGCAATGTATCCCAGCTGGCTTGCAATGTATCCCACTTGTAAAAATTGACTTGGCACAAGTCAGATGTGCTGAGTTGTAAGTCGTAATTATCGCCCCTTCCGTAATAAATACGTAGACAGCTCTGACTACTCTTTTAGTGAATAATAAAGAACACAAGTTGTCTGCCCTTACTATCGTTTATCAATTCTTCTAGCGAATTAATTCCTAGACATTATCTTTATCTCTCTAGGACCGCTCTTTCTTTTTTCCTTTCATTCCTTCTCTCCTTAATGTTTCCACTGTCTCATTAATCTCCCATTTAACAAATTCGGTTAAAATAATGACTGATTCTTCCTAATGTTGGCCGCAAGTTTATTCTTGTTTTTTCTTTTTTCTGCTTTGGCCTTCATTAAATCATTCTTGTTACTTGTTTAGCTCCATAGCATTATAATTCTTCTTCTGTAAGGCAACATTCCTTGATCGAACGATATTTTCTTGTATGTTGTTTGATTGTCCATGATTCATCACCGTAAGTTTCTTTTGGTGCTAGCGTTGCTTCCCATGATGAGTAGAGGCAAGAACATAGCCACTGTTATCCTGCGTTTATGTCGTTAGATACGACTAAGGAGGTTTGGCATCGTCGAGTAGGACGTGCACGGAGCGACCTTGTCAAGGGAATTTACCAATGCATTTTGAGAAATGATGGGACACAATTGTGGACCGGATATGGGTATTTCCTGACTGTAATTAAACTGCTTGCATGGACAGAATATAATATTAATCTCTATATCAGGACTGGCACTAGATAATATTGGCGAACTCCTCATCTTAGATTTCACTGTTGAAGATGCATTGAGAAAGCAAGCTTGTGACCCCATAAAGTTATATAAAGAAGTCGGATATGACGGTCTCAAAAACATAAGGTTTAACAGCTAGGTTGCAAACACAGTTATTATTTTTAAAATCTATGTTTACGACATTATTCTAAAACATGATATCTGTCGAGATGACGTACTGCACCGGAAAATAAACACCGATTGTTCTGAGCAGTCGCCGAGAGATGTTTTGGTTTGAGTTTTTATATACAAAACTGCTAAACAATTTAATTAACTCTCGGAGAACTGGGGTAGAAAAAAAGAACATGAAGAAGAATAATAAGAGGGAGAAGATAAAGGAAAAGACGAAGAGCCCTCAACCTTTAGCTCGGTATTTGAACTAAGCCCAGATATGCCATCAGTGAAATCAACGAGTGAGCACACATACCCACACGAGCACTTCAGACACGTTTCTAACCGCCGATGTGTGGAATAAAGGAGAGAATAATCGAGAATCATAAAACCAAAATCAAACACCGAGCTTGCAATTGAGGGATTTAATTTCTACGTCTGGGCTGTCCTTTGGGAATCTCATTATTTACAAAATTCTTCTCATAGTTAGCATTCGATCAAAACCACCCACCTTTTCTGATTTTATCAAGACCATCCTCCCATCCCTGCTGGCAAATGAGGGGTCAGTTATGCGTACTCTACAGACAACACGCGCCAGTCCTGCTCTAACTGACCAATCATCAATTATACAGACCCACTCAGAGCATTTCTTTAGTTCTGTTTTCCATGTTTTTCTTCCATTTTTTTGGGTGTAAAACTTGGAAGATCAATGTTGCCCCAACAGGAATGGCTGGACATTATTGTCTGTTTATTCTTTCTTTTTCTTCATTCTTTATTGCTTTTTTTCTTCATCTTCCTTCTTATTGTTTATTCTACTTCGTGTTCTCACTTTTTTTTATTTTATTAGAGATTTTTTTTCTTCACCTTCTCCTCTTCTTCTTCTTCTTCTGATTCTTGTTCTCTGTTGTTCTTCTACCTATCCATATCGTGTGAAATTGTGGGTCGCACCTTGCGTCCAGTACACCCATCTTTATAACGTTCTTTAACGGGACAGATCGTCTAGTACACCCATCTTTATCACGTTCTTTAATGGGACAGATCGTCTAGTACACCCATCTTTATCACGTTCTTTAACGGGACAGATCGTCTAGTACACCCATCTTTATCACGTTCTTTAACGGGACAGATCGTCTAGTACACCCATCTTTATCACGTTCTTTAACGGGACAGATCGTCTAGTACACCCATCTTTATCACGTTCTTTAACGGGACAGATCGTCTAGTACACCCATCTTTATCACGTTCTTTAACGGGACAGATCGTCTAGTACACCCATCTTTATCACGTTCTTTAACGGGACAGATCGTCTAGTACACCCATCTTTATCACGTTCTTTAACGGGACAGATCGTCTAGTACACCCATATTTATCACGTTCTTTAACCAAGCGGCGGGCGTAATGACTTCTCTAGGCACAAAAACCAAGCGGCGGGCGCAATGACATCCCTGGGCGCCAAGTAGAGAACCACTGGTCTTGAGCACCCATCGTCATCATGTATTTCCACTGACTGTACATCATTTGCAGAGCTTTGATCACTCTGTAAGATTATAATTGTTTGTAATCAGAGCTACTTTCATTATTTACAGTTAGAATCGACATGTATGCACTTTCGACTAACCCATAGGTGTCAATTTGCTGTATGTAGATGAAGTATAGTATATGCCCTGCAAAGATAGATTACCCACATATGTCATTAATTACAAAGAAAGATTTCCCACATATGTCATGAACTACAAAGATAGATTACCCACATATGTCATTAACTACAAAGATAGATTACCAACATATGTCATTAACTACATGATAGATTACCCACATATGTCATTAACTACAAAGATAGATTACCCACATATGTCATTAACTACAGAGATGGATTACCCACATATATCATGAACTACAAAGATAGATTATCCACATATGTCATTAACTACAAAGATAGATTACCCACATATGTCATTAACTGCAAAGATAGATTACCCACATATGTCATTAACTAGAAAGATAGATTATTCACATATGTCATTAACTAAAAAGATAGATTACCCACATATGTCATTAACTGCAAAGATAGATTACCCACATATGTCATTAATTACAAAGATAGTTTATTCACATATGTCATTAACTACAAAGATAGATTATTCACATATGTCATTAACTACAAAGATAGATTACCCACATATGTCATTAACTACAAAGATAGATTACCCACATATGTCATTAACTACAAAGATAGATTACCCACATATGTCATTAACTACAAAAATAGATTACCCACATATGTCATTAACTACAAAGATAGATTACCCACATATGTCATTAACTACAAAAATAGATTACCCACATATGTCATTAACTGCAAGGACTGATAACCCTCAAATGCCATAACCTACAAAGATAGAAAACCCCCATATACCATGAAATAAGAGAATGGATAAAACCATATTTCCTGAATGAAAAGAATGGATAACACCAAAAGATAGAAAGTTGTGGAGAGACATGATCACCTACACCAGCAGGCGCAATAACTGATGAAGCTGATCTAAATTCTAAGATATATGGATCCTTACTTAGCGTCTTCCTCCTACGTATTGCTATGATTATATTAAGACACTCCCCGCTCGCTTCCCTCCTCAAACTATGTACCTACATTTTACGGGTAAGGAATTCTGTAACCTACTTTCAACAGTCTATAAACTAGAACATCATTTCCTGAGCCATCCATTAATCTGATGTCCAGACATCGAGTTTCATGTTCCCGAATCACCAATTCCATCTGTCCAGATTTACACTTTTCATTTATATTTTCGTCTACTGGACCATATCTGTGTATTGAGCCGTCTGACGCACCGACATTTTGGAGGGAAGACACTCGGAGTTTATCAGATTGTTCTAGATCCAATTTCGCACTCAATCTAGCCTCGATGAGACATGACCGTTAGGAGGAAATCATAGAAACAAAATACAACATAATATTAATCAATATACTACAGTTTGTGATATTTTTAAAACATCACTTATTTGAAAAACAAACATTGATAATCCATTTCATTATCTCCGATAGCACGCCAGTTATATCATCATCATCATCATCATCATCATCATCATCATCATCATCATCATCATCATCAAGTACCATGTATGCTGCTGTAGGTGATCATGTCTCTCCACAACTTTCGATCACGACAGTTATTTATCATTTCTGTTGTTGACCTTCTGCCAAGCCATACTCTTAAGCTGTCTGGTATCTTTTCTCTTTGCTTCCCTCTATCTCTTCGTCCCTCAATTTTTCCAGTTGTTACAATATATTCCAGTTGTTCTCTTCTCATTACATGGCCAAAAAATGATGATTGTTTCTTCCTAATATTGGAAATTAACTCACTTTTTGTATTCACCTCTTTCAGAACATTTTCATTACTCTTCTTCGCTGTCCATGGTATTCTCAACATTCTTCTGTAAAACCACATTTCTAGACTTCAGTGATTTTCTTGTCTTTTGTCCATGATTTACATCCATATGTTAAGACTGGCACTAAATAACATTTCAGAAGTCTTTTTCTTGTTTCTATTGTCAAAAATGGATTGCATAGTATCTTCCTCGTTTTTTGGAAAGCTGCTTTTCAAAAAATGAGGAGGATTTGTAAAACAATTATTGCACTAACAAAATTAAATAACTCTCCCCCCCCCCCAGGTCTACCAGACAAACATCTCAGACGTTTATCACGTGTAAATCTATTTTTCTTTCTTCTTTCTCATCTTTCTTTCTCTTCTTTCTTTCTCTGCTATCTTTCTCTTCTTTCTTTCTCTTCTTTCTTTCTTTCTTTCTTTCTCTTCTTTCTTTCTCTTCTATCTTTCTCTTCTTTCTTTCTCTTCTATCTTTCTCTTCTTTCTTTCTCTTCTATCTCTCTTCTCTTCTATCTTTCTCTTCTTTCTTTCTCTTCTTTATCTTTCTCTTCTTTCTTTCTCTTCTTTCTTTCTCTTCTTTCTTTCCCTGCTATATTTCTCTTCTTTCTTTCTCTTCTATCTTTCTCTTCTTTCTTTCTCTTCTATCTTTCTCTTCTTTCTTTCTCTGCTATCTTTCTCTTCTTTCTTTCTTTGTCTATTTTCTCTTCTATCTTTTTCTTCTTTCTTTCTCTTCTATCTTTCTATTCTTTCTTTCGTCACTCCCTCTTGTATTCATTCGGTCGTCAAGGGAGATACAAAGTTCTGTTTCTCGCCATTTTGGTGGCCTCAATCATTGTCAGTTGATTCTGTTGTAACATTTCTTTGATTCTGTCTGTCCATCTTACTCTGTGTCTGCCTCTTGCTCTTCTCACTTCTCCATTGTTAATATATGCTTTGTATGATAAAGAATCACACGGCATTCTTTTCCTATGTATCTTAGGACTGGCTCAATGCCTACCCTTTCTCTTATAATATCATTTCTGATTCTGTATTTTCTGGTCACTCCAAGCACTTTTCTCAGACATCTCATCTCTGTGGTGACAATCTTTCTTGTATGTTTAGAACTAAGTGACCATGTTTGGCATTGATAGCACAATGTTGGAATGAACATACTCTGTATAAGATGTTTCTTGGTGGTAATATGCATTGCTCTGTGTTGAAGTATACTGGATAGTTGTCCTAACATTTTGTTTGCCTTATTGCATTGTTTATCTATTTATTTTGTCGATTTGATCATCTGTTGTTCCCATATATTTAAAGTTTGTTGCTTCTTTTACAACTTGATGTTTTATAGTTACGTTGAATGTCTTCTTTTGTCTTCTTATATAACTCTTTTTTCCTGACATTGCTTGTGTTCTTAAAACTCCAATTCAGTATGTGCCCTTCTATCATCATCATCATTGAGTGCCGTCTCCGCATCGAAGATTGGCTACCATGGAGCGCCATTCCACTCTGTCTCTTGCTTTGATGGTGCAGATTATCATAGGCTGACTTGTCCATCTTTTGACGTTACTAGTCCATGTTAGTCTTGGTCTGCCTCTGCCTCTTTTACCTTGTATTTTCCCTTCCAATATTACTTTCATTAGGCTGTTATGTCTTTTAACATGCCCCCAAAATTTAATTTGTCTTGTTCTAATTGTGTTTAATAGTTCTCTTTTCATTTTTAGTTATTTTAAAACTTCATCGTTTGTTTTCTTTTCTTTTCATCCAATTCTAACTAAACTATTCTTCTATAAATCCACATTTCAAAGGCTTCAATTTTCTGTGCTGTTTTCTCATCTAATGTCCATGTTTTTGCACCATACAGGGATATTGAGAAGTAGTAACATTGTGCTATTCATAGTTTTAACCATGGTGTTATCTGTTTTGATGTTCCCTTCTATAACAACCGTAAAACAACCTTCACTTAAAATTATATTTCTTTTTACCTTTTCCTCAAATTAAACCACACTTGTGACTTGTCCTATTGACACCCTTGACCAGTCTTCGTTCAGAGCCCATCATCTCCCAGACACGTGACAAGGCAAATCTGCTCACAGCTTCAGTGTCCAAACATCCCCAATCGATCAGCGGCAACCAAAAGCATTTTTTAAAATCCCCATTTCTATTAATGTCCATTTTTGTGTTCTTTCACAAAATGACTGCAAAACTAAAATTATTTCCCTGTGCTTTAATGACTTCTAAATATTAGTACCAATTTCTCTATTTAATTATTATAGTCGAAAGGGAATTTATGCCATTAAATAAACATGGAGGGGACAAAATAAATGGAAAATTGGAGAAGTAGGACATCTGTCATTTAGACGAGCTGTGGTGAGTGGGATGTTCTGTGGGAGATCTGTCATTTAGACGAGCTGTGGTGAGTGCGATGTTCTGTGGGAGATCTGTCATTTAGACGAGCTGTGGTGAGTGCGATGTTCTGTGGGAGATCTGTCATTTAGACGAGCTGTGGTGAGTGCGATGTTCTGTGGGAGATCTGTCATTTAGACGAGCTGTGGTGAGTGCGATGTTCTGTGGGAGATCTGTCATTTAGACGAGCTGTGGTGAGTGCGATGTTCTGTGGGAGATATGTCATTTAGACGAGCTGTGGTGAGTGCGATGTTCTGTGGGAGATCTGTCATTTAGACGAGCTGTGGTGAATGCGATGTTCTGTGTGACATCTGTCATTTAGACGAGCTGTGGTGAGTGCGATGTTCTGTGTGACATCTGTTATTTAGACGAGCTGTGGTGAGTGCGATGTTCTGTGGGAGATCTGTCATTTAGACGAGCTGTGGTGAGTTCGATGTTCTGTGGGAGATCTGTCATTTAGACGAGCTGTGGTGAGTGTGATGTTCTGTGGGAGATCTGTCATTTAGACGACCTGTGGTGAGTGCGATGTTCTGTGGGAGATCTGTCATTTAGACGAGCTGTGGTGAGTGTGATGTTCTGTGTGACATCTGTCATTTAGACGAGCTGTGGTGAGTGCGATGTTCTGTGTGACATCTGTCATTTAGACGAGCTGTGGTGAGTGCGATGTTCTGTGGGAGATCTGTCATTTAGACGAACTGTGGTGAGTGCGATGTTCTGTGGGAGATCTGTCATTTAGACGAGCTGTGGTGAATGCAACGTTCTGTGGGAGATCTGTCATTTAGACGAGCTGTGGTGAGTGCGATGTTCTGTGGGAGATCCGTCATTTAGACGAGCTGTGGTGAATGCAACGTTCTGTGGGAGATCTGTAATTTAGACGAGCTGTGGTGAATGCAACATTCTTTGGGAGATCTGTAATTTAGACGAGCTGTGGTGAATGCAACATTCTTTGGGAGATCTGTCATTTAGGTGAGCTGTGGTGAATGCAACGTTCTGTGGGAGATCTGTAATTTAGACGAGCTGTGGTGAATGCAATGTTCTGTGGGAGATCTGTCTTGCAGACGAATTGTAGTGAATGATATGCTGTATGGGAGATGTAACTATAGAAACAGAGATTCTTTCAGACGGGATGTGGTGAATGCACCGTCCTGTCATCAACATGCAACACTATAAGCATGACGATTATGCCAAAACAAAAGACAAAAAAAGCGAAATTACTTTGCACTTGCAAATCCAATGAAGTTACGTTAGATGAAGAAGAAAAAATTAACTCCACTATTAATTCAGACTCCTTATATGGCTGTGACGTAAATGCAAAATTGAAATAAACAAAAGAATACGTATAGCAAAAAGTAATTTTAATGCCATTAAAAATATACTAACAACAAAACAACTATCAGCAGGGCTGAAACTAAGAATGGCAAAATGTTACATCTTCTCAATATTCATGTATGGTGCAGAAACATGGACATTAGACAAGAAAACAGAACAGAAAAGTGAAGCCTTTGAAATGTGGATTTATAGAAGAATAGGTAGAATTGGATGGAAACAAAAGATAACAAACGATGAAGTTTTAAAACAACTGAAAATAAAAAGAGAACTGCTGAACACAATTAAGACAAGACAAATGACATTTTTGGGGCATGTTAAAAGACACAACAGCCTACTAAAAGTAATTTTGGAAGGAAAAATACAAGGTAAAAGAGGCAGAGGCAGACCAAGACTAACATGGACGAGTAACATCAAAAGATGGACAAGTCAATCTATGACAGCTTGCACCGTCAAAGCAAGAAACAGAGTAGAATGGCGATCCATGGTAGCCAACCTTCGTTGCGGAGAAGGCACGCGATGATGATGATGATGATGATGATGATGATGATGATGATGATGATGATGATATGGCTGTGAAACATGAAGAACAGCAAACATGACAGCCAAGAAGATACAGACATTCATTAATGGATGCTTGCACACAATCATCAGATTATGATATGGGTCAGCATTTCGAGCAGTGGCAGTTGAGGGTAACATGACGTCAGATATCTCGATTAGGTGAATACGCCACGAACCTTGGATGATTCCAGGATTTCCCATTCTGCCGGCAGGGCTAGGTTAGGCCTCGTTAAAAGTATGATTGGTGTCCCTAAAGTCTTGATACATGCAAAACGACATAGAGAATGGTTGAATCAGTGACGTATTCTTTACGATACCGCAGCTACCGCCGGTAGCCTGAACATATTAACGAAATACAAAAGGAAATGATAATTTATTATATTTATTTTTTAAATAATTATTTTACAAATTTTCGAATATTCTATTACACATTTCGTAGGCCAATATGATTTATTTGCTTTGATTTGCATTTATTAAAGCAAGGTTTTCCTATGGCCACTATAACGTTTGTGAATGAAACCGAAACTAAGATAGTACATGAAACCGCTAATAAGCAGCGGTACAGTTCTCTTCTCTCCGACTTAGAATTAATGACCTTGACATTCAAAAATTCCCGTCAAAATTATACGGCGAGAGCTACCTATACAAAATGCGGTTTCATGGGTTATTTTTAGCTCTAGCCAATCAGAAGTGTCACAAATTGAAAGTGAAACTATGTCTGATTACTGGAACTTCCTAAACTATTTATAACTACATTATGCGCATCAGCATCTGTAGAAAGAAATTTTTCTGCCCTCAAGAGAATCAAATCTTATTGTCGCTCAACTCAGACACAAGAACGCTTTTCTGGTTTGGCATTAGTGTCCATTGAGAAATCATTCCTTCAGAAACTTTGAAACCAACCCAACAGTACTTTCAATGACAAAGTCATAGAGACATTTTCGTCCCAAACAAGACGGATAGAGTTTACATATAAATAAGTAAGTAATTTCAAATGTAGTGATGTCATTAGCAAATATTACTTCATGTTAGCCTACTGAATATAATGTATGTCTTTATTTATTATGTCATCGGTAGCCCAGACACCAAACCCAGTATACGCCACTGGATTGAATTATAATTTTCTAACTGGATTCAAACATGGTCATGTGGAGTGGTCTCCCCATTCACCTAACCTTAGCCCCCCCTTGACCTCTTTTTCTGGTGTATGCTAAAGTAGATGGTGTCTTCTTCTATTTCTTCTTCTTCTACCTTTCAGCTCCCTGTGGAGCGCAGGTCTTCAACAAACACTTTCAGTTCCCTGTGGAGCATCGGTCTTCAACAAACACTTTCAGCTCCCTGTGGGGCTTAGGTCTTCAACAAACACTTTCAACTCCCTGTGAATCATAGGTCTTCAACAAACACTTTCAGCTTTCTATGGAGCGCAGGTCTTCAACAAACACTTTCAGCTCCCTGTGGGGCTTAGGTCTTCAACAAACACTTTCAGCTCCCTGTGAATCATAGGTCTTCAACAAACACTTTCAGCTCCCTGTGGGGCTTAGGTCTTCAACAAACACTTTCAGCTCCATGTGAAGCATAGGTCTTCAACAAACACTTTCAGCTCCCTGTGGGGCTTAGGTCTTCAACAAACACTTTCAGCTCCCTGTGGGGCTTAGGTCTTTAACAAAAACTTTCAACTCCTCGTGAATCATAGGTCTTCAACAAACACTTTCAGCTTTCTATGGAGCGCAGGTCTTTAACAAACACTTTCAGCTTTCTATGGAGCGCAGGTCTTTAACAAACACTTTCCAGGTCGTTCTGTTTCTTGCCATTCTTTTAAGATCATTCCTTGTCTTCCCCATCATTATCATTTCTGCTTCCATCTATCCTTTCCAAGAATACCTTGGTCTTCCGCTTTGTCTTTTTCCCTGGGCATTCCAAAAAGGGCCTGTTGTGTAATACTTTCAGTTGGCTTCCGTACCGTTTCTCGGGCACTACTGCTACTTCTTCCTCACCCACCCCTGTAGATGAGTTCTCTCGCTTCCACTCTCGCAAAACAGATTGGACACCACAACCCGGCGCATCACAGGCTTTGGATCACTACATTAATGTCACCTCACGTGAGATACAACAACTGTGCCCTAGAAAACTTCACCGCTCTAATCTATCTCCCTCTGAGCTTCGGGCCCTTTCAAATCTCCGCCGCCGGGAGGACATTGTTATCAAACCGGCAGACAAGGGGGGAGCGGTGGTAGTTTGGCGCAAAGACTTATATATTTCTGAGGGCAACAAACAGCTATCCAATACCACTTTTTATAAACCCCGCCCTGACGACGCCACTGTCCTCCACAATAAGCAGGTCAAATCTACCATCAAGGAACTGATCCGAACCAACCGGCTCCCTCCTAGCGCGTCCCGCCTCATTATTCATAATAGTGGTCTTGGGAAACCATCTTTCTACATGCTCCCCAAAATTCACAAAATCGACAATCCAGGACGCCCCATCGTGTCAGCGTGTGCTTGCCCGACTGAACACATATCTGACTATCTAGACAGTGTCTTCCAGCCTATGGTCGTTAGTCTTCCCTCATATGTCAAGGACACTAACCATGCATGAGTATCTTCTCTTCCATCTCTCTCTCCCGAGGTCGCTCATACCGACTTTTTACCCTTGATGTTTGCTCTCTCTACACCTCTATTCCTCACTCCGACGGCCTCCTGGCTCTACGTTTCTTTCTTGACCAGAGACAACACCCCTCTGTTGATACTGCAACTCTTCTCCGCCTCACTGAGCTTGTACTCAACCTCAACACCTTTGAGTTTAATGGTAACTTCTATGACCAGGTCAGTGGAGTAGCCATGGGCACCAAGATGGGCCCTAGCTATGCTTGCCTATTCATGGGTTACCTTGAGTACCAAATTCTCAATTCTTATCAAGGTCCTCTTCCCATCATATACCTTCGGTACATTGATGACTGCTTCGGACTTACTGATCTACCTGAGGATGACCTCTCCAGGTTTATCGACTATATTGGTAGCTATCACAAAGCTATCAAGATCACATCTTGTATATCCACTTCCTCTGTCACCTTCCTAGATCTTATTGTTTCTTTGGGTACTTCTGGCCTCCACACCTCGGTTTTCTATAAACCCACAGACGCCCACTGCTACCTTCTCTATACTTCATCCCATTCACCTTCTTGTCGTGATTCTATTCCGTTCTCTCAGTTATTGCGTCTCCGTCGCATCTGCCAGGATGACCAAGATTTCCTCCGACAGGCTCACCTCATGTTAGGTTTCTTCAGCCGCCGGCTTTATCCAGACTCGATCCTCCAGTCTGCCCTCAAGCGGGTCCTCCTTATCTCTCGTCCCGAGGCACTCACCCCTTCCAACGCCCCCCTTCTGAGAGAACTATACTCACCCTCACATATCATCCTCACAACTTAGCAGCTGTGAGGATACTCAACCGCTACCGTTCCATTCTCCTCTCTGATCCCACTACCCGTCTACTTTTTACTGATCCCCCGATGATCGCCTTCAAGCGCGACAGGAATTTGGGAGACATTCTGGTTAGGAGCCGTCTCCCTCGCTCCTACCCTCAACACTTCGGTACGGCCCCTTGTGGTCGTAACTGTATCACCTGTGCCTATGTGCTCCCTACTGACTCGGTCTTATTCCCCAATGGACGGTTCGAGATCAAGCATGGCTTCACATGTGTGTCCCGCAACATCATTTATGCCATTATATGCCAACGATGCCACATGACCTATATAGGCGAGTCTGGTAGAAGATTAGCGGAAAGATTTTGTGAACATCTACGTGATGTCCAACAGAATACTGGCACTCCAGTGTCTTCCCATTTCAACTCCCCAGATCACAAGGGCAAAGACGACATCCGTGTCACTGGTATTGTCCTCTGTCACTCTGGCGACCGCAGCCGCTATACTTTGGAAAATCGCCTCATAGTCCAGTATGGTTCGCTGACCCCACGAGGCATGAATGTATCACACTCATACACATAGTTTCCTTTCGGCTGCTCCTTCCCTCTTGCATAGCCCTCTCTACCACCCATGTGGTGGCTCTTTAGTCTATCTACTATGCCACGCTATTCTTAGTTCTTCTCCACTGGTCCCCGTTGAGGCACTTCGGTTTTCTCCTATATACCTTTTTTCTGCGCTACTTAGCCCTCATATGTTTTTATTGCACCACACCCTCATACATCTCACTCTTTCCGCCTTTTGAGTACCTGTCATTCCACTGTTCTATTCCTTCTCCTTCGAGTTTGCACACTGACCCCGGTTTGAACCCTTCCACACATACGATTGTCCCCGTATGGACGTGCACATGCATGTATGTGTCCATAGGCACGGGTATTGGTATATATATGTATACGCATATACATGCATGTATATGTGCTCTTGCTTGTATGCATACACATGGATGTGTGTGTATATGTATGTGTATGTTGATATGTATTAGTATGTGCACTTCTTCTTGCACGTGTACATATGTATACACGCATCTGTGTGTGTGTATACATGTATTTATGGGACCTTAGATACTTTCAGATATTGCCTGTGCCTTTGTAGTCGACGTACCTAGATAGAGTTCCCCCACTCGTGTATTTTTAGAACCCTTCACCTCTGACCACAGGGTATAAATTACAGCTACACCCGTGAGAAATTCCTTTCATAGCCTGACCACTGTCCACGACACACAGGGAAGTCAACATATTTCAATTATTTTGTTTTTGATGTTTCATTACTAGTTAGCTATGTAGGATTAGTTTTATTTATTCACATATCTGTGTGTGTATGTTTTTTGTTTGTTCCTGCTGAAGGCCTATTGAGCCGAAACGTCGTTCGAATCTGTGTCGTCTACTAATCACGTAAAGCTTCTAACATACCATTTTTTATTTTTTTTCAATTTTTCCTCACCTACGCCAGCAGGCCTGGCACTTGATGATGATCTATGAATGCTTATTAAGTATTAGCATAGACACTTTAGATATTAACTTGATCACATATCGCACGTACCTTCAAGAATACACCGAATATGTCCAGATCTACGCTACCACGTCGTGTTGTCTTTCTCTTGTTCCGGACGTGTGTTCTGTTCTGGACATCATTAATTGCTTATCTTGAGTTCTTCTCACTCCCCGTTCGTTAGACATCGGACGGATATTTGTTTGTAGCTTTGTGGGAAATATATAGAAATATGTGCAGCTGTGTAGGTTTAGGAGCTTTTCCGACTGTGTTGGTGTTGTGTTCAACTTATCCTATGACTATCTCATTATGGGTAATATCCTAGTTTAGCATCCTTCTGCTACACGAGTCGTCTCCCCTAATGGACCGCATGTATTTAAATATATCACTGCTTCTAGTATTTGTACGTTTAATTTAATTTTTTTCAACAAGATTTAGGTTTAGGTTTAGGGTTATGTTTAGGTTTAGGATTAGGTTTAGGGTTAGATTTAGGTTTAGGTTTAGGGTTAGGTTTAGGGTTATGTTTAGGTTTAGGGTTAGGTTTAGGGTTATGTTTAGGTTTAGGTTTAGGGTTAGGTTTAGGGTTATGTTTTGGTTTAGGTTTAGGGTTAGATTTAGGTTTATGTTTAGGTTTAAGTTTAGGGTTATGTTTAGGTTTAGGGTTAGGTTTAGGATTAGGGTTAGGGTTAGGTTTAGAATTAGGTTAAGTTTAATGTTAGGGTTAGGTTTAGGGTTAAGTTTAGGGTTATGTTTAGGTTTAGGGTTATATTTAGGTTTAGGTTTAGGGTTAAGTTTAGGATTAGGGTTAGGTTTAGAATTAGGTTAAGGGTTAAGTTTAATGTTAGGGTTAGGTTTACGGGTTTAGGTTTAGGGAGGGGGGGAAGGTGTTAGGTTTCCGGGTTTAGGTTTAGGGGGGGGGGATGGTGTCAGGTTTAGAGTTAGATTTCTGGTTATGTTTAGGGTTATGTTTTGAGCTAGATTGATGGGTTAGTTTTAGGGTTAGGTTTAGGTTTAAATTTAGGGTTAGGTTTAAGAGGGTTATGTTTAGGGTTAGGTTTAAGAGGGTTATGTTTAGGGTTAGGTTTAAGAGGGTTATGTTTAGGGTTAGGTTTAAGAGGGTTATGTTTAGGGTTAGGTTTAAGAGGGTTATGTTTAGGGTTAGGTTTAAGAGGGTTATGTTTAGGGTTAGGTTTATGTTTAGAGTTCGATTTAGGGTAGGTTTAGGGTTATGTTTTGAGCTAGATTGATGGGTTAGTTTTAGGGTTAGGTTTAGGTTTAAATTTAGGGTTAGGTTTAAGAGGGTTATGTTTAGGGTTAGGTTTAAGAGGGTTATGTTTAGGGTTAGGTTTATGTTTAGAGTTCGATTTAGGGTAGGTTTAGGGTTATGTGTTTTTAGTTTATGCTTATAGATAGAATTAGGGTTAAGGTTAGAATTAGGTTTAGATTATGGGCTAGGGTTAAGGTTAGGGTTAGGGTTATGTTTTGAGCAATCTCGACCCTAACCGAGGGGTCTGTTAATGACAGATTAGGGTACGACCGAAAATAGTGCAAGGGGACGGTACTCTGAGCAGAAAAATGCTAAACTAGGATATTACCCTTATTCTGCCCAGTCACATGCACCAAAGTCAACAATTTATCCCGTAGCCTAATATGTTCACGCAAAATAATTATCGTGTAGGTTTGTCGTTGCTTTATCTTGTTTGGATGTCAATAACATTTAATCCTTGTGTGCCACATCGAGAACTCTCAAATCAACTCTAGATATCAGTTTTATCAAGTACTCGTCGATCTCTCTCAGATCAATTCTAGACATCAATTTTATCAAGTACTCATTGATCTCTCTCAGATCAATTCTAGACATCAATTTTATCAAGTACTCATCGAGCTCTCTCAGATCAATTCTAGACATCAATTTTATCAAGTACTCATCGAGCTCTCTCAGATCAATTCTAGACATCAATTTTATCAAGCACTCATCGAGCTCTCTCAAATCAATTCTAGACATCAATTTTATCAAGTACTCATCGAGCTCTCTCAGATCAATTCTAGACATCAATTTTATCAAGTACTCATCGAGCTCTCTCAGATCAATTCTAGACATCAATTTTATCAAGCACTCATCGAGCTCTCTCAAATCAATTCTAGACATCAATTTTATCAAGTACTCATCGAGCTCTCTCAGATCAATTCTAGACATCAATTTTATCAAGTACTCATCGAGCTCTCTCAGATCAATTCTAGACATCAATTTTATCAAGTACTCATCGAGCTCTCTCAAATCAATTCTAGACATCAATTTTATCAAGTACTCATCGAGCTCTCTCAGATCAATTCTAGACATCAATTTTATCAAGTACTCTCAAATCAACTATACGAGTCATATTTTTTATCAAGTACACACCAAACACTCACACATCTACCTTAGACATAAAGTCCATCAATTAACACTACTAATCCCTAAACTAGAATCTAGTACTTTAGTTTCTATCTACAAAATCATTCTTACCACATATCATCACCGAATTCAAGGAGACCACAACAAAATTGGAGCTCATAAAAACATCAGAAAAAAATAGCATTTTTCGGACTAACAATAAGACGAGGAAAATTCAAGTATTTAATTAAAATTGGCAAAATACAGGGAAAGAGATATCGGGGACGACAAAGAAAGAAGATACTAGATAGCTTAGTGTCATGGCTTGGAAAACAGTCAACAACAGAATTAATACGATGCACGGTGGTTAGAAGATTGTAGAGGGACATGATCGCCTACCTTAACTGGTATGGCACTTGCGGAGGATGAACTCCCAGTACCCATCAAGTACTTCAACATTTACCTTGTACTTCAATTTTACCAACATACCAGTACTAAACTCCCAGTACCCATCAAGTACTTCAACATTTACCTTGTACTTCAATTTTACCAACATACCAGTACTAAACTCCCAGTACCCATCAAGTACTTCAACATTTACCTTGTACTTCAATTTTACCAACATACCAGTACTAAACTCCCAGTACCCATCAAGTACTTCAACATTTACCTTATACTTCAATTTTACCAACATACCAGTACTAAACTTCTAGTACCCATCAAGTACCCTCACATCAACACTAGACATCAGCTTTAAGAAACATCATTTATAATTATTTATATATTATTTATATTATATATAAAAAGTAAAGTAAAGAGCCCCATCACGCCAAGTGGCGTATAGGGAATATGGTGTTAGTGACCCTAAATTTTACAGACCTTCAGCACATGATTTTTGGGGTAATGTGGTCGGTATTACGCCCGTACTGCTTTACTTTCCCCAGATAGAAATCCGGTACCCATTTAATGCTGGGTGAAACCGGAAGCCGTCGGTTGGGATCGAACCCTACCCCTTGTCCTTTGTAGTCCAGTTCACTAATCACTGAGCTATCGCGGCTCCCTTATATTATATATATTATATATGTTTATAATTATTAAAATATTTAGAAATAAAAAACAGAATAGCTCAGGCCAAAATAGCATTTCAGAAAATGAAAAATATCTTATGCAACAAATCTATGTCAATAGAAATGAGAAAGAGAGTTCATCGATGCTTTATAGAACCAATTCTGACTTATGGAAGCGAATCATGGACAATAGACAAACAAATGTAAAGACGATTAGAGGCCACAGAGATGGGATTTCTCAGAAGAATGTTGAAAGTTCCCTGGACAGCTAAAAAGACCAATGAGAAAGTTCTCAAAGAGGCCAACATAAAAAGGGAGCTCTTAAAAAAACATCAGAAAGAAGCAATCAACATTTTTTTGGCACATCATGAGAAGAGGAAAGTTGGAATACTTGGTTACAACTGGCAAAATAAAAGGAAAGAGAGATCGCGGACGACAAAGAGAGAAAATATTGGATATCTTGGTGTCATGGCATGGAAAACAGTCAACAACAGAACTCATACGATGCACTGTGGATAGAAGATTGTGGAAGGACATGATCGCCAACGCCAACCGGTACGGCACATGATGATGATCAATTATCTCCCATTACTTACCAAGTCCGGCAACTCTTAAATCAAACCCACCACAGTACCAGAAGAACCAGCATTCATGCACTAGGTAACCGAGTACATTCCTTGCACTGGTAAAGAAAAAATGTATCGATATCACCCATTGCAAATAACCAATCCTTTACATCAACCTTTTCAATCTCCCTCCTGATCGTATATGATTACATATGTTCGATACCTCGGTACTGGCAGTCCAAATGTTCCACTGTTGACTTAAATTGATTTATTCGGTTATTGAGTTATGTTATTCCTAATACCTCTATAAAGTACAAACGTGGTGTTCCCAGATTACACACGTGACTATGGCTTCACGACGTGACTTTATCCTCTAGAGAGAGATGTCCGAGTAAAGTGTAAAATAATGTATGGAAAACCGTTTGTGTCACTTATTCTTTTAAAACCGCTTTTTCTTCGTTGTAATCAACATGTGCTTGTCGCTGATCATCATCATCATGTGTCATACAGGTTGGCGTAGGCGATCCTGTCCTTCCACAGTTTTCTATCCACAGTGCATCGCATCAATTATATTGCTGACTGTTTTCTATGCCACGACACTAAGCAATCTATATAGTTTCTTCTCTTTTTGTCTTCCGCGATCTCTTTTCACTGTATTTTGCCAGGTGTAACGAAGCATTCCTGAAGCAGTGATGATAAGGTGGAGGACAAATGGGGGTGTGTGGGAGAAGTTGAGGGGTAAAGTGAAAAGGGTTAACTAAAATAGAATCACCGAGTCCACGGGGAAAAGTGATAAGTAGTAAGGAGAATAGAAACATCGAGTCATCGGGGAAAGTGATAAGTGGTAAGTGGTAAGGAGAATAGAAACATCGAGTCATCGGGGAAAGTGATAAGTAGTAAGGAGAATAGAAACATCGAGTCATCGGGGAAAGTGATAAGTAGTAAGGAGAATAGAAACATCGAGTCATCGGGGAAAGTGATAAGTAGTAAGGAGAATAGAAACATCGAGTCATCGGGGAAAGTGATAAGTAGTAAGGAGAATAGAAACATCGAGGAAAGTGATAAGTAGTAAGGAGAATAGAAACATCGAGTCTCACGGGGAAAATAAGACGCAATTAGGAGTGAGGTAGAAATGTAAGACGGGGTATGATTGGTTGGAGGGAAAAACGTTAGAGAAAAGGATAGGTGAGAAAGTCAGTCGAGATAGAACGAGAGCTCAGTGCGGACAGTTGTTGTTTTGATAACTGATACCGTGAGCATGGTTCGTGGTACACAACAGGATAATAGAGTCAGTTTAAGTTGTGTATGGCCGTTGTGTGAGGCGGACATTGCTTCTGGAACAGTGCTATGTAGAGTTATGTGTTGGTGTAAATTCAATCCGGAGACTGATTCTGTAATGTAGTTGTGCAAGTTAGGCGCAATGAACAATTTAAGTGACAGTGAGCGAGACAGTCTCACAGCGTTCATGCTCAATAAGAAGTAGATTATTGCAATGTAGTTGTGCAAGTTAGACGCAACCAACAATTTAAGTGACAGTGAGCGAGACAGTCTCACAGCGTTCATGCTCAATAAGGAGTATGATTTTGTATTGTAGTTGTGCAATTTAGACGCAACGAACAATTTAGGTGACAGGGGCGAGACAGCTTTTGCCGAGACATGATCAACAACGAGTGTGCTCTACCAAGGAGTTATGCAACTCAGAAA
Organism: Megaustenia siamemsis; assembly: GCA_032433765.1. NCBI lineage: Eukaryota > Metazoa > Mollusca > Gastropoda > Stylommatophora > Ariophantidae > Megaustenia > Megaustenia siamemsis. The sequence continues at coordinate 28,172,532 of JAVIAB010000104.1, read as the reverse complement.
CGACGAACAGTATAGGTGAGATTAAGCAAATCAGATATCGCCAACTTATGTGCTCAGCATTGAGGTACTATTATGAGTTAGGGGTGGAATTCAGAAGCAACGAATCATTCAGGTGAAGGTAGGCGAGACAGCCATCGCCGAATTCATGCTCGATTCCGTGGGTGCTGTTACAGGCACGAACAGACAACAGTGGAAGATTCATCGGCGCATACCAGTGGCTGATAGCTAGCGGGAAGATTCCGCGCAGTGTCATCAAGGGAGTCCGACTTAGTGGAGTCGGTCCAACATGAGGTCACAGAAATGCATGGTGGCTTGAACGGAGGATTGCAGTTCTGTACTACTGCAGCCCTTAGATAACAGCCCATACAAGTTGGGTACGCCTCGTAATTAACATGCAGCCAACGTGAGAAAGGCCACTAACAAGCATACTGTTGTTGTAATTGTGTACATTGTTGTGAGAGGTTGATCTTCCAGAATTAAACCTCGAATGTGTATTTTACATGGTGTTCCTTGACTTCTTCTTAGAAAGTAATCTGTATTTGTCTGTGCCTAGCGAAGAACGGAAACTGGGAGGGGCCGTCAAGCACAGGCCCATAGACGCAGAGGTGGTCGCCACCCCGAAACAGCGCGAAGTACAAGAGTATACGCTCACGACAGACGGACAAGTTGGTGTCCGGGCTATGTATGAGTTCAGCATCAGGCAAGCAGAAGGCAGATAAGCGGCTACAGAATCCCGAGTCAAATCCAGCACTCTCGGTCCAAGGCTGATCCGGGGTCAAGACGAGCTGTCCGGTGCAAGACGCCTGCAAAGCAACACCAGGCGTTGAGGTCAAACGCCAAGTCGTTCCAACAAGCGTGTTCAAGTCAATCATAAGTTATATTGAGGTCAGCTCGGTCAGACGTGTGCTGTTATATTAAGAGGCTTCTGTTATATCCTAACTTTCCTGTTTTCATGATGTGCCCGAGAAATGTTGATAGTTTACTTTCTATGTTATTTTTAGGGATTCCCTTTTTGATATTGTCAACAACAAAAATAATTTTGCCAGAAAAATGTTGATTATTACTTAGAAACTCTCTTTTTGTGTTGGTCTCTGACAGTGTTCGTTGTACTTTTTAGTTGCCCAGAGAACTTTCAACATTCTTCTGAGAAACCCCATCAATGTGGCCTCTAATCGTTTTTCCATTTGTTTGTCTACTGTCCATGATTCGCTTCCATAGGTTGCAATTGGGTCTATATAGCACCGATTTATTAGCAGTTTATCACTGAAACATTAGTTAATTACTCGTTTGTGTTTGTTCACAAATATCAAATACACGTATATCATCTATTATAGGGAGCCGCGATAGTTCAGTTGTTAGTGAACTGACCTACAAAGGACAAGAAGTTGGGTTCGATCCTCATCGTCAGATTCCGGGTTCACCCAGCCATTAATGGGTACCGGATTTTTGTCTGGGAAAATAAAGCAGCACGGGCGTAATACCGACCACATTACCCCAAAAATGTTCCGAAGGTCTATACAAATGATGGTCACTAACAACATATTCCCTATACGCCACTTGGCATGGAGGACTCTTGACTCTTGACTTTAGCAATCTTCTATTTTACAATCATTTTGTCTAGAAGAAGTTATATCGTAAAACTTTAAACTTTTGTGCTTTAGTAGATTATTGCAAGCCCTGAAACTCTCTAATTTGATAAATGTTAATATTTTTATTCTATTTCCATCCTTTTATTCTGTGTAAGCATCCATTAATGAAGGTCTGCATCTTCATGATTGTCAATTTTGTTGTTCATGTTTCACAGCCATATAATAGGACTGACTGAACATTGCAGTTTAACATTTTTTGGTATTCAACCCAATTTTTTTTTGATTTCCATGAGTTTCTCCAGTGCAAAAAAAAACAACTCATTTTGGTATAATTTTCTGTTCCTCTGTAAGATTGTACAGGTATTTGGTTATTGCTAACTGCATTAATTCTCTATATATTTTCAATCCTGCTAACTGCATTAATTCTCTATATATTTTCAATCCTGCTAACTGCATTAATTCTCTATATATTTTCAATCCCAACTGTTGTGATCTCAAGTATACTCATGTTGTTATCTTGCATCTGTTATGGTTGTGTTGGATGGGGAGGGTGCTATATCATAAGTAAAGTATCAAGTTGCTTGGTCAGACAGATTCCATTTCTGATCTGAGTTATTTTCATAATCCAATCTATGGCCAGTAGAAAGAAAAATGGAGATAGAAGATACCTGTCTTACTATGCTTCTTAAGCTGACTATGCACACCACTACATTTCATTCCTTCTTACATTGTTCTTATCAAGTTAATGAGACATCAGAATCGTGTGGCGGCAGCTACAAGAAGGGAACGGAGGACATCATCAATTGTGTTTTTACTAACTACAGGTCATGTGGCTTCTGTTGGATTGGAAATGATAACTTACCACCACTGTGTGTCTATATGTTTGGAATTGGAGTCATCAATGATGGCCTAACATCATAAAGTGCTACGACGATCATCATTTTCGGGAGGACGTAAACTCCCATGGTATATGGTGGATAGGCGGCAGGAACCATTGAAGGCTATGTCTGAAAAGTGTTCCTTCTTGCAGTTTCCTCATATTCCAAGTCCGGCTTGTTGCAGGAGCTACTGAGTTAAGTGCTCTGTGCACACCGTGAGCTGTGTGTCTCATCCGTTTTGATCCTGCTTCGATATCCCGCTTGTTTACGATGAATGATGATATCGTATGACGGGGAAAAGTTGGCTGTGTTCACTTTCTGCGCGGTTTCGCCTTATGTCTTTTGGCGTGTGCTGAGACTGCTACGATGGGAACTACAGTTACCTTTCTTTGTTTGGGAGATGAGTTAGTAATTCGGATGATTCCACTGGCACGGGCGGTTGAGCAATTATGGATTTTAATTCGTTTGCTGTGAGACCGAGGCCTTCCATAGCCAATAACAATAACAATTTTTATTTTAGGAATGCATCATCATCATCATCAAGTGCCATGCCTGCTGGCGTAGATGAGCATGTCTCTACACAACTTTCGATCTCGACATTTATTTAACATTTATGTTGTTGACCTTCTGCCTAGCCATTCTCTTAAGCTGTCTGGTTTTGTTTCTCTTTGCTTCCCTCTATCTCTTCGTCCCTAATTTTCTCTGATGTTACAAAATATTCCAGCTATTCCCTTCTCTTTGCAAAGTACGGGTTCGATCCTGCTTTGGACCATATATTTTTCTTTGTTTTTTTTGTGTGTTGTTTATTTGTCATTTTTTCTGAGTGCTGTAAACATACCTCTTCCTCCTATGATTTGCTGAATTATGGCCTTGGAAGTTTCCCTCTATAATAATATTCATTTATTATTATTTGTCTCACATATTGCAACATTCCTCTTCTCATGATGTGCCTGAAAAATGTTGATTTTTTTCTATCTGATCTTTTTTTAGGGAGCTTCTTTTTTGTATTGGCCTCTTTGAGAATTTCCTCATTGGTCTTTTTAGCTGTCCTGGGAACTCTCAACACTCTTCTAAGAAATCCCATCTCTGATGCCTCTAACCGTCCTTTCTTGTGTTTATCACAGTCTATTATTAACTCTTTTCGTGCGCTTCATACCGATTTCGGTCATGTACGTTTAGCCGCACAGTGCGTCACTCTCAATTTGATTAGTGTCAACTGTCATCAAACCATATTATTTTTCTATGTCTTGTATCATCTTAGCATTGGCAAAATCGAATTCCTTCTTCAATTATCTAACAATTCACATATAATATGTCATGTATTAGATAAATATCAATATGGAGATTGATATTTAAATCCATGATAAATTGTGTCTCTGAAATATCTTCTGTTGTGTTTCATTCATAACATTGATTCTATATAAGAACATCGACTCTATATAAGAACATTGACTCTATATAAGAACATTGACTCTATATAAGAACATTGACTCTATATAACAACATTGACTCTACATAACAACATTGACTCTATATAAGAACATTGACTCTATATAACAACATTGACTCTATATAAAGACATTGACTCTATATAGCAACTTTGACTCTATATAACAACATTGATTCTATATAACAACATTGACTCTATATAACAACATTGACTCTATATAACAACATTGACTCTATATAACAACATTGACTCTATATAACAACATTGACTCTATATAACAACATTGATTCTATATAACAACATTGACTCTATATAAGAACATTGATTCTATATAACAACATTGACTCTATATAGCAACATTGACTCTATATAACAACATTGACTCTATATAGCAACGTTGACTCTATATAGCAACGTTGACTCTATATAGCAACATTGACTCTATATAGCAACGTTGACTCTATATAGCAACATTGACTCTATATAACAACATTGACTCTATATAACAACATTGACTCTATATAACACCGATGAACGCTCTTTCACAACTCAATTGACATGAACTTGTTACAGAATAATGTTGTATTCATTTTCTTATCTTGGTCTTTATCTTGGTCTACAAGGTAAAAGGGGCAGAGGCAGACCAAGACTAAGATGGACGAGTAACATCAAAAGATGGACAAGTCAACCTGTGACAATCTGCACCATCAAAGCAAGAGACAGAGTGAAATAACGCTCCATGGTAGCCAACCTTCGATGCGGAGACGGCACTCGGTGATGATGATGATGATGATGATGATGATGATGATATCTTAGTCTTTGCTATTATGTTTACTTATTTGTGTGGTACATTCTTCATCTCATGTTATTATCATGTTATTTTTGGAGAAATGAATGCACCATCGCACACACCCAGTTTTACAAACTACCCAGATATGACTGATAACCGTAACAATTAATCTTTGAGAGACTTAAAGTAAAATAACCAATGTATGCAACAGAGATGGACAGAATAATTTGAAGACCTGTAAAACATACCAACTACCAATAAGACAACAAAAAACACGACAGAACCCACAAATACTGAACCCAACATCATGAAAGAGGAAATCGAAGAAGTAATAAAATATGCACCAAGAAATAAAGCACTGGGGATAGATAACATCTTCTTCTTCTTCTTCTTCTTTCCTTCCTCATCTGCCTTTCAGCGTCGAGGGAGATATAATTTGCGGTCTTTTGCTCTTCTGTTCGCCTCTGCTGCTGTTATGTTTCCTAGTGCTTCTAATATTCCATCGATCCATCTTTTTCGTGGTCGACCCTTGGGTCTGTTGTTCTCACAACGTTTGTTGAAGGCTCGTTGTGTTGTGTTTTGTTCTTTCTGCCTTGTCACGTGGCCGAACCATTTTATCTGTTGTTTCCTTATATATTCTATGGCTGGGGCTATTCCTAGCTTTTTTCTCAGTTCTACATTTCTGATCTTATCTCTCAGACTGTTTCCTGTCATTCGTCTAACACATTTCATCTCTGTAGAGGTTATTTTTCTTATTGTTCTTGCATCTAGAGTCCAGGTCTGGCATTGGTAGCACAACGTTGGAATGAAGATTGTATTGTATAGTGCTCGTTTTGCCTCCAGAGTTATTTCCTTGTTGGACAATAGTGGTGATAACTGTCCGATGATTTGACAAGCTTTGTTGCATCTTGATTCTATCTCTGCTGTTTGGGAATTGTCGTTTGTCATTAGACTTCCTAGGTATTTGAATTCCTCTACTTGTTTTAGTTGTCTGCCTTCTATAGTTATGTTGATGTTCTGTTTATTTTTGGCGACATTCATGACTTCTGTTTTGTTGATGTTGATTTTCATGTTGTATTTTGTTCCTAAGATGTTGAGTTTGTTTAAGTGTTCTTGTAGGTCTTCTATTGTTTCATGTATTAGTGCCTGGTCGTCTGCAAATAGAAGCTCGTTGATCTCCTCTGTCTCTGATGGGTTGGCTAGCTTGCATATATGGTCCATGTATGTAATAAACAGTAGGGGGGATAGTACGCACCCCTGTCTTACACCTGATCTAACTTCGAAGTGGTCTGTGTAGCCTGTTGCTGTTCTGACCCTGCAGCTGCTGTTGGCGTAGAGACTTTTAATAATGTTGGTTAGATGTTGGCTTACTCCGTATGTTGTTAGTATCTCCCACAGTTGTTCTCTGTTTACTCTGTCGAATGCTTTTTCCTGGTCAATGAAGGCTATGTATAAGTTTTGGTTGTGTTCTGTCGTTTTTTCTGCAAGCTGTTTTAGTGTGAATAGTGCGTCGGTACATCCTCTGTTTTTTCGGAACCCCATTTGAGAATCGCTTAACTGTAGTTCTATTATTGGTCTCAGTCTTTTTCCAAGATTTTGGCGTATAGCTTTCCTACATGGCTGAGCAGAGATATACCTCTATATTGATTGCAGTCTCTTTTGCTACCTTTCTTTTTCCATATTGGTATGATGATTGCCTGTTGCCAGTCTTCTGGGGCTTGTTGTTGGTGCCATGCTGCATTAAATATTCTGTGCAGCCATTGCATTCCTGTTTCTCCCGCTGCTGCTATTATTTCTATTGGAATGTTATCTATCCCTGGTGCTTTGTTTCTTGGTGCATATTTGATTACTTCTTCTATTTCCTCTTTCATGATGTTGGGTTCAGTATTTGTGAGTTCTAGTGTGGTTTTTGTTGTCTTGTTGGTAGTTGGTATGTTTAACAGGTCTTCAAAATATTCTTTCCATCTCTGTTGCATACATTGGTTGTTTGATATTGGTTGTCCGTCTTTGTCATTTATCAGCTCAGTAGGATCATGGTTTTCTTTTCTCGCTCTTGTGGCTTTTACTGCTTTGTAGAAATCTCTTGTGGCTGTCTTGAAGTCCCTGCTCATGTTTTGTCCGAATTCTGTCCAATTCCTTTGCTTAGCTTCTTTGATCAGCATTTTAACTCTTTTTCGAACTAAGGCATATCTTTCATATTTTTCTTGGTTCTTGTTCTCCCTCCAATTTTTAAACAGTTTCTTCTTTTCTTTAATTGCTTCTCTGATTGTTTCGTTCCACCACGGGGTGCTCTTTTTCCCTTCTCTTGTTCTTAGCTTCGTTCCACAAACTGTTTTAGAGATGTTAGTTACTGTTTCCTTAAATTGTTTCCACTCTTCTTCTACTGTGCATACTTCGTTAGGGAGTTTCTTGAATTCCTCTCTGAGTTTTTCTTCTAGGTTTTCCTTGTTTCTTGATCGTTTAATTGTTTTATTTTTATTGTCTGTTCTTTTCGCTTCTTTTGTTTGTTTTCGTGTTTTCTCTTTATTTTTGGCTGTCTTAGTGTGATCATAACCATCTTGTGATCCGTGTCGTCTGTAATATTTGGGATTGCTCTACTGTCGGTTACTCTTTTCTTGTTCTCTTTTCTTGTTAGTATAAAATCTATCTGGCTTCTGCATGTTGTGTCATTCCATTTGTACCAGGTGTATACTTGCGACTCTCTATGTTTGAAGAATGTGTTGGTGATAAATAAATCATTTTGATTGCATAGTTCCAGCAGTCTGCTCCCATTTTCGTTTATTTCAGCTGTTTTATCGCCAAAGGGTCCTAAGATGTCACTGTTCTCACTGTTGCGTTTCCCAAGCCTTCCATTAAAATCTCCCATCACTAACATGTCGTCGCTTATAGATAACATACCAATAGAAATAATAGCAGCAGCAGGAGAAACAGGAATGCTATGGCTGCACAGAATATTTAATGCAGCATGGCACCAACAACAAGCCCCAGAAGACTGGCAACAGGCAATCATCATACCAATATGGAAAAAGAAAGGTAGCAAAAGAGACTGTAATCAATATAGAGGTATATCTCTTCTCAGCCATGTAGGAAAGCTATACGCCAAAATCTTGGAAAAAAAGGAAATCATCGGACAGTTATCACCACTATTGTCCAACAAGGAAATAACTCTGGAGGCAAAACGAGCACTATACAATACAATATCCATCCCAACGTTGTGCTACCAATGCCAGACCTGGACCCTAGATGCAAGAACAATAAGAAAAATAACCTCTACAGAGATGAAATGTGTTAGACGAATGACAGGAATCAGTCAGAGAAATATGATCAGAAGTGAAGAACTGAGAAAAAAAAAGCTAGGAATAGCCCCCCGCCATAGAATATATAAAGAAACAACTGATAAAATGGTTTGGCCACGTGACAAAGCAGAAAGAACAAAACACAACGAGCCTTCAACAAACGTTGTGAGAACACCAGACCCAAGGGTCGACCACGAAAAAGATGGGTCGATGGAATATTAGAAGCAGTAGGAAACATAACAGCAGCAGAGGCGAACAGAAGAGCAAAATACCGCAAATTATATCTCCCCTCGACGCTGAAAGGCAGATGAGGAAGGAAAGACGAAGAAGAAAGTAAACAAGAATAAATAAAAAAAACTACTAGTTGCTTCTCTTTACATAAGCATATCAGCTAAGAAGAGTAATGAAAACATTTTGAAAAAGACCAAAACAAAAAGAGAGCTACTTTCAACAATGAGAAAGAAACAATCATTATTCGGCCATGTAATGAGAAGAGAACAACTGGAATATATTGTAACAAATGGGAAAAATGAGGGAAGAAAAGATAGAGGGAAGCAAAGAGAAAAGATACCAGACAACTTAAGAGAATGGCTTGGCAGAAGGTCAAGATCATCGTCATCATCATCATCATCATCATCATTATCATCATCATTATCATCATCATTATCATCATCATCATCATCACCATCATCATCATTTACCATGTCTGCTGGCGTAGGTGATCATGTCTCTCCACAACTTTCGATCACGACAGCTATTTATCATTTCTGTTGTTGACCTTCTGCCAAGCCATTCTCTTAAGCTGTCTGGTATGTTTTTCTCTTTGCTTTCCTCTATCTCTTCGTCCCTCAATTTTTCCAGTTGTTACAATATATTACAGTTGTTATCTTCTCATTACATGGCCAGAAAATGATGATTGTTTCTTCCTAATATTGGAAATTAGCTCTCTTTTTGCTTTGACCTCTCTCAGAACAGTTTCATTACTCTTCTTAGCTGTCCATGGTATTCTCAACATTCTTCTGTAAAACCACATTTCTACAGACTCCAGTAATTTTAAGAACCGCTTGTGAACTCAATTTCCAAGTTCGAAAGATACAAAATAATTAATGTTAGTTCACTCTATAAAAAACTACAAGCGAAGAAAGCCCATATTTACATGAAAGACCCCACTCAGGATTGTTTATTTTTGTCTTGATTTACTAGAATAATTCTACATCTAAAGTTTCCGGGGCATCTGACGTCGTGGCAGCCATATTGTTTACATCCTAAACAGAACGGTCGTCTAGCAACCGGTTTACGGCCACGTAAGAGTAGATAGTCTTAGTGTACTTTGGGGTACATTGCTCAATTAATCTATTCTTATATTGAGTTATTCTGCTCTTTAGATCACATGTTGCTTCAGACGATTATTAACGTTCTTGGTCAGATAGGCAAAGTCACAACACCGAGCCGGATATGACGTCATCACAAAGATAACAGAATAGTAACTACGTTGAGACCATGCCAGACTATCAATAGTTACAGCAGCGTTAGCAGAGGTGGGGATCCTTCCTTACTTATGATGTCTGAGGAATGTGGCGGTAGCTGCCCATATCTTTCAATGACCAGCGGGTATTCTATTCTATTCATCTAATCAGTTTCATTCCAGACGGGCCATCCCCATATCTGCTCCACCGGCCATCTCAGCATTTCTCGATGCGCACGTAGAATTATTATACATCTAAGATGTTGATTATAGATCATCATCATCAAGTGCCATACCTGCTGGCTTAGGTGATCATGTCTCTCCACAACTTTATATCTCCACAGTTATCTATCATTTCTGTTGTTGACCGTCTGCCAAGCCATTCTCTTAAGCTGCCTGGTATCTTTCCTCTTTGCTTCCCTCTATCTCTTCGTCCCTAATTTTTTTTTCCAGTTGTTACAATATATTCCAGCTGTTCCCTTCTTCTTACATGGCCAAAAAATGATGATTGTTTCTTCCTAATATTGGACATTAGGTCTCTTTTTGCTTTGGCCTCTTTCAGAACGTTTTCATTAATCTTCTTAACTGTCCATGGTATTCTCAACATTCTTCTGTAAAACTACATTTCTACAGACTCCAATGGTTTTCCTGTCTGTTGTCCTATTGTCCATGATTCACATCCATATGTTAAGACTGGCTCTACATAGCATTTAAGAACTATTTTTCTTGTTTCTTTTGTCAGAAATTGATTGCACAGTATCTTCCTCATTTTTTGGAAAGCTGTTTTTGCCTGAGCCATTCTGCATCTCACCTCTGTTGTACATCTACCATCTCACCTCTGCTGTACATCTACCATCTTACCTCTGTTGTACATCTACCATCTCACTTCTGTTGTACATCTACCATCTCACCTCTGCTGTACATCTACCATCTCACCTCTGCTGTACATCTACCATCTCACCTCTGTTGTACATCTACCATCTCACCTCTGCTGTACATCTACCATTTCACCTCTGTTGTACATCTACCATCTCACCTCTGTTGTACATCTACCATCTCACCTCTGTTGTACATCTACCATCTCACCTCTGTTGTACATCTTCCGTCTGAGGTTAACATTGTTCCGTGATATTTACATTCATTTACCTGTTTTAATATTGTCCCACTTGTCTTTATTGTGCATTACGGTGATACCTTTTTCTTTGTTGCTACCATTACTTCTGTCTTTTTGTATTAGCTGCGTCCTTTATTTTAGCCTTTCTTCGCTATAATGTCCAAGATTTCTTGTAACTCATTTTCACTCTGAGCGATTAAGACTGTATCATCAGCATACCTGAGGTAGGGGCAGTCTAGTGGTTTGATCTTTGGTGGAGCGATCCACGTAATGGCCTAGGGAAGGATTTGGAATAAGCTTGGAGTGATCAAGTCACGAGAAATTGATTTGAATATTTTAGATCGTCTATAACTTTAATCATGAGAGTACGGTAACACGATACAGTCTGAAGCTATGGCTAAAGATTACATGTATTCACAATGAGGATGAGCTGAGGGTACATTTCAATAATATGTTCCGAGTGCATGTACAATTGCAGCGGTTGTCAAATTTTTTCAGTCAAAGGAGCCGTAATTCTTAACTACAAATCACCACGACAGCACTTTATATGTAAAAAATTTTTTTTTTTTAAAACATGTTAATATAATTGTAACGGCATATTTAACATGTTATATTGACTGCTGAGGTAAATAAACTAATGTTCTGGGTATAAATGAAATAGATCAGTGTTATTTTTGTAACTGAAATTTTTAAAAATAACAAAATGAACTTAGATTGTGATATTTGTATCCTGTAACAAAGTTAATGGGAAGAAAGAGCTTGTTACATCCTCATTAGGTCTTCAAACCTGGGCACAAGTTTGAACATTGTTATTCTAATCTCTCTCTCAGTGTCCACACGTGATCTATAGTTGGTTTTGATGGCTGCCAATGTTGAAAACCTGGTCTCACATAAGTTGGTAGTCGCTACAGGAATTACAACTATTAGGGCCTTCTTGTCTACTTCTGGCTATTCTTGTTTGACAAAGCTCCAATGACAAGAAAGAGATCTCGTGCGATAAAGGGAAATAATATAAGACAGGTTAAGATTGTGGTAGAAGAGTGGCGGAGTTGACGTTAACATTGTGGTAGAAGAGTGGCGGAGTTGACGTTAACATTGTGGTAGAAGAGTGGCGGAGTTGACGTTAACATTGTGGTAGAAGAGTGGCGGAGTTGACGTTAACATTGTGGTAGAAGAGTGGCGGAGTTGACGTTAACATTGTGGTAGAAGAGTGACGGAGTTGACGTTAACATTGTGGTAGAAGAGTGGCGGAGTTGACGTTAATATTGTGGTAGAAGAGTGGCGGAGTTGACGTTAACATTGTGGTAGAAGAGTGGCGGAGTTGACGTTAACATTGTGGTAGAAGAGTGGCGGAGTTGACGTTAACATTGTGGTAGAAGAGTGGCGGAGTTGACGTTAACATTGTGGTAGAAGAGTGGCGGAGTTGACGTTAATATTGTGGTAGAAGAGTGGCGGAGTTGACGTTAACATTGTGGTAGAAGAGTGGCGGAGTTGACGTTAACATTGTGGTAGAAGAGTGGCGGAGTTGACGTTAACATTGTGGTAGAAGAGTGGCGGAGTTGACGTTAACATTGTGGTAGAAGAGTGGCGGAATTGACGTTAACATTGTGGTAGAAGAGTGGCGGAGTTGACGTTAACATTGTGGTAGAAGAGTGGCGGAGTTGACGTTAACATTGTGGTAGAAGAGTGGCGGAGTTGACGTTAACATTGTGGTAGAAGAGTGGCGGAATTGACGTTAACATTGTGGTAGAAGAGTGGCGAAGTTGACGTTAACATTGTGGTAGAAGAGTGGCGGTGTTGACGTTAACATTGTGGTTGAAGAGTGGCGGAGTTGACGTTACCATTGTGGTAGAAGAGTGGCGGAGTTGACGTTAACATTGTGGTAGAAGAGTGGCGGAGTTGACGTTAACATTGTGGTAGAAGAGTGGCGGAGTTGACGTTAACATTGTGGTAGAAGAGTGGCGGAGTTGACGTTAACATTGTGGTAGAAGAGTGGCGGAGTTGACGTTAACATTGTGGTAGAAGAGTGGCGGAGTTGACGTTAACATTGTGGTAGAAGAGTGGCGGAGTTGACGTTAACATTGTGGTAGAAGAGTGGCGGAGTTGACGTTAATATTGTGGTAGAAGAGTGGCGGAGTTGACGTTAACATTGTGGTAGAAGAGTGGCGGAGTTGACGTTAACATTGTGGTAGAAGAGTGGCGGAGTTGACGTTAACATTGTGGTAGAAGAGTGGCGGAGTTGACGTTAACATTGTGGTAGAAGAGTGGCGGAGTTGACGTTAACATTGTGGTAGAAGAGTGGCGGAGTTGACGTTAACATTGTGGTAGAAGAGTGGCGGTGTTGACGTTAACATTGTGGTAGAAGAGTGGCGGAGTTGACGTTAACATTGTGGTAGAAGAGTGGCGGAGTTGACGTTAACATTGTGGTAGAAGAGTGGCGGAGTTGACGTTAACATTGTGGTAGAAGAGTGGCGGAGTTGACGTTAACATTGTGGTAGAAGAGTGGCGGAGTTGACGTTAACATTGTGGTAGAAGAGTGGCGGAGTTGACGTTAACATTGTGGTAGAAGAGTGGCGGAGTTGACGTTAACATTGTGGCAGAAGAGTGGCGGAGTTGACGTTAACATTGTGGCAGAAGAGTGGCGGAGTTGACGTTAACATTGTGGCAGAAGAGTGGCGGAGTTGACGTTAACATTGTGGTAGAAGAGTGGCGGAGTTGACGTTAACATTGTGGTAGAAGAGTGGCGGAGTTGACGTTAACATTGTGGTAGAAGAGTGGCGGAGTTGACGTTAACATTGTGGTAGAAGAGTGGCGGAGTTGACGTTAACATTGTGGTAGAAGAGTGGCGGAGTTGACGTTAACATTGTGGTAGAAGAGTGGCGGAGTTGACGTTAACATTGTGGTAGAAGAGTGGCGGAGTTGACGTTAACATTGTGGTAGAAGAGTGGCGGAGTTGACGTTAACATTGTGGTAGAAGAGTGGCGGTGTTGACGTTAACATTGTGGTAGAAGAGTGGCGGAGTTGACGTTAACATTGTGGTAGAAGAGTGGCGGAGTTGACGTTAACATTGTGGTAGAAGAGTGGCGGAGTTGACGTTAACATTGTGGTAGAAGAGTGGCGGAGTTGACGTTAACATTGTGGTAGAAGAGTGTCGGAGTTGACGTTAACATTGTGGTAGAAGAGTGGCGGTGTTGACGTTAACATTGTGGTAGAAGAGTGGCGGAGTTGACAATAACATTGTGGTAGAAGAGTGGCGGAGTTGACGTTAACATTGTGGCAGAAGAGTGGCGGAGTTGACGTTAACATTGTGGCAGAAGAGTGGCGGAGTTGACGTTAACATTGTGGTAGAAGAGTGGCGGAGTTGACGTTAACATTGTGGTAGAAGAGTGGCGGAGTTGACGTTAACATTGTGGTAGAAGAGTGGCGGAGTTGACGTTAACATTGTGGTAGAAGAGTGGCGGAGTTGACGTTAACATTGTGGTAGAAGAGTGGCGGAGTTGACGTTAACATTGTGGTAGAAGAGTGGCGGAGTTGACGTTAACATTGTGGTAGAAGAGTGGCGGAGTTGACGTTAACATTGTGGTAGAAGTGTGGCGGAGTTGACGTTAACATTGTGGTAGAAGAGTGGCGGAGTTGACGTTAACATTGTGGTAGAAGAGTGGCGGAGTTGACGTTAACATTGTGGTAGAAGAGTGGCGGAGTTGACGTTAACATTGTGGTAGAAGAGTGGCGGAGTTGACGTTAACATTGTGGCAGAAGAGCGGCGGAGTTGACGTTAACATTGTGGCAGAAGAGTGGCGGAGTTGACGTTAACATTGTGGTAGAAGAGTGGCGGAGTTGACGTTAACATTGTGGTAGAAGAGTGGCGGAGTTGACGTTAACATTGTGGTAGAAGAGTGGCGGAGTTGACGTTAACATTGTGGTAGAAGAGTGGCGGAGTTGACGTTAACATTGTGGTAGAAGAGTGGCGGAGTTGACGTTAACATTGTGGTAGAAGAGTGGCGGAGTTGACGAGATGTACTGTGGGTAGAGGTTTGTAGAGAAACATCATATACGTCGGCCACGGCACTTTATGATGATGATAATAATGTCCACGGAGCCCCTCGCAGGCGCTTGCGGAGCACCTGGGCTCCATGGAGCACAGTTTGACAACCACTGTCCTAATCAGACGAGAAATTTTAATTTTAATTTTCTTTTTGGATTAAAATCACTAATTTGTTTTTTTCATGACATTTCCTTTTTTTATCCCAGTATTTGATGGATAGTTAGGAGCAGGGGGCGAGGTGCGGTGAAATAAATAAAAAAGTTCAGTTAATAACAGATGACACTCTTGACATCTGGATCAATGAAACAGAGCTGATCAAGATCCCAGAAAACTTCCTCAAGATAGAGAATAAAACAAGCGTAATAGTATTCCTAAGTAGAAGTTCATGTTGTTGTTTGTTTGTTGTTTGTTTGTTGTTTGTGTGTTGTGTGTTTGTTGTTTGTTGTTTGTTGTTTTTTTTACCCTGGCAGCGACCGTTTTAGGTCTACTCTTTTCGATGACAAATTATTAAGGGTTCTTTATGCTGCGAAAAATATTAGCCTACAGGCCTTCAGCTTCTTACAGTACGGGAGGGCTAGACATTGGATCTCACTACCCAGAGAAGGCTAGACATTGGATCTCACTACCCAGAGAGGGCTAGACATCAACTCTCACTACCCAGAGAGGGCTAGACATCAACTCTCACTATCCAGAGAGGGCTAGACATCAAATCTCTCTACCCAGAGATGACTAGACATCGAATCTCACTACCCAGAGAGGACTAGACATCGGATCTTACTACCCAGAGAGGGCTAGACATCAAATCTCTCTACCCAGAGAGGACTAGACATCAAATCTCTCTACCCAGAGAGGACTAGACATCGAATCTCACTACCCAGTGAGGACTAGACAACGGATCTCACTACGCAGAGAGGACAAGAAATCGGATCTCACTACCCAAAGGGAGCTAGACATCAGATCTCACTACCCAGATAGAACTAGACATCAGATCTCACTACCCAGAGAGGGCTAGACATCAACTCTCACTATCCAGAGAGGGCTAGACATCAAATCTCTCTACCCAGAGAGGACTAGACATCGAATCTCACTACCCAGAGAGGACTAGACATCGGATCTCACTATCCAGATAGGTCCAGACATCAGATCTCACTACTCAGAGAGGACTAGACATCAGATCTCACTACCTAGAGAAGGCTAGACATCATATCCCCCTACCCAGATTCCTGGTATGGGTAAACCAACAGAAGGAAATCTCGGATTAGAAGTGAAAAACTCCCACTTTTTCTACCCACAGGCGAACGTCTTAACCCTAACAACCCATTCCTCCTTTTTGTTTTAATAATCGCCTCTCTTTGCTAATGATACATCATCACGCCTCTTTATTGCTAAAATTCTTTGCAATGCGCATATTTGTTCAAGTAATTACTCTATTCTTGTTTCTTTCATTGCTGACGCTAATGTTATCACTTTTACTTCTTTCCTGACATCCACAAATGTTCACTCATATCTTTTCCATTTACCCTCGCTATGTCTTCGTGCTGTGCACAACTGTAATCTCCAACCAATTTGCGGGACGAGCCACACGTCTCACTAATCACACTCTAGGGCCTTCTTCTTTATTGATCAGGCTTGACCTCGGGCGTTCCTTAGATGGGTCAATTACTGGACCAGGTTTGGGATTTTGGATTATCATCATCAAGTTCCATATCATGCGGCTTTGACGATCGTGTCGATTCAGTGTATTTTTTGGTGATTGAGATTCTTGCAGTTGCGCTCCACCACAAATCCGTCTCTACCTCAGTGTTCCCTCATTCCCAGCAGTTCTTTGTTTTATTTCTGAGATTTGTTGAATACCCAGTCTATGCAGTTTCAACATTTTCCTATTATTGAGCTGTTGAGTTATTCATGGGTTATTATCATCGCACTTCGAACATGTCCAGAGGTGCTGAGATCGCCTGCTCGGCAAGTCCCGCAGTGTCCAGCGACTGATGACTCCAGTTATATGTTGGTTTATAATTAATGTAATACGCCATAAGCTCCTCGTTTCTGGTCGTTTCTTTCATTCGAAAAAGTGACGTGGACTCATTGTTGTCAAAGTTCTGTGCCCTTCAAGCGTCTCGGAGCGCATTAATGGCGACTACCCGATCCATCGGTTGACAGTCTTCAACGACAGCACAGCTAGCCAGCTTTTCCGCTCTTTCATTTCCTCGTACTACTGAATGATCAGGAGCCGCGATAGCTCAATGGTTAGTGAACTGGACTACAAAGAACAAGAGTTCACCCGGCTTTCGTGTTCACCCAGCCTTAAATGGGTACTGGATTTTTTCAGGGAAAGTATAGCAGCACGGGCGTAATACCGACCACATTAACAGAAAAAAATCACATGCCAAAGGTCTGTACAAATTATGGTCACTAACACCACATTTATACGCCACTTGGCGTGAGGAACTCTTTACTTCCTTACCACGTGATCAGAGACGCAGACAAAGATGACTCTGTCTATCGTTGACGTCTGTAATGACTCGACCCGCTGCTTTCGTGCAGAGCCCCTCATTTCTCCTGTTATCACTGTGTACATTTGAAGAAGCGGCAGCGAATTGGCTAGAGCGTTAGCCTATTGACTAGACGAGTACTAGTTTAATTCCACAAAAATACGTCCTTCCCAGCTTCGGGCTTTATCCAATTTTTGAAAATGGGTAGCAGAGATTTTTTTTATATCAGGGAAAAATGGCGGTCTTGCGTGCTACTGACCACGTACAAAATAATGCGCCGATAGAAAAAAAAAAGTTACTACCTTCCACATCTTAAAACTTATGGAGAACATGATGTGAGTGACCACATTTTTCAATAACCAACGGCATATTTCATTGCCGATGTGGTCGGTATCACGCAAGGCCGCCGTATCTTCTCATTATAAAAAAAAAATTCTGGTACCCATTTTCAAAGACCAGGTGAACCTCGCTGAGGTTACAACTACTTAGTGCCGTCTGCCGAGAAAACATAACAGCCAAAATAAATTTTTAAAATCTCAAAGATGTGAAGGTGAGACCATAAAACTAAGATAATGTCCATGGACAAAACAAAAAGTGAACATAGAATCATCATCAACAGTGAAGAACTTGAAATTGTAACAAGTAGATTGTGGAAGGACATGATCGCCTACGCCAACCGGTATGGCACAAGATGATGATGATGATGAAAATCTGGGATCTGTAGTAAGTAACAATGGAGACTGGGGCAGAAATCACAAGCAGATCAGCAATAGCAGCACAAAAATATAAGCAATAAAGTGCACTACATCAGCAAGACAGTGACATTTAAATTACTGAGAGGACATTTAACTTCCCGGTAGCAACATATGGTTGCGAATCATAGAAAATCTCGCCAGAAGCAAGGAAGAAAATTGATTGATTCGAAACAAAATGCTACAGAAAAATCAATAAGATACATCTGATGATGAATAAGTGCAATGAAGTCATATTAAAAGATCAAAAGATTAAAAACAGATTCTTTCAGACGAACCTGTGGTGAATGTAACATTCTGTGGGAGATCTGGTTAGAGACAGAGATTCTTTCAGACGAACCTATGGTGAATGCAACGTTCTGTGGGAGATCTGGTTAGAGACAGAGATTCTTTCAGGCGGGCTGTGGTGAATGTAACGTTCTGTGGAAGATCTGGTTAGAGACAGAGATTCTTTCAGGCGGGCTGTAGTGAATGTAACATTCTGTGGGAGATCTGGCTAGAGACAGAGATTCTTTCAGACAGACTGTGGTAAATGTAACATTCTGTGGGAGATCTGGCTAGAGACAGAGATTCTTTCAGACAGACTGTGGTAAATGTAACATTCTGTGGGAGATCTGACTAGAGACAGAGATTCTTTCAGACAGACTGTGGTAAATGTAACATTCTGTGTGAGATCTGGCTAGAGACAGAGATTCTTTCAGACAGACTGTGGTAAATGTAACATTCTGTGTGAGATCTGGCTAGAGACAGAGATTCTTTCAGACAGGCTGTGGTGAATGCAACGTTCTGTGGGAGATCTGGCTAGAGACAGAGATTCTTTCAGACAGACTGTGGTAAATGTAACATTCTGTGTGAGATCTGGCTAGAGACAGAGATTCTTTCAGACGGGCTGTGGTGAATGCAACGTTCTGTGGGAGATCTGGCTAGAGACAGAGATTCTTTCAGACGGGCTGTGGTGAATGTAACGTTCTGTGGGAGATCTGGCTAGAGACAGAGATTCTTTCAGGCGGGCTGTGGTGAATGCAACGTTCTGTGTGAGATCTGGCTAGAGACAGAGATTCTTTCAGGCGGGCTGTGGTGAATGCAACGTTCTGTGGGAGATCTGGCTAGAGACCGAGACATCCTCTGATTACTTATCCTGGTCTTTGTTTTGCGATTCCTTCTGAATACATGGAAACAGGTAAATAATTACAGTGCTGCGGTAAAGCTGGCAGCAAACACCTCCAGCTAAACGTTTTTACATTTCATGTAATTGTTATTTTTAATTAATGATTTTCCTGCAATATGGTACATTGTCTTTTGATTCCATCTCACTCCCTATTCTACATCCACTAGTTCTGGTTACTCTCGAACACATCGTTTAGTTCTTCTTCATTTCGTTGTCTTTTTCAGTACCCGTGTTTACAGAAGAATGCTGCATGTCGGTCGATACATTATGATTTTCTTTTCTCTCTCTTTTGTAAAGGTATTACTTCGCAGGGGTGTACGTTACATCCTACCACTGGGATCGTTCTGAATACATAACCAATCAGTCTAGGATTCTCACTAAACATATAATTTATTTGTTATAGAATCCCCTCTAAATACATAAATTATATGTTGTATAATCCCCCTAAATACATAACTTATATGTTGTATAATCCCCTCTAAATACATAACTTATATGTTGTATAATCCCCTCTAAATACATAACTTATATGTTGTATAATCCCAACTAAATACATAACTTATATGTTGTATAATCCCCTCTAAATACATAACTTATATGTTGTATAATCCCCTCTAAATACATAACTTATATGTTGTATAATCCCCTCTAAATACATAACTTATATGTTGTATAATCCCCTCTAAATATATAACTTATATGTTGTAGAATCCCCTCTAAATACATAAATTATATGTTGTATAATCCCCTAAATACATAACTTATATGTTGTAGAATCCCCTTTAAATACATAACTTATATGTTGTAGAATCCCCTCTAAATACATAAATTAATGGTTGTAGAATCCCCTCTAAATACATAACTTATATGTTGTAGAATCCCCTCTAAATACATAACTTATAGGATGTAGAATCCCCTCTAAATACATAACTTATAGGTTGTAGAATCCCCTATAAATACATAACTTATAGGATGTAGAATCCCCTCTAAATACATAACCTATAGGTTGTAGAATACCCTCTAAATACATAACTTATAGGTTGTAGAATCCCACCTAAATACATAACTTATATGTTGTAAAATTCCCTCTAAATACATAACTTATATGTTGTAGAATTCCCTATGAATACATAACTTATATGCTGTAGAATACCCTCTAAATACATAACTAATATGATGTACAATCCCCTCTAAATACATAACATATTTGTTGTATAATCCCCTCTAAATACATAACTTATATGTTGTAAAATCCCATCTAAATACATAACTTACATGTTGTATAATTTCTACTAAATACATTACTTATATGTTGTATAATCCCCCCTAAATACATAACTTATATGTTGTATAATCCCCTCTAAATACATAACTTATATGTTGTATAATCCCAACTAAATACATAACTTATATGTTGTATAATCCCCTCTAAATACATAACTTATATGTTGTAGAATCCCCACTAAATACATAACTTATATGTTGTATAATCCCCTCTAAATAAAAAACTTATATGTTGTATAATCCCCCCTAAATACATAACTTATATGTTGTATAATCCCCACTAAATACAAAACATATATGTTGTATAATCCCCAATAAATACATAACTTATATGTTGTATAATCCCCTCTAAATACATAACTTATATGTTGTAGAATACCCTCTAAATACATAACTTAAATGTTGTATAATCCCCTCTAAATACATAATTTATATGTTGTATAATCCCCACTAAATACATAACTTATATGTTGTATAATCCCCTTAAATACATAACTGATATGTTGTATAATCCCCTCTAAATACATAACTTATATGTTGTATAATCCCCCCTAAATATATAACTTATATGTTGTATAATCCCCCTAAATACATAACTTATATGTTGTAGAATCCCCACTAAATACATAACTTATATGTTGTATAATCCCCACTTAATACATAACTTATATGTTGTATAATCCCCTCTAAATAAAAAACTTATATGTTGTATAATCCCCCCTAAATACATAACTTATATGTTGTATAATCCCCACTAAATACAAAACATATATGTTGTATAATCCCCAATAAATACATAACTTATATGTTGTATAATCCCCACTAAATACAAAACGTATATGTTGTATAATCCCCTCTAAATACATAACTTAAATGTTGTATAATCCCCTCTAAATACATAATTTATATGTTGTATAATCCCCACTAAATACATAACTTATATGTTGTATAATCCCCTCTAAATACATAACTTATATGTTGTAGAATACCCTCTAAATACATAACTTAAATGTTGCATAATCCCCTCTAAATACATAATTTATATGTTGTATAATCCCCACTAAATACATAACTTATATGTTGTATAATCCCCTTAAATACATAACTTATATGTTGTATAATCCCCTCTAAATACATAACGTATATGTTGTATAATCCCCCCTAAATACATAACTTATATGTTGTATAATCCCCTCTAAATACATAACTTATATGTTGTAGAATCCCCACTAAATACATAACTTATATGTTGTATAATCCCCACTTAATACATAACTTATATGTTGTATAATCCCCTCTAAATAAAAAACTTATATGTTGTATAATCCCCCCTAAATACATAACTTATATGTTGTATAATCCCCCCTAAATATATAACTTATATGTTGTATAATCCCCCTAAATACATAACGTATATGTTGTATAATCCCCCTAAATACATAACTTATATGTTGTATAATCCCCCTAAATACATAACTTATATGTTGTATAATCCCCACTAAATACATAACTTATATGTTGTATAATCCCCCTAAATACATAACTTATATGTTGTATAATCCCTCCTAAATATATAACTTATATTTTGTATAATCCCCCCCCTAAATACATAACTTATATGTTGTATAATCCCCTTAAATACATAACTTATATGTTGTATAATCCCCTCTAAATACATAACTTATATGTTGTATAATCCCCACTAAATACATAACTTATATGTTGTATAATCCCCCCTAAATACATAACTTATATGTTGTATAATCCCCACTAAATACAAAACATATATGTTGTATAATCCCCAATAAATACATAACTTATATGTTGTATAATCCCCACTAAATACATAACTTATATGTTGTATAATCCCCTCTAAATACATAACTTAAATGTTGTATAATCCCCTCTAAATACATAATTTATATGTTGTATAATCCCCACTAAATACATAACTTATATGTTGTATAATCCCCTTAAATACATAACTTATATGTTGTATAATCCCCTCTAAATACATAACTTATAGGTTGTATAATCCCCCCTAAATATATAACTTATATGTTGTATAATCCCCCTAAATACATAACGTATATGTTGTATAATCCCCCTAAATACATAACATATATGTTGTATAATCCCCCTAAATACATAACTTATATGTTGTATATCCCCTCTAAATACATAACTTATATGTTGTATAATCCCCCTAAATACATAACTTATATGTTGTATAATCCCTCCTAAATATATAACTTATATTTTGTATAATCCCCCCCCCTAAATACATAACTTATATGTTGTATAATCCCCCCCTAAATACATAACTTATATGTTGTAGAATAATAAAAAAACAAAAAACGAGGAAGAAAAGAAGGAAACGAAGTTGAAAATAAAATAGTTCCTGCATACATCCTTGTTGTACTGCAACAACCAAAATGTGGACAATTTGTTGTACTGCAACAACCAATATGTGGACATTTTGTTATATTGCAACAACCAACATGTGGACAATTTGTTGTACTGCAACAACCAACATGTGGACAATTTGTTGTACTGCAACAACCAATATGTGGACATTTTGTTATATTGCAACAACCAACATGTGGACAATTTGTTGTACTGCAACAACCAATATGTGGACATTTTGTTGTACTGCAACAACCAATATGTGGACATTTTGTTATATTGCAACAACCAACATGTGGACAATTTGTTGTACTGCAACAACCAAAATGTGGACAATTTGTTGTACTGCAACAACCAAAATGTGGACAATTTGTTGTACTGCAACAATTAAAATGTGGACAATTTGTTGTAATGCAACAACCAACATGTTGACAATTTGTTGTACTGCAACAACCAACATGTTGACAATTTGTTGTACTGCAACAACCAATATGTGGACATTTTGTTATATTGCAACAACCAACATGTGGACAATTTGTTGTACTGCAACAACCAATATGTGGACATTTTGTTATATTGCAACAACCAACATGTGGACAATTTGTTGTACTGCAACAACCAAAATGTGGACAATTTGTTGTACTGCAACAACCAAAATGTGGACAATTTGTTGTACTGCAACAATTAAAATGTGGACAATTTGTTGTACTGCAACAACCAACATGTTGACAATTTGTTGTACTGCAACAACCAACATGTTGACAATTTGTTGTACTGCAACAACCAGAATGTGGACAATTTGTTGTACTGCAACAACCATAATGTGGACAATTTGTTGTACTGCAACAACCAGAATGTGGACAATTTGTTGTACTGCAACAACCATAATGTGGACAATTTGTTGTACTGCAACAACCATAATGTGGACAATTTGTTGTACTGCAACAACCAGAATGTGGACAATTTGTTGTACTGCAACAACCATAATGTGGACAATTTGTTGTACTGCAACAACCAACATGTGGACAATTTGTTGTACTGCAACAACCAAATGTGGACAATTTGTTGTACTGCAACAACCAGAATGTGGACAATTTGTTGTACTGCAACAACCAACATGTGGACAATTTTTCCCAATCTGTCCCATTGACAAACACACTGCACTGATTGCCTCTGTACAGCACACTCCCAAAGGTTCCCACAAATGGACAACGAAATGCACGTGTTTCATAAACGTCTCAACGCTAAATCGTGGCAACCATAAAAAAAAAATAAATAAATAAAAGCTGGGAAAAGACCAAGTTTCAACAAGTAATGTCTCTTGCTTCTTTGTTCTCCGCGGCCAGACTGCCATCTCAGCGACCCAGTTATTTTTGCAAGCTCCACACACCGAGGGTATATCAACACTTGTCAAGCAGCTCGGCTTATTCAACATAATGACGTCACTGATTCGTGTGCATGCTTTAAGTGTCGGCTCAGTGAGCATATAATTCCTGATATTTCACAGTTGCTTGTTTCAGGACTAAAGTTTCATTTTAGTTCTGAACTCCTTTCAGACATTTACACCTGAAATATCACTTTAACTTGAGCAATTATATTACCTTCACAGTAACAAAGTTACAAAGTTCTTGTACCTTAAACCATCACCTTCGCAATGAAAGAGTCACACAGAGATTGTTCCCGAAATAATTACATTAAGAATGAAGCAGTGCATATCTAGCGTCAGTGACGCAGTAACTTTGTGATAATGATAACGTGGGTTCAAACACAGCTTGGGGAACTTCAGTCAAAACCCTCTCCCGCGCCCCCCCCCCTCGCTTTGAAAATAGGTCTTCAACAAACACTTTCTACTCCCTCTGGAGCATAGGTCTTCAACAAACACTTTCAGCTCCCTGTGGAGCATAAGTTTTCAATAAACACTTTCAGCTCCCTGTGGAGCATAGGTTTTCAATAAACACTTTCAGCTCCCTGTGGAGCACAGGTTTTCAGCAAACACTTTCATTCATTGTGAAGCATAGGTCTTCAACAAACACTTTCAACTCCCTGTGGAGCATAGATCTTCAACAAACACTTTCAACTCCCTGTAGAGCATAGGTTTTCAATAAACACTTTCAGCTCTCTGTGGAGCATAGATCTTCAACAAACACTTTCAACTCCCTGTAGAGCATAGATCTTCAGCAAGCACTTTCAACTCCTTGTAGAGCATAGATCTTCAGCAAGCACTTTCAACTCCCTATGGAGCATAGATCTTCAACATATACTTTCAACTCCCTGTAGAGCATAGACCTTCAACAAACACTTTCAACTCCCTGTAGAGCATAGATCTTCAGCAAGCACTTTCAACTCCCTGTAGAGCATAGATCTTCAGCAAGCACTTTCAACTCCCTGTAGAGCATAGATCTTCAGCAAGCACTTTCAACTCCCTATGGAGCATAGATCTTCAACATACACTTTCAACTCCCTATGGAGCATAGATCTTCAACATATACTTTCAACTCCTGTAGAGCATAGACCTTCAACAGACACTTTCAACTCCCTGTGGAGCATAGATCTTCAGCAAGCACTTTCCAAACCGTTCTGTTTCTCGCCATTCTTGTTAGAACATTCCTTCTCTTCCCCATCATCTTCATCTCTCTTTCTATCTGTCTTCTCCAAAACTGTTTTGGTCTTCCTCTCTGTCCTTTCCCCTCGGGATTCCAGAAAAGAGACCTATCGTGTAATACTCTCAGTTGGCTTCCGCAGTGTGATGTGTGTCCTATCCAACCCCTTAGTCTCAGTTGAATGATTGACAAATGATTAATGACTGTTTTACTGATAATATAATCATAATGGAATGGAATGTAATATAATAAAAATAACAAATAAACTAAAAAATCGCCGAGAAATCGCCGTGACGTGCACCTAGTAACGAGAAAGCGTCAATAGCAACGATATTTGTGTCCAAGCTCATAAGATTCATAAGAGCCTTTAGATTAGATTGTCAAGGGGGACGGCACTCTCTTCAGACTGTCCACAAATAAAGCCCATAATTGTCCGCCCTTAGTTCCTCATCTCCAATGAATGCTACACAGAACAATATGTGTTTACGTGGTAAGCCACTCAATATTAGGCCCATAAATATGAGAACTTGTATGGGTTTCACAAGAATAAAGTCCACACCTTTTCTAAAAGCGCATTCGACGTTCTCCTTTCTTTATGCATTCATCGTAGACTTTTTATTTTTCTCTGAAAGATTAATATAATAATCTATTTTTTTTTATAGGACAATAATAATTATGATGACTATTATTATGAAGCGAAACTCCGCTATTCCTACAGAATTCGTTCCATATTTGAACCAATACAGCATATTTGAATTAGTTGTTTGATTTGGATTTCATTTGATTTTTTTTTCTCAAAGAAATAATGTTAGATAGTTAGTTACATATTTAGCTAGGTGGTTAATTAGTTAATTAGTTAATAATATAAATAATTAATAATTAGTTAGTTGATTAATTAACTAGTTAGTTAGTTTGTTAGTTAGTTAGTTAGTTAATAATATAAATAATTAATAATTAGTTAGTTGATTAATTAGCTAGTTAGTTAGTTAGTTAGTTAATAATATAAATAATTAATAATTAGTTAGTTGATTAATTAGCTAGTTAGTTAGTTAGTTAGTTAATAATATAAATAATTAATAATTAGTTAGTTGATTAATTAACTAGTTAGTTAGTTTGTTAGTTAGTTAGTTAGTTAGTTAATAATATAAATAATTAATAATTAATTAGTTGATTAAATAACTAGTTAGTTAGTTAGTTAGTTAATAATATAAATAATTAATAATTAGTTAGTTGATTAATTAGCTAGTTAGTTAGTTAGTGAGTTAATAATATAAATAATTAATAATTAGTTAGTTGATTAATTAGCTAGTTAGTTAGTTAGTTAATTAGTTAATAATATAAAAAATTAATAATTAGTTAGTTGATTAATTAGCTAGTTAGTTAGTTTGTTAGTTAGTTAGTTAGTTAGTTAATAATATAAATAATTAATAATTAATAATTAGTTAATTGATTAATTAGCTAGTTAGTTAGTTTGTTAGTTAGTTAGTTTGTTAGTTAGTTAATAATATAAATAATTAATAATTAGTTATTTGATTAATTAGCTAGTTAGTTATTTAGTTAGCTAATAATATAAATAATTAATAATTAGTTAGTTGATTAATTAGCTAGTTAGTTAGTTAGTTAGTTAATAATATAAATAATTAATAATTAGTTAGTTGATTAATTAGTTAGTTAGTTAGTTAGTTAGTTAGTTAGTTAGTTAGTTAGTTAGTTAGTTAGTTTAGTTAGTTAGTTAGTTAGTTAGTTAGTTAGTTAGTTAGTTAGTTAGTAGTTAGTTAGTTAGTTAGTTGACAGACACGTCATTTACCAGCTTACCACTATATATAACCCACGTTCCACCCATTTACTGGCTCCCACTGTATATAACCCACGTTCCACTCATCTGCTTACTCCCACTTTACATAACCCACGCTCCACCCATTTACTTCCTCAGATTTGTATATAACTCACTTTCCACTCATTTACTTGCTCCCACTTGTATATAACCCACGTTCCACTCATTTACTTGCTCCCACTTGTATATAACCCACGTTCCACTCATTTACTTGCTCCCACTTGTATATAACCCACGTTCCCCTCATTTACCTGCTCCCACTTTATATAACCCACGTTCCCCTCATTTACCTGCTCCCACTTTATATAACCCACGTTCCACTCATTTACTTGCTCCTATTGTATATAACTCACTTCCACCCATTTACTTGCTAACCTTGTATATAACCCACGTTCCACCCATTTACCTGCTCCCACTGTATGTAACCCATGTTCCACCCATTTACCTGCTCCCACTGTATATAACCCATGTTCCACCCATTTACCTGCTCCCACTGTATATAACCCACGTTCCACCCATTTACCTGCTCCCACTGTATGTAACCCATGTTCCACCCATTTACCTGCTCCCACTGTATATAACCCACGTTCCACCCATTTACCTGCTCCCACTGTATATAACCCATGTTCCACCCATTTACCTGCTCCCACTGTATATAACCCAAGTTCCACCCATTTACCTGCTCCCACTGTATGTAACCCATGTTCCACCCATTTACCTGCTCCCACTGTATATAACCCACGTTCCACTCATTTACTTGCTCCCACTTGTATATAACCCACTTTCCACCCATTTACCTGCTCCCACTGTATGTAACCCATGTTCCACCCATTTACCTGCTCCCACTGTATATAACCCACGTTCCACCCATTACCTGTTTCCCACTGTATATAACCCACTTTCCACCCATTTACCTGCTCCCACTGTATATAACCCACGTTCCCCTCATTTACTTGCTCCCACTTGTATATAACCTACTTCCACTCATTTACCTGCTCCCACTTGTATATAACTCACTTTCCACTCATTTACTTCCTCTCACTTGTATATAACCCACGCTCCACCCATTTACCTGCTCCCACTTTATATAACCCACGTTCCACTCATTTACTTGCTCCCACTTTATATAACCCACGTTCCCCTCATTTACCTGCTCCCACTTTATATAACCCACGTTCCACTCATTTACTTGCTCCCACTGTATATAACTCACTTTCCACCCATTTACTTGCTAACCTTGTATATAACCCATGTTCCACCCATTTACCTGCTCCCACTGTATGTAACCCATGTTCCACCCATTTACCTGCTCCCACTGTATATAACCCACGTTTCACCCATTTACCTGCTCCCACTGTATATAACCCACGTTCCACCCATTTACCTGTTCCCACTGTATGTAACCCATGTCCCACCCATTTACTTGCTCCCACTTTATAAAACCCACGTTCCCCTCATTTACCTGCTCCCACTTTATATAACTCACTTTCCACCCATTTACTTGCTAACCTTGTATATAACCCATGTTCCACCCATTTACCTGCTCCCACTGTATGTAACCCATGTTCCACCCATTTACCTGCTCCCACTGTATATAACCCACGTTCCACTCATTTACCTGCTCCCACTGTATATAACCCACGTTCCACTCATTTACCTGCTCCCACTGTATATAACCCACGTTCCACTCATTTACTTGCTCCCACTTTATATAACCCACGTTCCACCCATTTACCTGCTCCCACTTTATATAACCCACGTTCCACTCATTTACTTGCTCCCACTTTATATAACCCACGTTCCACTCATTTACTTGTTCCCACTTGTATATAACCCACGTTCCACCCATTTACCCTGCTCCCCACTGTATATAACCCACGTTCCACCCATTTACCTGCTCCCACTGTATATAACCCACGTTCCACCCATTTACCTGTCTCCCACTTTATATAACCCACGTTCCACCCATTTACCTGCTCCCACTGCATATAACCCACGTTCCACCCATTTACATGCTCCCACTGTATATAACCCACGTTCCACCCATTTACATGCTCCCACTGTATGTAACCCACGTTCCACCCATTTACTTGCTCCCACTGTATATAACCCACGTTCCACCCATTTACCTGTTTCCCACTGTATATAACCCACGTTCCACCCATTTACCTGCTCCCACTGTATGTAACCCACGTTCCACCCATTTACCTGCTCCCACTGTATGTAACACCACGTTCCACCCATTTACCTGTTCCCACTGTATATAAACCCACGTTCCACCCATTTACATGCTCCCACTGTATGTAACCCACGTTCCACCCATTTACATGCTCCCACTGTATATAACCCACGTTCCACCCATTTACATGCTCCCACTGTATGTAACCCACGTTCCACCCATTTACCTGCTCCCACTGTATATAACCCACGTTCCACCCATTTACCTGCTCCCACTGTATATAACCCACGTTCCACCCATTTACCTGCTCCCACTGTATGTAACCCACGTTCCACCCATTTACATGTCTCCACTGTATGTAACCCACGTTCCACCCATTTACCGTATTTTACATGGTCCCACCGTATGTAACCCACGTTCCACCCATTTACCTGCTCCCACTGTATATAACCCACGTTCCACCCATTTACCTGCTCCCACTGTATATAACCCACGTTCCACCCATTTACATGCTCCCACTGTATATAACCCATGTTCCACCCATTTACCTGCTCCCACTGTATATAACCCACGTTCCACCCATTTACCTGCTCCCACTGTATATAACCCACGTTCCACCCATTTACCTGCTCCCACTGTATATAACCCACGTTCCACCCATTTACATGCTCCCACTGTATGTAACACACGTTCCACCCATTTACCTGCTCCCACTGTATGTAACCCACGTTCCACCCATTTACCTGCTCCCACTGTATGTAACCCACGTTCCACGCATTTACCTGCTCCCACTGTATGTAACCATGTTCCACCCATTTACCTGCTTCCACTGTATGTAACCCATGTTCCACCCATTTACCTGCTTCCACTGTATGTAACCCACGTTCCACCCATTTACCTGCTTCCACTGTATGTAACTATAACCATCATATTTTTTTTTCAATTCTTATATATAGATGTCGAATGTAGTAGAGGTCAGACGCCTGGTGATCGTGACCCAGACGGACATAGAATGCTCCCTGTGGAGCACAGGTCTTCAAAAAACACTTTCAGCTCCCTGTGGAGATGAATTTTGGTCGTCCACTTTGTCTTTTTCTTTATAGATTCCCAAAAATCGGCCTGCCGTGTAATACTCCCAGTTGGCTTTCGTACTGTGTGTCCTATCCAACGTGATCGTCTTAGTTGTATTTCTTTATCCACTGGTATTTGACTGGTATTTTCCCATAATTATATGTCAGTGATTTTGTCTTGTCACTTCCATCCTTGTTTTCTCCGCTAACATCCATTAATGAAGGTCTGTATCTTCATGATTGCAATTTTTTGCTGTTCTCCATGTTTCACAGCCATATAATTGGACTGACTTAACATTGAGGTTGAACATTTTTATTGTCTTATTTAACTTAATTCCTTTGCATTTCCATGTTTCCTAGTGTTACGAATGCTCCTGTTGCTTTTGTTATCCATTTTTTATCCTATGTTCCTACATATTTGTTTATATTACTGCCCACATATATATATAAGATGCTCATGACAGTAGATGATGTTCGTGAATGTACCATATTGTAAATCCATTATTTTATCAAGGTTTTTTATAAATAAGGGCTCTCGTTGATGTTTAGCTGTCTAGTAGAGGTATTTCCCTCTATTTAATATTAGGTTATTACTAACCTCATTCATTCTTATAATTGTGATCTTATCTCTATTTATTTTAAGTCCCAGCTGTTGTGAGCTCTCATCAAGTATGCTCTCATCAATTATGCTGTGTCATCAGGTATGCTCTCATCAATTATGCTGTCATCAGGTATGCTCTCATCAAGTATGCTCTCATCAGGTATGATCTCATCAAGTATGCTCTCATCAATTATGCTGTCATCAGGTATGCTCTCATCAATTATGCTGTCATCAGGTATGTTCTCATCAAGTATGCTCTCATCAGGTATGATCTCATCAAGTATGCTCTCATCAGGTATGCTCTCATCAGGTATGCTCTCATCAAGTATGATCTCATCAAGTATACTCTCATCAGGTATGGTCTCATCAGGTATGCTCTCATCAGGTATGCTCTCATCAAGTATGATCTCATCAAGTATACTCTCATCAGGAATGCTCTCATCAAGTATGATCTCATCAAGTATACTCTCATCAGGTATGCTCTCATCAAGTATGCTCTCATCAGGTATGCTCTCATAAGTATGATCTCATCAAGTATGCTCTCATCAAGTATGCTCTCATCAAGTATGCTCTTATCAGGAATGCTCTCTCATCAGTATGCTCTCATCCGGTATGCTCTCATCCTCTATGCTCTCATCAGGCATGCTCTCATAAGGTATGCTCTCATCCTGTATGCTCTCATAAGGTATGCTCTGATCCTGTATGCTCTCATAAGGTATGCTCTCATCTCTATGCTCTCATCAGGCATGCTCTCATCCTGTATGATCTCATCAAGTATGCTCTCATAAGGTATGCTCTCATCCTGTATGATCTCATCAATATGCTCTCATCTGGTATGCTCTCATCCTGTATGCTCTCGTCATATGCTCTCATCAGGTATGCTCTCATCCTGTATGCTCTCGTCAAGTATGCTCTCATCTGGTATGCTCTCATCCTGTATGCTCTCGTCAAGTATGCTCTCATCAAGTATGCTTCTCATCAGGTATGCTCTCATCAAGTATGCTCTCATCAGTATGCTCTCATCAGTATGCTCTCATCAGGTATGCTCTCATCAGGTATGCTCTCATCAAGTATGCTCTCATCAAGTATGCTCTCATCAGATATGCTCTCATCAAGTATGCTCTCATCAGGTATGCTCTCATCAGGTATGCTCTCATCAAGTATGCTCTCATCAGGTATGCTCTCATCAGGTATGCTCTCATCTGGTATGCTCTCATCTGGTATGCTCTCATCAGGTATGCTCTCATCAGGTATGCTCTCATCTGTATGCTCTCATCTGGTAGCTCTCATCAGATATGCTCTCATCTGGTATGCTCTCATCAGGTATGCTCTCATCTGGTATGCTCTCATCAAGTATGTTCTCATCAGATATGCTCTCATCTGGTATGCTCTTATCAGGTATGCTCTCATCTGGTATGCTCTTATCAAGTATGTTCTCATCAGATATGCTCTCATCAAGTATGCTCTTATCAGGCATGCTCTCATCTGGTATGCTCTCATCAGGCATGCTCTCATCAAGTATGCTCTCATCAGGTATGCTCTCATCCTCTATGCTCTCATCAGGCATGCTCTCATCAGGTATGCTCTCATCAGGTATGCTCTCATCAGGTATCTCTTATCAGGTATGCTCTCATCAGGTATGCTCTCATCTGGTATGCTCTCATCAGGTATGCTCTCATCAGGTATGCTCTCATCAGTATGCTCTCATCAGGTATGCTCTCATCAGGTATGCTCTCATCAAGTATGCTCTCATCAGGTATACTCTCATCAGGTATGCTCTCATCAGGTATGCTCTCATCAGGTATGCTCTCATCAGGTATGCTCTCATCAGGTATGCTCTCATCAGGTATGCTCTCATCAAGTATGCTCTCATCAGGTATACTCTCATCAGGTATGCTCTCATCAGGTATGCTCTCATCAGGTATGCTCTCATCAAGTATGCTCTCATCAGGTATACTCTCATCAGGTAACTCTCATCAGGTATACTCCCATCAGTTATACTCCCATCAGTATACTCCCATCAGTTATACTCCATCAGTTATACTCCCATCAGTTATACTCCCATCAGGTATACTCCCATCAGGTATACTCCCATCAGTTATACTCCCATCAGGTATGCTCCCATCAGTTATACTCCCATCAGTTATACTCCCATCAGGTATACTCCCATCAGTTATACTCCCATCAGGTATACTCCCATCAGGTATACTCCCATCAGTTTATACTCCCATCAGTTATACTCCCATCAGGTATACTCCCATCAGTTATACTCCCATCAGGTATACTCTCCATCAGTTATACTCCCATCAGTTATACTCCCATCAGGTATACTCCCATCAGTTATACTCCCATCAGTTATCTTCAGCCCATCAGGTATACTCCCATCAGTTATACTCCCATCAGGTATACTCCCATCAGTTATACTCTCATCAGGTATACTCCCATCAGTTATACTCTCATCAGGTATACTCTCATCAGTTATACTCCCATCAGTTATACTCTCATCAGGTATACTCTCATCAGGTATACCTCCCATCAGTTATACTCCCATCAGGTATACTCTCATCAGGTATACTCTCATCAGGTATACTCCCATCAGGTATACTCTCATCAGGTATACTCTCATCAGGTATACTCTCATCAGGTATACTCTCATCAGTATTACTCCCATCAGTTATACTCCCATCAGTTATACTCCCATCAGTTATACTCCCATCAGTTATACTCTCATCAGTATACTCTCATCAGTTATACTCTCATCAGTTTACTCTCATCAGTTATACTCTCATCAGTTATACTCTCATCAGGTATAACTCCCATCAGTTTATACTCCATCAGTTATACTCCCATCAGTTATACTCCCATCAGTTATACTCTCCTCAGTTATACTCCCATCAGTTATACTCCCATCAGTTATACTCCCATCAGTTATACTCTCATCAGTTATAC
The DNA here is from genome assembly GCA_032433765.1 of Megaustenia siamemsis. Taxonomy (NCBI): domain Eukaryota; kingdom Metazoa; phylum Mollusca; class Gastropoda; order Stylommatophora; family Ariophantidae; genus Megaustenia; species Megaustenia siamemsis. Next base: position 28,138,570 of record JAVIAB010000104.1, on the reverse strand, counting down.
CCCATCAGTTATACTCCCATCAGTTATACTCCCATCAGTTATACTCCCATCAGTTTACTCTCATCAGTTATACTCCCATCAGGTTACTCCCATCAGGTATACTCCCATCAGGTATACTCCCATCAGTATACTCCCATCATTATACTCCCATCAGTTATACTCCCATCAGTTATACTCCATCAGTTATACTCCCATCAGTTAACTCCATCAGTTATACTCCCATCAGGTATACTCCCATCAGTTATACTCCCATCAGTTATACTCCATCAGTTATACTCCCATCAGTTATACTCCCATCAGTTATACTCCCATCAGGTTACTCCCATCAGGTATACTCCCATCAGTTTATCTCCCATCAGTTATACTCTCATCAGTTATACTCCCATCATTATACTCTCATCAGGTATACTCCCATCAGTTATACTCCATCAGTTATACTCTCATCAGTTATACTCCCATCAGTTATACTCTCATCAGGTATACTCCCATCAGTTATACTCCCATCAGTTATACTCCCATCAGTTATACTCCCATCAGTTACACTCCCATCAGTTATACTCCCATCAGGTATACTCCCATCAGTTATACTCCCATCAGGTATACTCCCATCAGTTATACTCTCATCAGGTATACTCTCATCAGGTATACTCTCATCAGGTATACTCCCATCAGTTATACTCCATCAGTTATACTCCCATCAGTTATACTCCCATCAGTTATACTCCCATCAGTTATACTCTCATCAGTTATACTCCCATCAGGTATACTCTCATCAGTTATACTCCCATCAGGTGTGGTGGACCTATATCAAATCGGTCTAGAATAAAAATGTCCACATCCAGAATTGAACTAGAGCCTTAAGCACGCAATCAAGAGCGACATCCACTGCGACATCTCACAGCGACATCCAGAGCGACATCGACAGGCGACATCACCGTGACATGCACAGCGACATCCACAGCGACATCCACAGCGACAGCGACATCCACAGCGACATCCACAGCGACATCGACAGCGACATCCACAGCGACATCGACAGCGACAGCGACATCCACAGCGACATCCACAGCGACATCCACAGCGACAGCGACATGCACAGCGACATCCACAGCGACATCCACAGCGACAGCGACATCCACAGCGACATCCACAGCGACAACCCACAGCGACATGCACAGCGACATCCACAGCGACATCCACAGCGACATGCACAGCGACATCCACAGCGACATCCACAGCGACAATCCACAGCGACATCCACAGCGACATCCACAGCGACATCCACAGCGACATCCACAACGACATCCACAGCGACATGCACAGCGACATCCACACGCGACATCCACAGCGACAGCGACATCCACAGCGACATCCACAGCGACATCGACAGCGACATCCACAGCGACATCGACAGCGACATCCACAGCGACATCCACAGCGACATCGACAGCGACAGCGACATCCACAGCGACATCCACAGCGACACCCACAGCGATATCCACAGCGACATCGACAGCAACATCCACAGCGACATTAACAGCGACATCCACCGTGGCATGCACAGCGATATCCACAGCGACATCCACAGCGACATCCACAGCGACATTAACAGCGACATCCACCGTGGCATGCACAGCGATATCCACAGCGACATCGACAGCAACATCCACAGCGACATCGACAGCGACATCCACAGCGACATCGACAGCGACATCCACAGCGACATCCACAGCGACATCCACATCGACATCCACAGCGACATCCACAGCGATAGCGACATCCACAGCGACATCCACAGCGACATCCACAGCGATATCTAGAGCGACATCCACACGACAGACTCACATCGACATCCACAGCGATAGCGACATCCACAGCGACATCCACAGCGACATCCACAGCGACATCGACAGCGACATCCACAGCGACATCGACAGCGACATCCACAGCGACATCCACAGCGACATCGACAGCGACAGCGACATCCACAGCGACATCCACAGCGACACCCACAGCGATATCCACAGCGACATCGACAGCAACATCCACAGCGACATTAACAGCGACATCCACCGTGGCATGCACAGCGATATCCACAGCGACATCCACAGCGACATCCACAGCGACATTAACAGCGACATCCACCGTGGCATGCACAGCGATATCCACAGCGACATCGACAGCAACATCCACAGCGACATCGACAGCGACATCCACAGCGACATCCACAGCGATAGCGACATCCACAGCGACATCCACAGCAACATCCACAGCGACATCCACATCGACATCCACAGCGACATCCACAGCGATAGCGACATCCACAGCGACATCCACAGCGACATCCACAGCGATATCTAGAGCGACATCCACAGCGACATCCACATCGACATCCACAGCGATAGCGACATCCACAGCGACATCCACAGCGACATTCACAGCTGTTTCCTTCAAATCCAAAGTGGCATTTTAATTATAAGTATACAAATGTTGTTACATGTAAATAAAGATGTCCTGAGGAGAGTACGTTCCACTTATTCTTGAGATTGTTATGTTCTTGGAGTGGTTCAAATTTGTGACACATGATCGCCATAGTCTCTTGACTTTAATGTTGGTGATTGCACGACAGTGTTAAAATCCCTTATTTTACCGCCGTTTGATAAGTATCTGTTATCGTTGCTGTTCACATTACCTTTCATCAACTGCCATACCGGTTGGAGTAGGCGATCATGTCCTTCCACACATTTCTACACATAGTGTAGTCTATCAATTCTGTTGTTGACTGTTTCCCATGCCATGACACCAAGCTATCTATATCCTCTCTCTTTGTTGTTCTCGACTTCTTTTTTTTCTTTGTATTTTGTCAGTTGTACCAAGAATTCCATCTTTCCTCATTTCATGATGTGCCTGATAAATGTCGATTGTTTATTTCTGATGTTCTTTTTTTCCAGACCTTCATTTTTTATGTTGTCATAAAACAATTAAACGATTTTCTGTTAAAGAATTTTTTTTTTAAATTACCCTTAAGATTAAAATAAATGTATTGTCGTTTGCAACATAATATTCCTGATACATCAGCGGCAGTAAGCTCATTGGTTAGTAAACTGGACTACAAAGGACAAGAGGTAAGGTTCGATCCCAACCGACGGCTCCAGTTTCACCCAGCCTTAAATGGGTACCTGATTTTTTTAGGGGAAAAGTAAAACGGCACGGGCGTAATACCGACCACATTATCCCAAAAATCATGTTCTGAAGGTCTGTAAAAAGTATGGTCACTAACACCATATTCCCTATACACAACTTGGCATGACGGGTCACTAACACCATATTCCCTATACACAACTTGGCATGACGGGTCACTAACACCATATTCCCTATACACAACTTGGCATGACGGTCACTAACACCATATTCCCTATACACAACTTGGCGTGACGGGGGCACTTTACTTTTTTTTTTTACCAGCGGCAGTAACTATCTTCTTTCTCTTCTCTATTTCTGGCTAGTGTCAGTTTAAGATGAAACCAACCAACAGCAGCAGCAGCAGCAGCACACAAGGGATGGACCAAGCAATGTTTACATTGAACAACACGATATATTTTATTGCTGCGAGTTGGCATATTTTTGAAAATGTTTTCAAGGGTTTGAACATAAATGTTTGTTCACAGTTCGTTAACCTTCGCTGTAGATAAAGTCGTTAATTGGATGGCTTCGTTTCAGACATTTTTGACGTTGGTAGCTAAGGACCTAACTTGTGCAAACGGATGGCATTGGCAAGAATCATTTTGAATCTATGAAGTGGGCTCATTGTGTGTTTAACTCAGAAGCATATGTGCTTTTTAACCAAAGACCTTTTTTGGGGACTCAATGAAGATATCCCCGATGGAAGAATAAGTGTACTATTAGTCCCATAAATTATTCGCTTCCAGAGGTTTATGATGTAAACAAAGCAGTTTTGTCATTGCAAGTGAATAATGTTCACACCTATAATTGGTCAGGATTGTGTAGCAGCAGCAGCTTTATAGCGAACACAGAAACATCATAGGATTGTGCTGTTCTGAAACAGCTATGCCATGCTATCCTAGAATTGCCTTTAATGGAATTACTGTGACCACAAACCACTCTCCATGTGTGTGCCACATATTTACACCCAGAATGAAATACTGAATATAACAACATCATGTGCCGTCTGTGATATTAATGACCACAGACCAGGAGCCTCCAGTATGATTGATACAACTGTTGCACCAAGCATTTCATCAGCAGAGCCAGATCTATGGAATGTTAATCTGACATTGTTCTTGAATGATGTCCAAGTTAATGAGACATCAGAATCGTGTGGCGGCAGCTACAAGAAGGGAGCGGAGAACATCAAGTTCTGCTGCTATAAAGGAGACTTGCCTTGCTATCCCAGAATTGCCTTAAATGGGATCACTGTAGTTGAAAACTTCTCCTCTTGTGTAAACTACACATTCACATCTAAGAGTGAATCAGTGAAGGTCACAAAATCATATTCTCTCTGTGGTTTTACTATAGCTCGTTTCAAAACATATGCCCAACTTCAAAACGCTATTACTGTCTAACCGTTTGTTAAATACTTTTGAAATTTTCCAAATGTTATTAGAATGCAAAAGACCCTTTAAATGTATATTTAACAAATATCTTGCAGCTGCAGTTTTCTTAAAGCGGCGATATTTCTTTGATGTTTGTCAAAATTGTAAATTGTGAAGCCCTAAAGAATAGAAATTACCGTAGTTGCTGGTCTACGATTAGTTTTCACTAGGTAAAGGCGTGGCCGTAATGGGGAAATAACTGGATAAAACAAAACACCAGGAGAATTATTGTCTGCTCAGTTCGAGGACGGACGATAATAATATCAAGGTATACCTGTATGTCCAATTTTCATAGTTGTGTGGTCCTGAAAAGGACCGTTTGTTGAAATAATTTAAGGTAATATAGGGGCCAACATTGTGGGGGCTATATACTTTCATTCTGAATCAGACGAGTCTAAAAGATTAATAACTGTTTGGGGTTGAACATTCCACAAACCATCATTTTTCCAATATTCCTCTTCCTGTTTTAAGACGTGGTCTTCACATTTAGCCCAATAATCTTTGTCTATATTTAATAAAGCGAGATTAGCAAGAGTCTTTACATCGCATATTTTGAATGTTGTATTTTCATCTGCCACTTGTCCTTTTAATTTTGCCCAGATTAGTTCTATTGGATTTAAATGAGCATGGTAAGGTGGCAGCCTCAAACTTATATGACCGTGCTCTTGGATAATCTTATCTATTTGAAAAATCTTTGTCCTCTGTTTTTGCTTTACTAGAGATAGTAATTCAGGTTTTAAGTACATGTTATTAAATTGTATGCGCTCCTTTGTGAGCCATATCTTAATAGCATCTTTTGTACTGGATGACGTCGGGACTTTATCTTCAAGTGCAACAATGTTGTGGTACGCTGCATTGTCCATTATTAGGCAAGATGGTCGATCTAGTGCTGGGAGAACAGAATTTTCAATCCAATGTCTAAATATGTGACCATTCATCTCAGAGTGATAATCCCGATTGTCTATGGATTTTGAAAGAAAAATGAGGTCTGCATTCTGTATTAGTCCATGTTGTCGACTACCTGCATGAGCAATTATCAAGCGCTGTCCTTTGCTGCTAGGTATTAATCTCTTAATCTTTCCATCTGATGACTGCCATTCCCTTTGGTTAGTGTGGTGAGCATTGATCCATGTTTCATCCAAGTACACAATATCATAACCTTGCTTGCGCACCTCTTTTACTTCAAGTAAGTACTTGCTTCTCATGACTACTATATGTGGCTTCTCACAGATGATGTTTCGTCCATTGGAATACTTTCTGAATGTAAAGCCTGCAGCTCTCACATTCCTCCATAATGTAGACTTTGATATTTCAATACTGTTGTTCTTTTTCAGCGATACTTTTAATTTTCTTATTGTAACAGTTTCATTCATACCCAACATTTTGCGAATTTCACTTCTAATAAGTTCACTGTCGAAATTATCCAACATTTTTGCTCTTCCTTGTGATTTTGTATATTTTGAACATTGACGGTCACGTGCTTGAATCCAGCGATTAAATGACCGTTTAGATAAATCCAAAATGTGTCTTGTCCTATTCTCAGGGTTTTCTAAAGAATGAAATAATCTTCCTCGTTTAGCCTCTTTGCAAAAATAGTCATACATTTTTATTGCGATGTTTTGTAAACTGCAGAATTTCATTTTAAGACTCATGATAAATGTTATTGTTGCACGTTACGCCGCTGAATTAACGGAAATGGAACACACAATGTCTCGTGTTTACTACAAGTGTCTAATTGTGTCAGACAACTCACGCGGAAAGCGTGCAAAAACGTGTGTATGGATTTGTAATCGCTATTTTTAACTTAAATAATGTAAACACTAAGTTTTGACTACATCAATGGGTCGTTATAAATTTATATAAATCAAATAAGCAATAATAATAACCAAATGTTTGTTTTTAATGAAATTAATTCCCTGTTGGGTTCTAATCATTATAACTATACATGCAAATTTGAAAAAAATTACAAAAAGCGGTTTAAAAGATATTGATTTTTAAAGTTGGGCACGACTTATGAAACAAGCTATAACTACAGGTCATGTGGCTTCTGTTGGATTGGAAATGATAACTTACCACCACTGTGTGTCTATATGTTTGGAATTGAGTCATCATCAATGATGGCCTAACATCATCAAGTGCTATGACGATCATCATTTTCGGGAGGACGTGAACTCCCATGGTATCTGGTGGATAGGCGGCAGGAACCATTGAAGGCTATGTCCTGAAAAGTGTTCCTTCTTGCAGTTTCCTCATATTCCAAGACCGGCTTGTTGCAGGAGCTACTGAGTTAAGTGCTCTGTGCACACCGTGAGCTGTGTGTCTCATCCGTTTTGATCCTGCTTCGATATCCCGCTTGTTTACGATGAATGATGATATCGTATGACAGGGAAAAGTTGGCTGTGTTCACTTTCTGCGCGGTTTCGCCTTATGTCTTTTGGCGTGTGCTGAGACTGCTACGATGGGGACTACAGTTACCTTTCTTTGTTTGGAGATGAGTTAGTAATTCGGATGATTCCACTGGCACGGGCGGTTGAGCAATTATGGATTTTAATTCGTTTGCTGTGATACCGAGGCCTTCCATAACCAATAACCAATAACAATCAACGCAGACCTATGGGTTACATACAAGACAAATTAAAAAAAAAACTATAACAATGAAAAATTGCAAGAAACATGATTCAAGCTACATCATCATCAGTGACTGTTTCTACTGGCGTGGGTGATCATGTCTCTCCATAGTTCCCTACTTCTAAACCTGTAAGTCTATATTTCATCAAATAACGATTTGAAAAACCGATTTCAGCTAGATTAGACCTGTCAGCTCAGACATTCAATAGACTTAGCAAAATTTGGCGCTCAACTAGTCTCCCTCTAACCTCAGACATTCAATAGACTTAGAAACATTTGGCGCGTTCAACTAGTCTCCCTATCAGCTCAGACATTCAATAGACTTAGAAACATTTGGCGCTCAACTAGTCTCCCTCTCAGCTCAGACATTCAATAGACTTAGAAACATTTGGCGCGTTCAACTAGTCTCCCTCTCAGCTCAGACATTCAATAGACTTAGAAACATTTGGCGTTCAACTAGTCTCCCTATCAGCTCAGACATTCAATAGACTTAGAAACATTTGTCGCTCAACTAGTCTCCCTATCAGCTCAGACATTCAATAGACTTAGAAACATTTGGCGCTCAACTAGTCTCCCTCTCAGCTCAGACATTCAATAGACTTAGAAACATTTGGCGTTCAACTAGTCTCCCTATCAGCTCAGACATTCAATAGACTTAGCAAAATTTGGCGCTCAACTAGTCTCCCTCTAACCTCAGACATTCAATAGACTTAGAAACATTTGGCGCGTTCAACTAGTCTCCCTATCAGCTCAGACATTCAATAGACTTAGAAACATTTGTCGCTCAACTAGTCTCCCTATCAGCTCAGACATTCAATAGACTTAGAAACATTTGGCGCTCAACTAGTCTCCCTCTCAGCTCAGACATTCAATAGACTTAGAAACATTTGGCGTTCAACTAGTCTCCCTATCAGCTCAGACATTCAATAGACTTAGAAACATTTGGCGCGTTCAACTAGTCTCCCTATCAGCTCAGACATTCAATAGACTTAGAAACATTTGTCGCGTTCAACTAGTCTCCCTATCAGCTCAGACATTCAATAGACTTAGAAACATTTGTCGCGTTCAACTAGTTAGAATTTACACGTCAAATGTACGATCCATGCTCTTGTATGCAGTAGAAATGTGGAGAACAAACCATAATATAGAAAGCCGACTAAGAAGATTCGAAGGGCGCTGTCTAAAAAAAAATCGAAACATCCGTTGGGATCATCACATCACAAAGAAGTTCGTCAGAAGATCAGGCACTTCTTCTACTTCTTCTTTCCTTCCACATTTGCCTTTCAGCGTCGAGGGGAAATATAATTTGCGGCCTTTTGCTCTTCTATTCGCCTCTGCTGCTGTTGTGTTTCCTAGTATTTCTAATATTTTATCCATCTATCTATTGTATGGTCGACCAATGGGTCTGGAATTCTCACAACGGTTGCGATCAGACACTAACAACATCAATCAAGAAGTGAAAAGAAGTCGTTGGAAATGGCTAGACAATGCTCTACGAATCCAACGATATAATTGTGTGATAAGATACATCTGTTTCTTGGTTTTTTGGTGGGCCTCGGTAGCCTAGTTGGGAAAACCACCCGACTAGATTACCGACGTTCGGACAACCCGTGTTCAATTCCCGCTGGGAGCAGTGTGAATTGTACACGTGGTTGGAAAAAAAAAAAATACCCCCACGGTCGACCCAGCCGTTGGCAGAAATGGGTACCAGGGTATATTATCCTGGGAAGGTGAGGAATGTCGCTTCGCATCTGAGTTTCGATGCTTGAGGCTACACTATACAGAAATATCCGACATTTCTGGATAGGCGGCCGAGCACATATGGGTGTATACTCGCGTGCTAAGACGCCGGTTCAAGTCTCGTACTTTACCTTTACCTTTACATCTGTTTGCAGGGCTCAATTTAAGGCAAAAGAAGAGAGGACAGGGGAAGTGGTTTGAAGATAGCATCCGAGAATTGACAGAAATGTTCTGCGTCGCGTCTCGTCTAAAAAAAATCAGCTATTGATAGTGAAGTTCAGATTAATTGTGAAAATGCCATTAAGACTGCCTCAACGGTTGGCCCAAAGACTGCCTCAACGGTTGGCCCTAAGACTGCCTCAGTGGTTTGCCCAAAGACTGCCTCAACGGTTGCCCCAAATACTGCGTCAAACACTGCCTAAAAGACTGCCTCAACGGTTGCCCCAAATACTGCGTCAAACACTGCCTAAAAGACTGCCTCAACGGTTGGCCCAAAGACTGCCTCAACGGTTGGCCCAAAGACTGCCTCAACGGTTGGCCCAAAGACTGCCTCAACGGTTGGCCCAAAGACTGCCTCAACGGTTGGCCCAAAGACTGCCTCAACGGTTGGCCCAAAGACTGCCTCAACGGTTGGCCCAAAGACTGCCTCAAAGACTGCCTCAACGGTTGGCCCAAAGACTGCCTCAAAGACTGCCTCAACGGTTGGCCCAAAGACTGCCTCAAAGACTGCCCCAAAGACTGCCTCAACGGTTGGCCCAAAGACTGCCTCAAAGACTGCCTCAACGGTTGGCCCAAAGACTGCCTCAAAGACTGCCTCAACGGTTGGCCCAAAGACTGCCTCAAAGACTGCCCCAAAGACTGCCTCAGTGGTTTGCCCAAAGACTGCCTCAACGGTTGGCCCAAAGACTGCCTCAACGGTTGGCCCAAAGACTGCCTCAACGGTTGGCCCAAAGACTGCCTCAACGGTTGGCCCAAAGACTGCCTCAACGGTTGGCCCAAAGACTGCCTCAAAGACTGCCTCAACGGTTGGCCCAAAGACTGCCTCAAAGACTGCCTCAACGGTTGGCCCAAAGACTGCCTCAAAGACTGCCCCAAAGACTGCCTCAACGGTTGGCCCAAAGACTGCCTCAAAGACTGCCTCAACGGTTGGCCCAAAGACTGCCTCAAAGACTGCCTCAACGGTTGGCCCAAAGACTGCCTCAAAGACTGCCCCAAAGACTGCCTCAGTGGTTTGCCCAAAGACTGCCTCAACGGTTGGCCCAAAGACTGCCTCAACGGTTGGCCCAAAGACTGCCCCAAAGACTGCCTCAGTGGTTTGCCCAAAGACTGCCTCAACGGTTGGCCCAAAGACTGCCTCAACGGTTGGCCCAAAGACTGCCTCAACGGTTTGCCCAAAGACTGCCTCAACGGTTGGCCCAAAGACTGCCTCAACGGTTGGCCCAAAGACTGCCTCAACGGTTGGCCCAAAGACTGCCTCAACGGTTGGCCCAAAGACTGCCTCAAAGACTGCCCCAAAGACTGCCTCAACGGTTGGCCAAAGACTGCCTCAAAGACTGCCCCAAAGACTGCCCCAAAGACTGCCTCAACGGTTGGCCCAAAGACTGCCCCAAAGACTACCTCAAGACAGCCCCAAAGACTGCCTCAATGGTTGGTCCAAAGACTGCCTCAACTGTTGGTCCAAAGACTGCATCAAAGACTGCCCCAAAGACTGCCCCAAAGAATGCCTCAACTATTGGCTCAAAGACTGCCCCAAAGACTACCCCAAAGACTGCCTCAACGGTTGGCCCAAAGATTGCCCCAAAGACAGCCTCAACGGTTGGCCCAAAGACTGTCACAATGATAGCCCCAAAAACTGATCCAAAGACTGCCTCAAAGGTTAGCCCAAAGACGGCCCCAAAGATCGCCTCAACGGTTGGCCCAAAGACTGCCTCAAAGACTGTCCCAATGACTGCCCCAAAGACTGCCGCAAAGACTGCCCCAGAGACTGCCTCAACGGTTGGCCCAAAGACTGCCCCAAAGACTGCCCCAGAGACTGCCTCAACGGTTGGCCCAAAGACTGCCCCAAAGACTGCCCCAGAGACTGCCTCAACGGTTGGCCCAAAGACTGCCCCAAAGACTGCCCCAATAACTGCCACAAAGACTGCCGCAAAGACTGCTCCAGAGACTGCCTCAACGGTTGGCCCAAAGACTGCCACAAAGACTGCCCTAAACAGTGCCCCAAAGACTGAACCAACGACTACCCCAAAGACTACACCAAAGACTGCCTCAACGGTTAGCCCAAAGACTGCCCCAAACAGTGCCCCAAAGACTGAACCAACGACTACCCCAAAGACTACACCAAAGACTGCCTCAACGGTTAGCCCAAAGACTGCCCCAAACAGTGCCCCAAAGACTGAACCAACGACTACCCCAAAGACTACACCAAAGACTGCCCCAAACATTAACCCAAAGACTGCCCCAAACACTGCCTCAAAGACTGTCCCAACGACGGAACCAATGACTGCCTCAACGGTTCGCCCAAAGACTGCCCCAACGACTACCTCAACGGCTGCCCCAATGACTGCCCCAAAGACTGCCCCAAACATTGCCCCAACAACCGCCCCGAATGCTGCTCCAATGACTGGCCCAATGACTGCCCCACGACTGATCCAACGACTGCCCACGACTGACCCAACGACTACCCCAACGACTGCCCCAACGACTGCCCCAACGACTGCCCCAACGACTGCCCCAACGACTGCCCCAACGACTGCCCCAACGACTACCCCACGGCTGCCCCAACGACTACCCCAACGACTACCCCACGACTGCCCCAACGACTGCCCCAACGACTGCCCCAACGAATGCCCCAACGACTACCCCAACGACTGCCCCAACGACTACCCCACGACTGCCCCAACGACTACCCCACGACTGCCCCAACGACTGCCCCATAGACTGCCCCAACGACTACCCCTCGACTGCACCAACGACTACCCCACGACTGCCCCAACGACTACCCCAACGACTGCCCCAACGACTACCCCACGACTGCCCAACGACTACCCCACGACTGCCCCAACGACTGCCCCATAGACTGCCCCAACGACTACCCCACGACTGCCCCAACGACTACCCCACGACTGCCCCAACGACTACCCCAACGACTGCCCCAACGACTACCCCACGACTGCCCCAACGACTACCCCACGACTGCCCCAACGACTGCCCCATAGACTGCCCCAACGATTGCCCCAACGACTACCCCAACGACTGACCCAACGACTACCCCAACGACTGCCCCACGACTGACCCAACGACTACCCCACGACTGACCAACGACTACCCCAACGACTGCCCCAACGACTACCCACGACTGCGCCAACGACTACCCCACGACTGCCCCAACGACTGCCCCAACGACTGCCCCAACGATTGCCCCAACGACTACCCCACGACTGACCCAACGACTGCCCTAACGACTGCCCCAACGACTACCCCACGACTGCCCCAACGACTGCCCAAACGACTGACCCAACGACTGACCCAACGACTACCCCACGACTGCCCCAACGACTGCCCCAACGACTGACCCAACGACTGCCCCAACGACTACCCCACGACTGCCCCAACGACTGCCCCAACGACTCACCCAACGACTGCCCCAACGACTTCCCCACGACTGGCCCAACGACTACCCCAACGACTGCCCCAACGACTACCCCAACGACTGCCCCAACGACTGCCCCAACGACTGACCCAACGACTATCCAACTACTGCCCCAACGACTGACCCAACGACTGCCCCAACGACTATCCAACGACTGCCCCAACGACTGACCCAACGACTGCCCCAACGACTATCCAACGACTGCCCCAACGACTGCCCCAACGACTGACCCAACGACTGCCCCAACGACTACCCAACGACTGCCCCAACGACTACCCCACGACTGACCCAACGACTACCCCAACGACTGCCCCAACGACTACCCCACGACTGACCCAACGACTACCCCAACGACTGCCCCAACGACTGCCCCAACGACTGACCCAACGACTACCCCACGACTGCCCCAACGACTACCCCACGACTGCCCCAACGACTGCCCCATAGACTGCCCCAACGATTGCCCCAACGACTACCCCAACGACTGACCCAACGACTACCCCAACGACTGCCCCACGACTGACCCAACGACTACCCCACGACTGACCCAACGACTACCCCAACGACTGCCCCAACGACTACCCCACGACTGCGCCAACGACTACCCCACGACTGCCCCAACGACTACCCCAACGACTGCCCCACGACTGCCCCAACGACAGCCCCAACGACTGACCCCACGACTACCCCAACGACTGCCCCAACGACTTCCCCACGACTGACCCAACGACTACCCCAACGACTGCCCCACGACTGACCCAACGACTACCCCAACGACTGCCCCAACGACTTCCCCACGACTGGCCCAACGACTACCCCAACGACTGCCCCACGACTGACCCAACGACTACCCCAACGACTGCCCCAACGATTGCCCCACTTTCGCCCAAAGGTCCGACTAAAACAAATGCCCTAAAGACTGTCCTAAAGACTGCCCTAAAGACCGCCCCAACGACTGCTCCAAGGATTGCCCCAACGACTGCCCTAAAGACTACCAACGACTGCCCTAAAGACAGACCCAACGACTGCCCTAAAGACAGACCCAACGACTGCCCTAAAGACTGCCCCAACGACTGCCCTAAAGACTGCCCCAACGACTGCCCTAAAGACTGTCCTTAAGACTGCCTTAAAGACCGCCCCAACGACAGCCCCAAGGATTGCCCAACGACTGCCCTAAAGACCGCCCCAACGACTGCCCTAAAGCCTGACCCAACGACTGCCCTAAAGACTGCCCCAACGACTGCCCTAAAGACTGCCTCAACGACTGCCCTAAAGACTGCCTCAACGACTGCCCTAAAGACTGACACAACGACTGCCCTAAAGACTGCCCCAACGACTGCCCTAAAGACTGACTCAACGACTGCCCTAAAGACTGTCCCAACGACTGCCCTAAAGACTGCCGCAACGACTGCAATAAAGACTGACCCAACGACTGCCCTAAAGACAGCCCCAACGACTGCCCTAAAGACAGCCCCAACGACTGCCCTAAAGACAGACCCAACGACTGCCCTAAAGACAGACCCAACGACTGCCCTAAAGACAGACCCAACGACTGCCCTAAAGACAGACCCAACGACTGCCCTAAAGACAGACCCAACGACTGCCCTAAAGACAGACCCAACGACTGCCCTAAAGACAGACCCAACGACTGCCCTAAAGACAGACCCAACGACTGCCCTAAAGACAGACCCAACTACTGCCCTAAAGACAGACCCAACGACTGCCCTAAAGACTGACCCAACGACTGCCCTAAAGACACACCCAACGACTGCCCTAAAGACAGACCCAACGACTGCCCTAAAGACAGACCCAACGACTGCCCTAAAGACAGACCCAACGACTGCCCTAAAGACTGACCCAACGACTGCCCTAAAGACAGACCCAACGACTGCCCTAAAGACAGACCCAACGACTGCCCTAAAGACAGACCCAACGACTGCCCTAAAGACTGACCCAACGACTGCCCTAAAGACTGACCCAACGACTGCCCTAAAGACTGCCCCAACGACTGCCCTAAAGACAGACCCAACGACTGCCCTAAAGACAGACCCAACGACTGCCCTAAAGACTGACCCAACGACTGCCCTAAAGACAGACCCAACGACTGCCCTGAAGACAGACCCAACGACTGCCCTAAAGACAGACCCAACGACTGCCCTAAGACAGACCCAACGACTGCCCTAAAGACTGCCCCAACGACTGCCCTAAAGACTGACCCAACGACTTCCCTAAAGACTGTCCCAACGAATGCCCTAAAGACTGCCCCAACGACTGCCCTAAAGACTGCCCCAACGACTGCCCTAACGACTGCCCCAACGACTGCCCTAAAGACAGACCCAACGACTGCCCTAAAGACTGTCCCAACGACTGCCCTAAAGACAGAACCAACGACTGCCCTAAAGACTGCCCCAACGACTGCCCTAAAGACAGACCAACGACTGCCCTAAAGACTGCCCCAACGACTGCCCTAAAGACAGACCCAACGACTGCCTAAAGACAGACCCAACGACTGCCCTAAAGACTGACCCAACGACTGCCCTAAAGACAGACCCAACGACTGCCCTAAAGACAGACCCAACGACTGCCCTAAAGACTGACCCAACGACTGCCCTAAAGACTGTCCCAACGAATGCCCTAAAGACTGCCCCAACGACTGCCCTAAAGACTGCCCCAACGACTGCCCTAAAGACTGCCCCAACGACTGCCTAAAGACTGCCCCAACGACTGCCCTAAAGACTGCCCCAACGACTGCCCTAAAAACTGCCCTAACGACTGCCCTAAAGACTGCCCCAACGACTGCCCTAAAGACTGCCCCAACGATTGCCCTAAAGACTGACCCAACGACTGCCCTAAAGACTGCCTCAACGACTGCCCTAAAGACTGCCCCAACGATTGCCCTAAAGACCGCCCCAACGACTGTCCTAAAGACTGCCTCAACGACTGCCCTAAAGATTGACCCAAAGATTGCCCTAAAGATTGACCCAACGATTGCCCTAAAGACCGCCCCAACGACTGCCCTAAAGACTGCCTCAACGACTGCCCTAAGACTGCCCCAACGATTGCCCTGAAGACAGCCCCAACGACTGCCCTAAAGACTGCCTCAACGACTGCCCTAAAGACTGACCCAACGATTGCCCTAAAGACTGCCCCAACGACAGTCCTAAAGACTGCCCCAACGACTGCCTTAAAGACTGCCCCAACGATTGCCCTAAAGACTGCCCCAACGACTGCCCTAAAGACTGCCCCAACGATTGCCCTAAAGACTGACCCAACGACTTCCCTAAAGACTGTCCCAACGAATGCCCTAAAGACTGCCCCAACGACTGCCCTAAAGACTGCCCCAACGACTGCCCTAACGACTGCCCCAACGACTGCCCTAAAGACAGACCCAACGACTGCCCTAAAGACTGTCCCAACGACTGCCCTAAAGACAGAACCAACGACTGCCCTAAAGACTGCCCCAACGACTGCCCTAAAGACAGACCCAACGACTGCCCTAAAGACTGCCCCAACGACTGCCCTAAAGACAGACCCAACGACTGCCCTAAAGACAGACCCAACGACTGCCCTAAAGACTGACCCAACGACTGCCCTAAAGACAGACCCAACGACTGCCCTAAAGACAGACCCAACGACTGCCCTAAAGACTGACCCAACGACTGCCCTAAAGACTGTCCCAACGAATGCCCTAAAGACTGCCCAACGACTGCCCTAAAGACTGCCCCAACGACTGCCTAAAGACTGCCCCAACGACTGCCCTAAAGACTGCCCCAACGACTGCCCTAAAGACTGCCCCAACGACTGCCCTAAAAACTGCCCTAACGACTGCCCTAAAGACTGCCCCAACGACTGCCCTAAAGACAGCCCCAACGATTGCCCTAAAGACCGCCCCAACGACTGCCCTAAAGACTGCCTCAACGACTGCCCTAAAGACTGCCCCAACGATTGCCCTAAAGACCGCCCCAACGACTGTCCTAAAGACTGCCTCAACGACTGCCCTAAAGATTGACCCAACGATTGCCCTAAAGATTGACCCAACGATTACCCTAAAGACCGCCCCAACGACTGCCCTAAAGACTGCCTCAACGACTGCCCTAAAGACTGCCCAACCGATTGCCCTGAAGACTGCCCCAACGACTGCCCTAAAGACTGCCTCAACGACTGCCCTAAAGACTGACCCAACGATTGCCCTAAAGACTGCCCAACGACTGTCCTAAAGACTGCCCCAACGACTGCCCTAAAGACTGCCCCAACGATTGCCCTAAAGACTGCCCCAACGACTGCCCTAAAGACTGACCCAACGATTGCCCTAAAGACTGACCCTACGACTGCCCTAAAGACTGACCCAACGACTGCCCTAAAGACTGCCTCAACGACTGTCCTAAAGACTGCCCCAACGACTGCCCTAAAGACTGCCCCAACGACTGTCCTAAAGACTGACCCAACGACTGCCCTAAAGACTGCCCCAACGACTGTCCTAAAGACTGCCCCAACGACTGCCCTAAAGACTGCCCCAACGATTGCCCTAAAGACTGCCCCAACGACTACCCTAAAGACTGACCCAACGATTGCCCTAAAGACTGACCCAACGACTGCCCTAAAGACTGACCCAACGACTGCCCTAAAGACTGACCAACGACTGCCCTAAAGACTGACCCAACGACTGCCCTAAAGACTGCCCCAACGACTGCCCTAAAGACTGCCCCAACGACTGCCCTAAAGACTGCCCCAACGACTGCCCTAAAGACTGCCCCAACGATTGCCCTAAAGACTGCCCCAACGACTGCCCTAAAGACTGACCCAACGATTGCCCTAAAGACTGCCCCAACGACTGCCCTAAAGACTGCCCCAACGACTGCCCTAAAGACTGCCCCAACGATTGCCCTAAAGACCGCCCAACGACTGCCCTAAAGGCTGCCCCAACGACTGCCCTAAAGACTGCCTCAACGACTGCCCTAAAGACTGACCCAACGATTGCCCTAAAGACTGCCCCAACGACTGCCCTAAAGACTGCCCCAACGACTGCCCTAAAGACTGCCTCAACGACTGCCCTAAAGACTGCCCCAACGACTGCCCTAAAGACTGCCCCAACGACTGCCCTAAAGACTGCCTCAACGACTGCCCTAAAGACTGACCCAACGACTGCCCTAAAGACTGCCTCAACGACTGCCCTAAAGACTGCCCCAACGACTGCCCTAAAGACAGACCCAACGACTGCCCTAAAGACTGCCCCAACGATTGCCCTAAAGACTGCCTCAACGACTGCCCTAAAGACTGCCCCAACGACTGCCCTAAATACTGCCTCAACGACTGCCCTAAAGACTGCCCCAACGATTGCCCTAAAGACTGCCCCAACGACTGCCCTAAAGACTGCCCCAACGACTGCCCTAAAGACTGACCCAACGATTGCCCTAAAGACCGCCCCAACGACTGCCCTAAAGACCGCCCCAACGACTGCCCTAAAGACTGCCCCAACGATTGCCCTAAAGACGCCCCAACGACTGCCCTAAAGACTGCCTCAACGACTGCCCTAAAGACCGCCCCAACGACTGCCCTAAAGACTGCCTCAACGACTGCCCTAAAGACTGACCCAACGACTGCCCTAAAGACTGACCCAACGACTGCCCTAAAGACCGCCCCAACGACTGCCCTAAAGACTGCCTCAACGATTGCCCTAAAGACTGCCCCAACGATTGCCCTAAAGACCGCCCCAACGACTGCCCTAAAGACTGCCCCAACGACTGCCCTAAAGACTGACCCAACGATTGCCCTAAAGACCGCCCCAACGACTGCCCTAAAGACCGCCCCAACGACTGCCCTAAAGACTGCCTCAACGACTGCCCTAAAGACCGCCCCAACGACTGCCCTAAAGACTGCCTCAACGACTGCCCTAAAGACTGCCCCAACGATTGCCCTAAAGACCGCCCCAACGACTGCCCTAAAGACTGCCCCAACGACTGCTCTAAAGACTGCCCCAACGACTGCCCTAAAGACTGCCCCAACGACTGCCCTAAAGACTGCCCCAACGACTGCCCTAAAGACTGCCCAACGACTGCCCTAAAGACTGCCCCAACGACTGCCCTAAAGACTGCCCCAACGACTGCCCTAAAGACTGCCCCAACGACTGCCCTAAAGACTGCCCCAACGACTGCCCTAAAGACTGCCCCAACGACTGCCCTAAAGACTGCCCCAACGACTGCCCTAAAGACTGCCCCAACGACTGCCCTAAAGACTGCCCCAACGACTGCCCTAAAGACTGCCCCAACGACTGCCCTAAAGACTGCCCCAACGACTGCCCTAAAGACTGCCCCAACGACTGCCCTAAAGACTGCCCCAACGACTGCCCTAAAGACTGCCCCAACGACTGCCCTAAAGACTGCCCCAACGACTGCCCTAAAGACTGCCCCAACGACTGCCCTAAAGACTGCCCAACGACTGCCCTAAAGACTGACCCAACGACTGCCCTAAAGACTGCCCCAACGACTGCCCTAAAGACTGCCCCAACGACTGCCCTAAAGACTGCCCCAACGACTGCCCTAAAGACTGCCCCAACGACTGCCCTAAAGACTGCCCCAACGACTGCCCTAAAGACTGCCCCAACGACTGCCCTAAAGACTGCCCCAACGACTGCCCTAAAGACTGCCCCAACGACTGCCCTAAAGACTGCCCAACGACTGCCCTAAAGACTGCCCCAACGACTGCTCTAAAGACTGCCCCAACGACTGCCCTAAAGACTGACCCAACGACTGCCCTAAAGACCGCCCCAACGACTGCCCTAAAGACTGCCTCAACGACTGCCCTAAAGACCGCCCCAACGACTGCCCTAAAGACTGCCTCAACGACTGCCCTAAAGACTGACCCAACGACTGCCCTAAAGACTGACCCAACGACTGCCCTAAAGACCGCCCCAACGACTGCCCTAAAGACTGCCTCAACGATTGCCCTAAAGACTGCCCCAACGATTGCCCTAAAGACCGCCCCAACGACTGCCCTAAAGACTGCCCCAACGACTGCCCTAAAGACTGACCCAACGATTGCCCTAAAGACCGCCCCAACGACTGCCCTAAAGACCGCCCCAACGACTGCCCTAAAGACTGCCTCAACGACTGCCCTAAAGACCGCCCCAACGACTGCCCTAAAGACTGCCTCAACGACTGCCCTAAAGACTGCCCAACGATTGCCCTAAAGACCGCCCCAACGACTGCCCTAAAGACTGCCCCAACGACTGCTCTAAAGACTGCCCCAACGACTGCCCTAAAGACTGCCCCAACGACTGCCCTAAAGACTGCCCCAACGACTGCCCTAAAGACTGCCCCAACGACTGCCCTAAAGACTGCCCCAACGACTGCCCTAAAGACTGCCCCAACGACTGCCCTAAAGACTGCCCCAACGACTGCCCTAAAGACTGCCCCAACGACTGCCCTAAAGACTGCCCCAACGACTGCCCTAAAGACTGCCCCAACGACTGCCCTAAAGACTGACCCAACGACTGCCCTAAAGACAGACCCAACGACTGCCCTAAAGACTGCCCCAACGACTGCCCTAAAGACTGCCCCAACGACTGCCCTAAAGACTGCCCCAACGACTGCCCTAAAGACTGCCCCAACGACTGCCCTAAAGACTGCCCCAACGACTGCCCTAAAGACTGCCCCAACGACTGCCCTAAAGACTGCCCAACGACTGCCCTAAAGACTGCCCCAACGACTGCCCTAAAGACTGCCCCAACGACTGCCCTAAAGACTGACCCAACGACTGCCCTAAAGACTGCCCCAACGACTGCCCTAAAGACTGCCCCAACGACTGCCCTAAAGACTGCCCCAACGACTGCCCTAAAGACTGCCCCAACGACTGCCCTAAAGACTGCCCCAACGACTGCCCTAAAGACTGCCCCAACGACTGCCCTAAAGACTGCCCCAACGACTGCCCTAAAGACTGCCCCAACGACTGCCCTAAAGACTGCCCCAACGACTGCCCTAAAGACTGCCCCAACGACTGCTCTAAAGACTGCCCCAACGACTGCCCTAAAGACTGACCCAACGACTGCCCTAAAGACTGACCCAACGACTGCCCTAAAGACTGCCCCAACGACTGCCCTAAAGACTGCCCCAACGACTGCCCTAAAGACCGCCCCAACGACTGCCCTAAAGACTCCCAACGACTACCCTAAAGACTGCCCCAACGACTGCCCTAAAGACCGCCTCAACGACTGCCCTAAAGACTGCCCCAACGACTGCCCTAAAGACTGCCCCAACGACTGCCCCAAGGACTTCCCCAACGATTGCTCCAACGACCGTCCAAACGACTGCCCTCACGACCGCCCCAACTTCTGCCCCCACGACCGTCTCAACGACTGCCAAGGTTACGGGACTGATGGTAAGCATGTCTGTATTTGTTTACAATTCCTGTCCGCCATATTTGAACGCCTTGCGTCACCGTTAATCACCGTAAAGCCCAAATCATTATCTTTTTTCCCCACGTTTTATTGTCTCTTTTCTTTTATGATCTCCTTGCTGTAAGCTTTACCGCAGCTCCGCACACTCATGTCAAATGTCCTCGCTAAATCTCGCCGACCTTCTAATCAGGGATAAGTTATTATGTTTTTAATAACTGCCGTGGGTTGTGAATCTGTTACTTTTAACTGTTAGCCCAACTCTTTAGCCCCATAGCTAAAGCGTCCCCCAACCCCACCAACCAATCCTAATCTTTTTCACCCCTCCCCCCACACACGCACACATATTTACTCATCATCATCATTGAGTGCCGCCTCCGCATCGAAGGTTAGCTACCATGGAGCGCAATTCCGCTCTGTCTCTTGCTAAGACGGTGCAGGTTATCATAGAGGTATTTTCTATCTTTTGGTGCTACTCGTCTATGTTAGTCTTGGTTTGCCTCTGCTTCTATTACCCTCTATTGTCCCTTCCAATATTACTTTCAGTAGGCTGCTGTGTCTTTTAACATGCCCCCAAAATTTCATGTGTCTTGTTGTAATTAACAGTTGAGATTCCTCACCGTTTCTTTCTTTGGGATATTACGTGATGAGGCTAAAGTCACTTTCACGGTGGTCTGTCATTTACGTCTTTCGTGTCCTGAACATGCCTCTTGTGTACCATACACTTTGCTCTTTTCGCTTTTTGGGCCACTGATCATTTCTTATTCTTCTAATTCTGACATACACACAAAAAGCCAAAAAATAAATTCAGTAGTAAGAATTTATCTAGCGTCTCAGACACGATGCTCAAACATAAATAATTACACCCGCTCCGTATTTCTCCACATTCATCACCTAAGAGAATGAGATTCCTTACCTGATGAAGTCTTGTTGTCTCTATTAGGGTTTCTCGCATGCCGTACAACTTCTCCAGAATTGTTCCTAGGTCATCTACATATCAAGCTCTTATTCTAGGCACAATCTTTAAAAACACATTATCCCGACACACTTAAGTGAAGCTCGGTGTGTGTACATCGCTGTGTGTGCCTCGCTATGTGTACGTCGATGTATGCACCCCGCTGTATGTACCTTGCTATGTGTTCCTCGCTGTGTGTGCCTGGCTATGTGTACCTCGCTGTATGTACTTCGTTGTGTGTACCTCGCTGTGTGTTGCTATGTGTACCTCGCTGTGTGTCTTGCTATGTGTACCTCGCTGTGTGTTGCTGTGTGTACCTCGCTGTGTGTTGCTATGTGTACCTCGCTGTGTGTCTGGCTATGTGTACCTCGCTGTGTGTTGCTGTGTGTACCTCGCTGTGTGTACCTCGCTGTGTGTGCCTCGCTATGTGTACCTCGCTGTGTATTTATGTGTGTACCTCACTGTATGTACCTCGCTATGTGTACCTCGCTGTGTGTTCGCTGTGTGTACCTTGCTGTATGTACCTCGCTGTGTGTAACTCGCTGTGTCTACCTCGCTGTGTGTACCTCGATGTGTGTACCTCGCTGTATGTACCTCGATGTATGTACCTCGCTGTATGTACCTCGCTGTTTGTACCTCGCTGTATGTACCTCGACGTGTGTACCTCGATGTATGTACCTCGCTGTGTGTACCTTGATGCATGTACCTCGCTGTATGTACCTCGCTGTATGTACCTCGCTGTGTGTACCTCGCTGTGTGTACCTCGCTGTATGTACCTCGTTGTGTGTACCTCGATGTATGTACCTCGCTGTATGTACCTCGTGTATGTACCTCGCTGTGTGTACTCAGCTGTATTTGCCTCGCTGTGTGTACCTCGCTGTATGTACCTCGATGTGTGTACCTCACTGTGTGTACCTCGCTGTATGTACCTCGATGTGTGTACCTCGCTGTGTGTACCTCGCTGTATGTACCTTGATGTGTGTACCTTGATGTGTGTACCTCGCTGTGTGTACCTCGCCGTATGTACCTCGCTGTGTGTACCTCGCTGTGTGTACCTCGATGTGTGTACCTCGCTGTGTGTACCTCGCTGTATGTACCTTGATATGTGTACCTCGCTGTGTGTACTACGATGTATGTACCTCGCTGTGTGTACCTCGATGTGTGTACCTCGCTGTGTGTTTCTCGGTGTGTGTACCTCGCTGTGTGTACCTCGATGTATGTACCTCGCTGTATGTACCTCGCTGTGTGTACCTCGATGTATGTACCTCGCTGTATGTACCTCGCTGTGTGTACCTCGATGTGTGTACCTCGCTGTGTGTACCTCGATGTATGTACCTCGCTGTATGTACCTCGATGTATGTACCTCGCTGTATGTAACTCGCTGTGTGTACCTCGATGCATGTACCTCGCTGTATGTACCTCGCTGTATGTACCTCAAAGTATGTACCTCGCTGTGTGTACCTCGATGTGTGTACCTCGCTGTATGTACCTTGATATGTGTACCTCGCTGTGTGTACTTCGATGTATGTACCTCGCTGTGTGTACCTCGATGTGTGTACCTCGCTGTGTGTTTCTCGGTGTGTGTACCTCGCTGTGAGTACCTCGCTGTATGTACCTCGCTGTGTGTACCTCGATGTATGTACCTCGCTGTATGTACCTCGCTGTGTGTACCTCGATGTGTGTACCTCGTTGTGTGTACCTCGATGTATGTACCTCGCTGTATGTACCTCGATGTATGTACCTCGCTGTATGTAACTCGCTGTGTGTACCTCGATGCATGTACCTCGCTGTATGTACCTCGCTGTATGTACCTCAAAGTATGTACCTCGCTGTGTGTACCTCGATGTGTGTACCTCGCTGTGTGTACCTCGATGTATGTACCTCGCTGTATGTACCTCGCTGTGTGTACCTCGATGTATGTACCTCTCTGTATGTACCTCGCTGTGTGTACCTCGATGTGTGTAACTCGGTGTGTGTACCTCGTTGTATGTACCTCGGTGTGTGTACCTCGCTGTATGTACCTCGCTGCATGTACCTCGCTGTGTGTACCTCGCTGTGTGTACCTCAATGTATGTACCTCGCTGTATGTACCTCGCTGTGTTTACCTCGCTGTGTGTACCTCGCTGTGTGTACCTCGCTGTGTGTACCTCGATCTGTGTACCTCGCTGTATGTACCTCGCTGTGTGTACCTCGATGTATGTACATCGCTGCATGTACCTCGCTGTATGTACCTCGCTGTATGTACCTCGATGTGTGTACCTCGCTGTATGTACTTCGCTGTATGTACCTCGCTGTATGTACCTCGCTGTGTGCACATCGCTGTATGTACCTCGCTGTGTGTACCTCGCTGTGTGCACCTCGCTGTATGTACCTCGCTGTATGTACCTCGCTGTATTTACCTCGATGTATATATTTTTGAACTCCACTAATGAACCCCACCACTGAACCCTACTATAGAACCCTACTATTGAACCCTGATATTGAACCCCACTACTGAACCCTACTATTGAACCCTACTATTGAACCACACTATTGAACCCTACTATTGAACCCCACTACTGAACCCTACTATTTAACCCCCCTATTGAACCTTACTATTGACCTCTACTATTGAACCCCACTATTGAATCCTACTATTGAACCCCACTATTAAACCCTGCTATGAACCCCACTATTTAACCCCACTATTGAACCCTACTATTGAACCTACTACTGAACCCCACTATTGAACTAAAAAATTGAACCCCACTATTGAGCCATACTATTTAACCCTATTATTGAACCTACTTGAGGTGCGCGTGGCCGTGCAGCTAAAACCACTGTTCCGCTAGCTGAAAAGCCGACGTACGGTGTTCGAAACCCGCGGTAGACAGAAAAGATTTTTTTTCTATTGGGGGTGAAATAAAAATCCTGAGTCTCACGTGGTGGTGACTGCTTTGACCTAGCGGCCTTTATCCCTCTGGTTCTATTGTGAGCCCCCGACACACAGCAGCAATGGTACTATGTAAAAAATTGAACCCTATGAACCCCACTATTGATCCCAGCTATTGAACCCCAGTAGAAAGGATTTATTGTTAACCCGGAGCCATCTGTACTAATAATACCAGCGGGTATAAAGAAAATACTTCACTTTTGTGATGTTTTAGCTCTGCGAGCGGAAGTGGTTATGGGTAGAATGACGTCAGCCGGATATAACCCGCATAACTGAAGACGTCACGATTGTGGTGAGTATTCACAGACTCTCTTTCTGCTAGCTAGCTTTAATAATATATATGGCTGTTGCTGACTCATCGCCATCTGTAGAAACAAGCTTGAGGGTTGAAAGGGAAACCCCAGGAAAACCCCCAACTAGCGTGATATTTTTAGCTTTGCAAGCAAGAGCTGTGATAAAGTCGGTCCTATTATATGGCTGTGAAACATGGAGAACTACTAAAAATGACAATCATGAAGATACAGACCTTCATTAATGGATGCTTACGCAAAATAAAAGGATGGAAGTGGCAGGACAAAATCACTAACATAGAATTATGGAAATGTACCAGTCAAATACCAATGGATAAAGAGATACAGCGAAGACGATGGCGTTGCATAGGACACACACTGCGGGAGAAAATTGAGAGTATTACACAACAGGCCCCTTTTTGGAATCCCCAAGGAAAAAGATAAAGAGGAAGAACAAAATATTCTTGAAGAAGACAGATTGAAGCAGAGATGAAGATGATGGAGAAAACATTGAATGACCTTATTTATCATTGACCTGATAATAAATTATCATCATCATGTGCCATGCCGTTTGATATTCTTCCATAATTATCTATCCACAGTACATCGTATTAATTCAGTTGTTGATTGTTTCCCATGCCACGACAGCAAACTATCTAGTATTTTCCTTCTTTGTCGTTCGCGATCTGTCGTTCCCTGTATTTTGCCAGTTGTGACCAAGTATTCCAACTTTCCTCCTCTCATGATGTCCCTGAAAAATGTTGATTGTTTCTTTCTGATGTTTTTTTGGGCACTCCCTTTTTGTGTTGGCCTCTTTGAGAATGTCTATCTGCGCCTCATCTAGTGTTTCTTTCTGATGTTTTTTAGGGACTCCCTTTTTGTGTTGGCCTCTTTGAGAATGTCTATCTCCGCCTCATCTAGTGTTTCTTTCTGATGTTTTTTAGGGACTCCCTTTTTGTGTTGGCCTCTTTGAGAATGTCTATCTCCGCCTCATCTAGTGTTTCTTTCTGATGTTTTTTAGGGACTCCCTTTTTGTGTTGGCCTCTTTGAGAATGTCTATCTCCGCCTCATCTTGTGTTGTCGCTGTTCCTGTTTTCTGAAGCAGGATGTGAGCCGAAACAGTATTCTTGTGCCTCATCTTGTGTTGTCGCTGTTCCTGTTTTCTGAAGCAGGATGTGAGCCGAAACA
The DNA here is from genome assembly GCA_032433765.1 of Megaustenia siamemsis. NCBI lineage: Eukaryota > Metazoa > Mollusca > Gastropoda > Stylommatophora > Ariophantidae > Megaustenia > Megaustenia siamemsis. The sequence goes on along the minus strand of JAVIAB010000104.1, from coordinate 28,112,186 downwards.
GTATTCTGTTGTGTTCATTTTCTGTAAAGCTGACACCATACATTACAACCCACTACTGGCTCATTGCTGCTAGCTTTACCGCAGCACTACATTTATTTTCCCTACTTTTTGAGAAAGTCTTCGTTTGTCTCTTTAGTTGCCCAGGGGACTCTCAACATTCCTCTGTGAAATGTCATCTATGTGGCTTCCCTTCGCTAGAGATAACGAGCTGGCGTACGTAAATAAACAACAAATAAACAACAAACACACAACAAACAAACCAAAAACAAACAACAGATGAATAGCAAACAAACAGTAATAAACAGCAAACAAACAGTAAATGAACAACAAATAAACATCAAATAAACAACAAATAACAGCAACAAACAACAAATAAACATCAAATAAACAACAAATAACAGCAACAAACAACAAATAAACATCAAATAAACAACAAATAACAGCAACAAACAACAAATAAACATCAAATAACAGCAACAAACAACAAATAAACATCAAATAAACAACAAATAACAACAACAAACAACAAATAAACATCAAATAAACAACAAATAACAGCAACAAACAACAAATAAACATCAAATAACAGCAACAAACAACAAATAAACAAAAATACACAACAACAAAACAACAAATAAACCATAACAATATAAAGCCAATTCTTGTGAATGTCCACATTCAATGGTTCTTGCATGTGACATTAATTTAGTATCAAATATAAGCAGGGAAATCGATGACATTTCCAGTGTTTTAAAGAAAAATACCTCTTGCTTCATATAAATAACATGAACCTGGTGACATATTACCTTCCCTTTTAAGAATGACGTAGACAGAAACCTATAAATGAATCATGTTCTTGTTTTTCTTGCAATATGTTACATGCACTTTTATAGCATCAATGAAGTAGGTAAATGCTCAAAAATAATTGGCTTGCACCATTCACAAACTGAGAAATAATGAAATATCCCGATTTGTAATCGGTTCGTATTTGAGTAAATAGATTCACATTCAATAAATTATCAATACACACAATCACATCAAAAATGACTTCCGTTTCTAAGATGGCGGATCTGGTCCACGTTCTCCCGATCGCTGCAAAAAGTGCATTCGATGTCTGATTAATTTCGGTTCTCCATCGCACTCCTATGCGTTAAAGTCAAGATGATGATCTACTTATTACATCTGCGCCGATAAAACAATGTCGTACGCCGGCAATATTCCATTTTCGACAAATCAAGTGTTGTGAATGCGACCTTCCATCGTCTAGCGCTTGTTCTGCGCTTTACGTCACATTGGTGCTGTTCATGACCGTTGTTGGATTTGCTTGACGCAAGTTATTCACATGTTACTTATTAATGTGAAATGCTTCGTCAGGCGCAGTTTTATCTCTTTAGGGAATTTGCACCGTGTTATGTTCGTCGTAGGCTACATTCACTAGAGTAATCAAGAATCTAAAGGGCGCGTCACTGCTGTGCTTGCGCCATTATTATGTGTGCTACGTCATCGTAATGGCTCATCGTAAATCCCTAGACCGGCCTTACGCTAAACTTACAGTAAAGTTGTTTGATGTGCGACGGGGATAATCTGACGACTAACTGTGTGTTTATATGTGCGAAATTGGAGTCAACAACGATGGCCTAACATCATAAAGGGCTATACATTTTAAAGAAATATGACGATCATCACTTTCGGGAGGACGTGAACTTCTGGTATATGGTGGACAGGCGCAGGAATTAGCAATAGTAGTAGTAGTAGTAGTAGTAGCAGTCCTGGCAGTAATAGTAGTAGTAGTAGTAGTAGTAATAGTAGTAGCAGCAGTGGCAGTAGTAGTAGTAGTAGTAGTAGTAGTAGCAGGCAGCATTGGTGGTAGTAGGAGTAGTAGTTGTAGTAGCAGCAGTAGTAGTAGTAGTAGTAGTAGTAGTAGTAGTAAAAGTAGTAGTCGTAGTAGCAATGGTGGTAGTAATAGTAGTAGTTGTATCAGCAGTGGTGGTAATAGTAGTAAAAGTATTAATAGTAGTAGTAGTAGTAGTAGTAGTAGTAGTAGTAGTAGTAGTAGTGGTAGTAGTAGTAGTAGTAGTAGTAGTAGCAGTGGTAGTAGTAGTAGAAGTAGTACTAGTAGTATTAGCAGTGGTAGTAATTTTAGTAGTAGCCTCTGTTAGTCATATTTGACTATGGATTTTGCTGCGCCCCTAGAAATGTTTTTTTTTCTTTCGCCGTGCATTTTCTTTTCCTATGAATCTGTCTGCTGTTTGTTTGAGTTGAGTTGTAGCTTTAGAGTGTGTTTCCAAAGATTGCGGTCTGCAGCTATCTCTTCATAGGCAGCAGGGTTTATGTTCAGAGTCTTCATGCCACGTTTACACACGTCTACAAATCAGAGTTTTGGGCGCTCCCTAGATTTTTTGCCATCTGCTAGTTGTCCGTATAGTATATGTTTTGGGATTCGGACATCTTTCATACGGTCTAAATGGCCAAGCCATTGTAACCTACGTTGTTTGAGCAGCGTGTAGATGTTCGGGAGGCCTGTGCGAGTGAGGACTTCCACGTTTGTCACGTTATCCTTCCAAGTGATATCAAGAATGCAGCGCTGACATCGCTTAAGCAAAGTATATAGCCTTCACTCTTGCTTTCCATAAGTTGTCCATGATTCGCTGTCATTTAAAACGGTACTGATCGTACTACAGTCGTTGTAAACTGCAGCCTTTGGTTTTAGTTGTCAGTTTTCTGTTTTGCCATACATGCCTAGAAATACGGACGAAGGTGGTAGCAGCTTTACCAATGCGGATGTCAATTTCAATTTAAAGATGGTTTGTTGTTGATGATGGACCCCAGGTAGCTATACTGCTGCACGACATCACGTTTCTAGTTGATGATGGACCCCAGGTAGCTATACTGCTGCACGACATCAAGTTTCTAGTTGATGATGGACCCCAGGTAGCTATACTGCTGCACGACATCGAGTTTGTTGTTGATGATGGACCCCAGGTAGCTATACTGCTGCACGACATCGAGTTTGTTGTTGATGATGGACCCCAGGTAGCTATACTGCTGCACGACATCGAGTTTGTTGTTGATGATGGACCCCAGGTAGCTATACTGCTGCACGACATCGAGTTTGTCGTTGATGATGGACCCCAGGTAGCTATACTGCTGCACGACATCGAGTTTGTTGTTGATGATGGACCCCAGGTAGCTATACTGCTGCACGACATCGAGTTTGTTGTTGATGATGGACCCCAGGTAGCTATACTGCTGCACGACATCAAGTTTGTTGTTGATGATGGACCCCATGTAGCTATACTGCTGCACGAAATCACGTTTCTAGTTGATGATGGACCCCGTGTAGCTATACTGCTGCACGACATCACGTTTTTAGTTGATGATGGACCCCATGTAGCTATACTGCTGCACGACATCACGTTTCTAGTTGATGATGGACCCCAGGTAGCTATACTGCTGCACGACATCAAGTTTCTAGTTGATGATAGACCCCAGGTAGCTATACTGCTGCACGACATCAAGTTTCTAGTTGATGATGGAACCCATGTAGCTATACTGCTGCACGACATCAAGTTTCTAGTTGATGATGGACCCCAGTTAGCTATACTGCTGCACGACATCAAGTTTCTAGTTGATGATGGACCCCATGTAGCTATACTGCTGCACCACATCAAGTTTGTTGTTGATGATGGACCCCATGTAACTATACTGCTGCACTATATCAAGTTTCTCGTTGATGATAGACCCCAGGTAGCTATACTGCTGCACGACATCGAGTTTGTCGTTGATGATGGACCCCAGGTGGCTATACTGCTGCACGATATCAAGTTTGTTGTTGATGATGGACCCCATAGTAGTAGACAAGGGTGTTTTGAGCAAGGATTTTAACATTTTTGCATTGGCATTTCAGCACGTGCCGTACGTGCAGCACGATACAGGTAGATAAGCGGGTGGTCGGCGGGGACTTATCTCAAGGGCTTATCTCAAGTGGGTGAGAGTGGGTGGTCGGCCTCGTGGGTGTCTTATCTCAAGGGTCTTATCTCAAGTGGGTGAGCGTGCTGGCTAAAGACACCAGTGGTTCTAAAACTTGTGTATCAGCGGTTCTAAAACTTGCGGGGGGTTTGCTTTTTTATGGGTCGAGTGTTATTAGTATCGTCCCAGACTAAGGGTGGTCGCTGCACCATGTGCCAGGATAGGGGGGAAAAAGGTGTGTGCCTTAGTATCAGCATATACCAGGTGTTAGCGATAGGACACATCATCGGGCCACATCATCATCATGCGCCACGTCGGTCATCAGGTGCCACCTCAGTCATCATCATCATGTGCCACGTCGGTCATAATGGGCCACCTCTGTCATCAGCAGCATGGGCCACGTCGGTCATCATCATCATGTGCCACCTCGGCGCTGGTCGGCGGTCGCTGGTCGGCGGTCGCTGGTCGGCGGTCGCTGGTCGTCGCTGGTCGGCGGTCATTGGTCGTCGCTGGTCGGCGGTCGCTGGTTGGATCGGGCAACATCATGTGTAGTGATTAAATAGTGACGCTCTCTCTCTCTCTATCTCTCTTATCATCATCATCATCAGCATCAAGCCACAACCTCAACAACATCATCATCATCATCAAGCCACACCCTCAACTCTCTCTCTTTCTCTCTCTCTCTCTCTCACACATTCACGGTAAAGCCAAACAAATAAGTCGCTCTATATTTCACACATATTTATTAATACAACAAATATACAACACATATGAGAAAATATATATATTACTGTCCGATTGTTGATAATTTTAAGCGTCCGTGGGCCCCTCGAAGCCGAATTATCCACGGGGCGAGCAAACGATAAATGATACGATCGTTTATGTGCTGTCTCGCTGAAAAAGGCATGAGAATTCTGTTAAGTTTCGCGCCTCGACACTTAAGAAGTATATAATAAGCACAATATAGACCGCACGTGTTGGTAAACAAATCTTGCAACACCCGCGGGTTGTAGACGAATGGAGCGTGTGAGTTTTGCTCTATAAAGTTTAAAATATCCACATGTCTGGGAGGCAAACCGTAGGAATCGAAATACTCACATTCGCCGAGCCCGTTGTAAAAGAGGGCCACCCAATGCTCACCGGGTTCTTGTGCCGGGTCGGTGTTTATGACAAAGGCTGCGGTCGCCGTTGGGTAGATGCTGGGGGGTAAGTGGTTTCGTGGAATGACACTAACAAGTGAACAACGTCGAACGAAAATATCTGACATCAAAAGGTTGTAAATCTCCATCGTGTTCATCTTCTCTCTCGTTCAAACGGTGAAGTCTGTTAGAATCTGCCTTGTCTTGGATACCTCGAGCACTGAGTCCAACTCGGCGTAGACGATGACTTGTAGGGGAGTAGTTGTGGGAGCGGCAAACTTGAGTTCTATCGACAAGGGTCCACTTGTGGCTAGCTCAAAATGGGAGCCGTCCAATAGACTAGACGAGAGGTCAAAACCAAATAGACTATATCCGTCCTTGAACTCTCTATAATCAACGTTATTCCCGGCGTCTTTACCAATCAGACCCATGGCCAGATTTGTGCCGAAAAAAGCTCTCGCGTATTGATTTCGGTCAAAGTCCATAGTTAGAGGCTTTCCCGAGATGCATTTCCCGTCGACCGTCAGGTTCATATAAATCAGACCAAAGTGTTGAAAATTGAACGGGTTAGCTGAATAAACACCATTAAACGCACTGGCCGTAATCAGACCTATCACTACACGGGTCGGTGTTTGAGACAAAAATAAATTGTCTTGACTGTGGGAGAACATCCCGCTAGCGATGGAAAATGTCTTGATGGTAACCCTCTTGATCGGGTACCGCGCATTCCCGCTCAAGAGAGCCTTTTCGTGAGCCAGAGAAATCGCGGGGTTTAGCTTAGCTTTCCTGACCACGAGCGCGGCGTAGGTGATAACACTCTTATAACCCGCAGACCTATCGTGAGTCACGAGGCTGAACACATCCTTAGAGGGCGTGAGTTTTATCTTTACGTCGACTCTGTTTAACATGTAACGATCCTGCACAAAGACATCAGAGTGCAAACGACCCATCATCCTCTTTACTACCCGAAGTCAAATCGCGCCGTGTTTTAAAACCCTCATTTTCTTTCAAATCGTCATGGTGGCCAGCTGTGTCTTTGTAGAACAGAGCGGCCGTCAAGTATCCCGTTTTCGCATCCTCCCCGTAATTTAGCGTGGCCTCAAACACTGCTCTAAAAGGATAGGTATTCTCCGACGGTGTAACCAACGTGTCGTTTAACGATACGTCGACTTGTGAAAATAGACTGTGAAGGTAATTGTTGACCGGTCCTACCTCAGCATCGGGTGGTACACTATCACCATTCGGGAGGGTGATCTTGACCCGCAGCTGCAAAAACGTGTTGAAAAGATCTAGATACTCCTCGCTGTTTCCAGAAATGAAAAACTCTATCGGTGCTCTATGCGACAAGGCTGCGATCGGACGAATTTCAATAAACTGACCAGAGTCTAGAGATGTCTGTGTGGGTGGAACGCTAAATAAATCCAAACCAGAGTGAAGACATTCGCACGATTTGGGGTGAACGAGGGACATTATTAGTCGAAAATATCCTTTGCCACCCTCGTCTTCTTCTTCTTCTGGTTGTACACCGAATGAAGGGGGACCTGTCTAGCTGTCGATTTTATCATCTTCGTAACCGGTTCGCCTGGTGTGGGTAACTTCATAACTCGCTTTCTGATTTGTCGTAAACCACTTCCTGATTGGTTATTATCACGCAGGTGGTCTACGGCCCCGTGTAGCAACCGCTGACCGGCCTCCTTAGCTCGGTCTTTGAAAGTTTCACCGACGTTTTTCCCGGCTAATGCGTCCTGTGCGACCTGCAGACCGGTCCCCAATCCTTCTCTGAGCAAGGCCTTACCGCCGGTTTTTAACCAGGGTAAAATAGCCCTCCCGATTCCACCGAAGAAACTACCGATTCCTCGACCGCTCTGACTTCGACCTCCTATAAACACGGGCATCCCATCACCCGCCTGACAACAGTAAAAGTCTTCGTATAACTCAACATCGCGATGAAGGGGGGTGTGTCTCACCATTATACCAGCTCGAGATGTTTCTTCACTCGAAAGTGTACCGTTAGCACCGACGTTCCGCTGGTGAATGGAATGGTTTTTCCGTGTTCGTTGGCTAAAAGGATCTCGACGGTATCGAAGGAAAATCTACTCAGGGGTAGGTAGTGAGGCTTATCGTAGATCTGAAACACCTAGGTGTGATTTCTATTGAGAACAGGCACGCTCCTTAGGAGAGGTACCATCACATCCCCGACCGGTCTGAGGGAAACGAGATCGCAGTAGACGTAGACATTCTTCGCAACGCTTTCCAAGTCCATTACCCCCACGCTGAAGATATCGGGAGCCGTGTCTGATATAGAGGTCGTGGGGAAGGCTAACATGTTTTTCAAAGTGTCGCTTATGGTAACACTGACTCCTTTTTCATAAAGTTTCAAGATGGCTTTATTCACCTCTTTTGCGTAAATGAATCTCATTTTTTTCCCTTTCACATCCCCGTTCGACTCATCCTCCGCTTTTATGATCGACGCATTCAACGCACCGATGAACGCATCGGGTTTCGTGTATAACCAAGGCTCCAATGTCACGTTGAAATAAAATCTAGCGTCGCAAATATCGTCGTTAGCGAGAGACTCGTACCGAATCCAGACATCACCCTCTATTACATTGAAATAATTTAGCGGAAACTGTATCTCCACCAGTGCGATATCATACTGCGCCGAAATGTCAATGGTCTGAGGGAGTTTAACGAAAAAGTGGCCGGGGTTATTATCCTTAAAAAGGTCCATAGATGCATTGCTGGGTAGGGTGACATAAAAACTCTTTTTTTTTTTTTTTTTTTTTTTACTCGTTTCACCGTTGCCTCTCCAAGTTTGGATTCGGTAGCATGTAACCCAAACAGCTGGTCAGTAGGGCTATCCACAGTTTTCCCTCCTTTGCGTCTGACTTTTCGGTGGTCAGATTGAACAGCGAAACCGCGACAACGGTATATATAACTACCACTTGACAAATAAAGACAAGTTCTAAATAGGGGATAGTTTCCCAAACACCGATCCCTGCGTGGTTCGCTCTCTATCCTCACTCCCGAGTTTACGGCTCGCAAATCGGGCTCTCCACCAAAAGTTTCCACTTCTTCGTCTTCTTCTGCTCTCATCTCTAGTTTTTGTACCTGACAATGTCCTTGGACGGTATCCAAGTGTTAAATGAGGAATCGTACCCGAACCATTTGACTAAACTCTCTCTTCGCCCGAATGATGTTCGTCGCTCGGTTATGATACTCTCGATTCTGTACTCGTGCTTGTCTCCAACTTTTTGAATTTCCGGTGTGTAGAATGACCCCTCTATCTCATCACCCTTATCGTCTTTGAACACATATGTAACGGGGTTTGTTTCATTTACTCGACTGATGGAAAACAGTTCCTCCGTCCAAGCCGGGGCATAACCTTTTTTAAAATTGGCTCTTCCCAGGACCAGTCTAACTCGATCACCGGGCTTATACAGGGGTCTTTGAAATTTAAAGTTGTGTTTGCTATTATACAACGTGTTCCATACCTGTTCGTGATTGTCTGCGTTGACGTCGACCGGTGACCTTTTTATACTTCTGTGATACGAATGGTTATAACTTCGAAGTAGGGCGGGTAGGACTCGGACATAAGACAGCTTATTGGATTTCGTGAAATATCGCCACATCCGTTGTTTCAGAGTCCTATTAAAGCGTTCCACCACGACGGCCTTAATATCTTCGTTCTGCGTAGTGAAAAAGTGAACGTTGTTGTCAGCGAGGAATTTCTGAAATGTTCTGTTCAGAAACTCTGACCCCTTATCCGTTTGAAAACTCGCAGGTTTCCCATCGCGAAATATCTTTCCGACGGCTTCCACTAAGGATTTCCCCGTTTTGGTTCGTATCGGTACAGACCACGCGAATTTACTGAAAACGTCCACGCAGGAAACCAAATAGGAATAGCCGTCGTTGTGGTTTTTCAAATGTCTCAAATCAATTTGGTCTGCCTGATATTGCTGTTGGGGGCCACTCGTTATAATGGGACGCCTTTCAAATCTGCGACGAATTGGTTTATGAAGGGTATAGGTATCCTGATGACTCAACCATTGTTTGATCTTTGCGAGTCCCAGTTTGGTGTTACGTTGCAGGGCCGTTGCACCACTATAAGCCCCTGGTCGATTAGGGTCAAAGTAATGACGTCTCAATATTTTCTCCACCGTTCCCATTTTGGTGTTGGGATTCCGCTCTTTCTTTTTTTAGGTCTCAGTTTATACGTGGTTACGGGTGGAGTGGTTTCATCACCTAGCTTTGGGGTTTCGGCTGCTGGTAGTGTTGATGGTGTCTTGGTCTGCGCTGGTGATACTTCGATTAGTGGTGGTGGTGGGGAATGTGTTTTTTCTGTCGCCGTGTTGTGTTGAATGAGATCGACCGAACCCAATGAGCGACGTTTATACTGCTCCAATCTAGTTAAATATTGATGCAGGGCACGTTGGTACACTCTGGCCTTATCGGCGGGTGCTAAATCCTCTCGGAATAGGATACGTTGCATTTCATCATCTAAATCTCTCAAGTTGTCACCGATCGCCTCGGGTGGGCTATACGACGTGCTAGTAGTCTGTGTAAGACCCTCGAGGAATCGAGGATCCATCAATATCATTTTTTTGGCCATTGTTACGCACCTAGTACGCCCCCGAGAATACTTAATATAGGACGGAGCAAAGCCCCTATGAACCCACCGGTTTGTAGAATCTCTTTCCGCCGCTTAAGATTCGGTTTCTTTTAGTGAGAAGTCTCAACTTGTGCTTGTGTCGACGTAGCTCGCACTTCTGTCGCTGAGTGAGTCTAACATTACCTTTTAATATGTTATGACAACACAGAAAAAGATGAGTTTGGGAGAGGCTGTTTTTAATATGGCTCTTAAACCGCTCGGCGAGGCGGCGCGCAAACATTTCAATATTTCACCGTGTCGTCTAAGTGCTTCATCACACATGATTCTCTACTTTGGCACATAGACGATTTGTCTCTCCCCTGGGAATATTTTTGTTCTCAACCTAAGATTATCAGGTGTGTCCTGACGAAGATCAATCAGCAAATAACCGTGAGGAGACGCTGTCGCGTCCTTAAAACTATCTTGGAGGTACCCCACCTGTCCTGGGTACATTTGTTTGGCCAGATTTATCATTTGACTCCCATCTCTCGGGTTCATGAAAAGGACTAAATAGTGCGTATTGAGACTTATGGTTCGATGTTCTTTATTTTTTCCAAATAGGTTTTGAACAATGTACATCACACTAATATCTCTGTGATGACTACCTTTGGTGAATAATTTTGTTACCCTCTCGTCCGTCTCAGACATCAAGTCATCGATGACGATCAGTCTTCTCTTCTTACCACCTTCCAATTTATCGACGTCTGGTAGACCCTCGATAAATCTCACTGACCTCATAGTCTCGTATATCGGTTGCCATTCCGCATAACACCATATAACATCATCCGGTACGGGGACAGCTAACTCGTGAAGGTTCTGTATAAACTTTTGTACAAATACCGTTTTCCCACACCCGGTAGGACCGGCTATCAGAGCTGTGAAAGGGTGATTCCATCGGGGATCCATCCTACAAGTGCTACCAACTTTAGTGATTATACCACCCACAAAAGTAACAAGGAGTGATTTTAGACCAGCACGCCAGGTTCATTAACACTTATTTTTTAAAAAAACCACATCCTATATAAACACTACAGGGGCGTTTCCTAGTCTCAAGCCGCAATACATGAGACCGAGTTGTTACACGCACATACATACACAATTATTTCACACACATCATATTTCCCACCTATCACCCTGTTTGGACCCTTCCTGAAGTCACGGAACATGTCGCAACACGACTGATAACGTATTACCTCGCCTGATAACATATTACCTCGCCTGATAACATATTGCGTTAGCTACTATAAAAAAACGGTCCTCGATACGATAAGCGTAGCAGGTATAAAAACCCCCAGCCGAGCAGTGTACACACATAGATAACCAGCGTCTGTTGCCAGGTGGCTTGTGTTTGTTTTTGCTTTGAATATGGAGTCGTGTAGCTTGAATACGCCAATTTCGTTTGCTGTCAGTGATCAGCGCATATTTATGTCACGCGGAAATGAGACTGTAGTTTCGTTGTCTAAAGATGGCGTTAAGGCAGTCTCGGTTTGTGTTTTTCGCAACCGACCGTTGATAAATATAAGGACATATAGCGGTGAGAGTTTTTTTAAGTTTCCTACCCGAACTGGGATAACACTATCGAGAGAGGAATTTATCGCTTTAGTTGATATGCGAGAAGACATTTTAACCGCATATGCTAACCTCAACTACACGCCACCTGTTGTTAACCACCAGATCAGCTACACGCCACCTCTCCTTAACCAGTTCAACTACACGCCATCTCTCGTTAACCACCAGAACTACACACCATCTCTTGTTAACCCGAATCTCATCAACTACACGACCCCTCCTTTTGTTAACCAAGGGAACCTCGCTCTTGTTAATCAGACGACAGATCCGGCGGGCAATATGGATGTCCCGGGTGTTTCAGCTGAGTTACCAATTACCTATTCCAGCTTTGATCAAGGTTTTGTCAAAATGGAGGGCGGATGTGTTGTGAAGGCTAATGAAACTTCCTACGCACCTGTGTTTGATAGACATTTAACACAAACAGACAGTACCGCCAAAACAGAAGGGAGGAAACCCAGACGCTTAAAATTATCAACAATCGGACAGTAATATATATATTTTCTCATATGTGTTGTATATTTGTTGTCTTAATAAATATATGTGAAAAATAGAGCGACTTTTTTGTTTTGCTTTACCGTGAATGTGAAAGAGAGAGAGAGAGCGTCACTATTTAATCACTACACATGATGTTGCCCGATCCGACCAGCGACCGCCGACCAGCGACGACCAGAGACCGCCGACCAGCGACGACCAGCGACCGCCGACCAGCGCCGAGGTGGCACATGATGATGATGACCGACGTGGCCCATGCTGCTGATGACTGAGGTGGCCCATTATGATCGACGTGGCACATGATGATGATGACTGAGGTGGCACCTGATGACCGACGTGGCGCATGATGATGATGTGGCCCGATGATGTGTCATATCGCTAACACCTGGTATATGCTGATACTAAGGCACACCCCTTTTTCCCCCTATCCTGGCACATGGTGCAGCGACCACCCTTAGCCTGGGACGATACTAATAACACTCGACCCATAAAAAAAGCAAACTCCCCGCAAGTTTTAGAACCGCTGATACACAAGTTTTAGAACCACTGGTGTCTTTAGCCAGCACGCTCACCCACTTGAGATAAGACCATTGAGATAAGACACCCACGAGGCCGACCACCCACTCTCACCCACTTGAGATAAGCCCTTGAGATCGGACCCCGCGGACCCCCCGCTTATCTACCTGTGTCGTGCTGCACGTACGGCACGTGCTGAAATGCACATTGCCAAAATGTCCAAATCCTTGCTCGAAACACCCTTCTCTACTACTACTCCCCATGTAGCTATACTGCTGCACGATATCAAGTTTCTCGTTGATGATAGACCCCAGGTAGCTATACTGCTGCACGACATCAAGTTTGTCTTTGATGATGGACTCCAGGTAGTTATACTGCTGCACGACATAAAGTTTGTTGTTGATGATGGACCCCAGGTAGCTATACTGCTGCACGACATCGAGTTTGTCGTTGATGATGGACCCCAGGTAGCTATACTGCTGCACGACATCAAGTTTGTTGTTGATGATGGACCCCATGTAGCTATACTGCTGCACGACATCGAGTTTGTCGTTGATGATGGACCTCATGTAGCCATACTGCTGTACGACATCAAGTTTGTCGTTGATGATGGACCCCAGGTAGCTATACTGCTGCACGACATCAAGTTTGTTGTTGATGATGGACCCCAGGTAGCTATACTGCTGCACGACATCAAGTTTCTAGTTGATGATGGACCCCAATTAGCTATACTGCTGCACGACATCAAGTTTCTAGTTGATGAAGGACCCCAGGTAACTATACTGCTGCACGACATCAAGTTTCTAGTTGATGATGGACCCCAGGTAGCTATACTGCTGCACGACATCAAGTTTGATGTTGATGATGGACTCCATGTAGCTATACTGCTGCACGAGATCAAGTTTCTAGTTGATGATGGACCCCAGGTAGCTATACTGCTGCACGACATCAAGTTTCTAGTTGATGATGGACCCCAGGTAGCTATACTGCTGCACGACATCAAGAATATTAGGCAGAATCATTCTGGAGAGACTAAAAGAGGCTATAGTGAAACACTTGAGAGATGAACAAGCAGGTTTTAGGAAGAACAGATCATGTGCTGATCAAATAACTACCCTACGTATAATAGTTGAACAAAGTTTAGAACTAAAATCCCCACTATATATTGGATTCATAGATTACGAAAAGGCATTTGATAGTTTAGACAGAAGAATGCTTTAGGAAGTTACTGAGTCATTACGGAATCCCCATAAAGTTTATTAACCTGATAAAAACAATGTATGAAGGAACAAAATGTAGTGTGGTGCATGAAGGACAGCTTACAGAAGCATTTGAAATAAGAACAGGAGTAAGGCAAGGATGCCTCCTGTCTCCATTTCTCTTTCTACTGGCCATAGATTGGATTATGAAAATAACTCAAAACAACAGAAATGGGATCCAGTGGTCACTGACCAAACAACTTGATGATTTAGACTTTGCTGATGACATAGCTCTCCTATCACACAGCCATCAACAGATGCAGGATAAAATGAGTATATTAGATGAGAGATCACAACAGCTAGGACTAAAGATTAATAGAGATAAGACCAATATTATGAGAATTAATGCAGTTGGCAATAACCATATAAAACTAGGAGAAATACCTCTACTAGACGTACAATCTTATATATATCTGGGCAGTAATATAGATAAAGAGGGAGGAACAGAAAATGATACCAAAATAAGGATATCAAAAGCAAGAGGAGCTTTCATTGCACTGGGAAACATATGGAAATCCAAAGAAATTAGGCTAAATACAAAAATAAAAATTTTCAACTCAAATGTTAAGTCGGTCCTATTATATGGCTGTGAAACATGGAGAATGACAAAATTGACAATCACGAAAGTACAGACTTTCATTAATGGATGCTTGCGCAGAATAAAGGGATGGAAATGGCAGGACAAAGTCACTAACGTGGAATTATGGAAATGTACCGGTCAAATACCAGTGGATAAAGAGATACAGCGAAGACGATGGCGATGGATAGGACACACACTACGGAAGCCAACTGAGAGTATTACACAACAGGCCCTTTTTGGAATCCCCAGGGGAAAAGACAAAGAGGAAGACCAAGGAATTCTTGGAGAAGACAGATAGAAGCAGAGATGAAGATGATGGGGAAGACATGGAATGATCTTAAAAGAATGGCAAAAAACAGAACGACTTGGAAAGTGTTTGTTGAAGACCTATGCTCCACCAGGAGCTAAAAGGTAAAAGAAGAAGACGACATAAAGTTTGTTGTTGATGATGGACCCCAGGTAGCTATACTGCTGCACGACATCGAGTTTGTCGTTGATGATGGACCCCAGGTAGCTATACTGCTGCACGACATCAAGTTTTTTGTTGATGATGGACCCCATGTAGCTATACTGCTGCACGACATCGAGTTTGTCGTTGATGATGGACCTCATGTAGCCATACTGCTGTACGACATCAAGTTTGTCGTTGATGATGGAACCCAGGTAGCTATACTGCTGCACGACATCAAGTTTGATGTTGATGATGGACTCCATGTAGCTATACTGCTGCACGAGATCAAGTTTCTAGTTGATGATGGACCCCAGGTAGCTATACTGCTGCACGACATCAAGTTTCTAGTTCATGATGGACCCCATGTAGCTATACTGCTGCACGACATCAAGTTTCTAGTTGATGATGGACCCCAGGTAGCTATACTGCTGCACGACATCAAGTTTCTAGTTGATGATGGACCCCAGGTAGCTATACTGCTGCACGACATCAAGTTTCTAGTTAATGATGGACCCCAGGTAGCTAGACTGCTGCACGACATCAAGTTTGTTGTTGATGATGGACCCCAGTTAGCTATACTGCTGCACGACATCAAGTTTCTAGTTGATGATGGACCCCAGGTAGCTATACTGCTGCACGACATCAAGTTTGTTGTTGATGATGGACCCCAGGTAGCTATACTGCTGCACGACATCAAGTTTGTTGTTGATGATGGACCCCAGGTAGCTATACTGCTGCACGACATCAAGTTTCTAGTTGATGATGGACCCCAGGTAGCTATACTGCTGCACGACATCAAGTTTCTAGTTGATGATGGACCCCTGGTAGCTATACTGCTGCACGACATCACGTTTCTAGTTGATGATGGACCCCATGTAGCTATACTGCTGCACGACATCAAGTTTCTAGTTGATGATGGACCCCAGGTAGCTATACTGCTGCACGACATCAAGTTTGTTGTTGATGATGGACCCCATGTAGCTATACTGCTGCACGACATCAAGTTTCTAATTGATGATGGATCCCAGGTAGCTATACTGCTGCACGACATCAAGTTTGTTGTTGATGATGGACCCCAGGTAGCTATACTGCTGCACGACATCAAGTTTCTAGTTGATGATGGACCACATGTAGCTATACTGCTGCACGACATCACGTTTGTTGTTGATGATGGACCCCAGGTAGCTATACTGCTGCACGACATCAAGTTTGTTGTTGATGATGGACCCCCATGTAGCTATACTGCTGCACGACATCAAGTTTCTAATTGATGATGGATCCCAGGTAGCTATACTGCTGCACGACATCAAGTTTGTTGTTGATGATGGACCCCAGGTAGCTATACTGCTGCACGACATCAAGTTTCTAGTTGATGATGGACCCCAGGTAGCTATACTGCTGCACGACATCAAGTTTGTTGTTGATGATGGACCCCAGGTAGCTATACTGCTGCACGACATCAAGTTTCTAATTGATGATGGACCCCAGGTAGCTATACTGCTGCACGACATCAAGTTTCTAGTTGATGATGGACCCCAGTTAGCTATACTGCTGCATGACATCAAGTTTCTAGTTGATGATGGACCCCATGTAGCTATACTGCTGCACGACATCACGTTTCTAGTTGATGATGGACCCCATGTAGCTATACTGCTGCACGACATCACGTTTCTAGTTGATGATGGACCCCATGTAGCTATACTGCTGCACGACATCAAGTTTGTTGTTGATGATGGACCCCATGTAGCTATACTGCTGCACGACATCGAGTTTGTTGTTGATGATGGACCCCAGGTAGCTATACTGCTGCACGACATCAAGTTTCTAGTTGATGATGGACCCCAGTTAGCTATACTGCTGCACGACATCAAGTTTCTAGTTGATGATGGACCCCATGTAGCTATACTGCTGCACGACATCACGTTTCTAGTTGATGATGGACCCCATGTAGCTATACTGCTGCACGACATCACGTTTCTAGTTGATGATGGACCCCATGTAGCTATACTGCTGCACGACATCAAGTTTGTTGTTGATGATGGACCCCATGTAGCTATACTGCTGCACGACATCAAGGTTCTAGTTGATGATGGATCCCAGGTAGCTATACTGCTGCACGACATCACGTTTCTAGTTGATGATGGACCCCAGGTAGCTATACTGCTGCACGACATCACGTTTCTAGTTGATGATGGACCCCATGTAGCTATACTGCTGCACGACATCACGTTTCTAGTTGTCGTTAAAGATGGCGGGTACAAGCTGTAGCATACCGAGCCAAATTTCGACCGACCCTCCTTCCACATACAGCCCTTGTTCCGCCTGTGCACTTCATTGAGTGATACATAAATATCATTAATTCACATATTGTTTCTTTTACTTTGGTAATGTTAGTTCAAGTTGCGCATGTAGGCGTGCCTGTGTACAAATAAGGCAGTTTATCCGTCCAATCAAAGCGCACGGTTCACTTCAGTTGAATCTTCAGTTACTCATTCGTGGTCACGAGGGTTGGGTAAGGGACTCGCCTCACAACAAAAAGTTGAACAGTTCCAAATATATTTCGATTCATCTTAGACCTCGGGTTAACTGAGTACCTAGACACATCGGAAGCGGACGATTAACAATGGAATCACCCAATCATGTTTGTTTTTTTTTTGAGTGATCTTTCATCTCGGGTTTAACTGAGTACCTAGACACATCGGAAGCGAACGATAACAATCAAATTCTCCCAATCATGTTTGTATGGGCGTTATCTTTTGACCTCGGGTTAAACTGTGTACCTAGACACATCGGAAGCGGACGATTAACAATCAAATTCTCCCAATCATGTTTTAGAGTGATCCCTGTCCTCGAGTTAAACTGAATAGCTAGACACATCGGAAGCGGACAATTAACAATGGAATCACCCAATCATGTTTTTTTTTTGAGTGATCTTTCATCTCTGGTTTAACCGAGTACCTAGACACATCGAAAACGGACTACAAACAATGGAATGACCCAGTCATCTTTTTGAGTAATTAAAAAAATCCTTTACAGCTGATAATCGGGAACAATAGGATGTAAGCCGGTGCAAGGCCATATTTCTTTAAAAAAAGAGTCAAATTTCTACAGCATTTCATCAGGATTAATCAGTTTTTTAAATACACTGGAACCCTCAACGTTACTAAAGGATGTCGTACTCTGTGCTAAGATTTACCTTAAAGTTTCCTGGACAGCTAAAAAGACCAATGGGGAAGTTCTCAAAGAGGCCAACACAAAAAGGCAGCTCTTAAAAAACATCAGAAAGAAGCAATCAACATTTTTTGGGCACATCATGAGAAGAGGAAAGTTGGGATATTTGGTTACAACTCGCAAAATAAGAGGAAAGAGAGTTCGCGGACGACAAAGAGAGAAAATACTGGATAGCTTGGTGTCATGGCATCGAAAACAGTCAACAACAGAACTGATATGATACACGGTGGATATAAGATTGTGGAAGAACGGGATCGCCTACATCAACCGTTATGGCACATGATGATGATGGATATGTTGTTTGTCACTATACTTCCTAGGTATTGAAATTGCTCCACTTGTTTTAGTTGTCTGTCATCTATCATTATGTTTTAGTTGTCTGTCGTCTATCATTATGTTCTAGTTGTCTGCCGTCTATCATTATGTTTTAGTTGTCTGCCGTCTATCATTATGTTTTAGTTGTCTGCCGTCTATCATTATGTTTTAGTTGTCTGTCATCTATCATTATGTTTTAGTTGTCTGTCATCTATCATTATGTTTTAGTTGTCTGTCATCTATCATTATGTTTTAGTTGTCTGCCGTCTATCATTATGTTTTAGTTGTCTGCCGTCTATCATTATGTTCTAGTTGTCTGTCATCTATCATTATGTTTTAGTTGTCTGTCATCTATCATTATGTTTTAGTTGTCTGCCGTCTATCATTATGTTTTAGTTGTCTGCCGTCTATCATTATGTTTTAGTTGTCTGCCGTCTATCATTATGTTCTAGTTGTCTGCCGTCTATCATTATGTTCTAGTTGTCTGTCATCTATCATTATGTTTTAGTTGTCTGCCGTCTATCATTATGTTCTAGTTGTCTGTCATCTATCATTATGTTTTAGTTATCTGCAGTCTATCATTATGTTTTAGTTGTCTGCCGTCTATCATTATGTTCTAGTTATCTGCAGTCTATCATTATGTTTTAGTTGTCTGCCGTCTATCATTATGTTCTAGTTATCTGCAGTCTATCATTATGTTCTAGTTATCTGCAGTCTATCATTATGTTCTAGTTGTCTGCCGTCTATCATTATGTTTTAGTTGTCTGCCGTCTATCATTATGTTCTAGTTGTCTGCCGTCTATCATTATGTTTTAGTTGTCTGCCGTCTATCATTATGTTCTAGTTGTCTGCCGTCTATCATTATGTTTTAGTTGTCTGCCGTCTATCATTATGTTTTAGTTGTCTTCCGTCTATCATTATGTTCATGCGTCGTTTCTCACTGGCGTCAATATATTCGCTGTTATCATTACTCATGAAATGCCAGTTCTGGTAGTGTTTGACCATACATTCTACAACTTGTACATTAATACTCCACTATTATGATGTACTAACTCTCTTTTAAATCTCCGAGGAACTTCTTTAATTATCCATTCAGGAATTAAATATTGTCTACAGTTTGCGAAGTAATTTTAATTCCAGTGTAGGCAGCTCCATCATTAGGCAGTTAAGAGATTTCTGCAGACGTTACTTCATTGATTGGACTGTCAGGACGTAGACCACATTGCCCCTGAAGACAAATGTAGCCATCACACAAAAACTGATGACGTCATTTCTTAAGATAATGTTGATTATATCCCCTTGCCCCAATTTTCCCATTTTGGCTATTCTTTAGAATTAGCGAAAAAAAATGCTGGCGTCATGTCATTAAGCCTTGCGACTATTCTTATTTATTTTCGTCTAAATCCAAATTTGAGAGGGTTAAGAGTGCAGTGGTTTTGCTAATTAAAAAATAAAAGAATGTGATGGAAATTTGGCAAAATCCCCGTCTAAATCATGAAATCCTACCCGGAAGTCCACTCGCAGCCACAGAAATGTGCGATGCATACAGACACGCAGAGTGAAAGACAAAAAAAAAAAAAGAAAGAAATCATCAGATGAATAAAAATTACATGAAAAACGCGAGCTAACTACAGAATGTCAAAGGTCAAGGAAATTCTATATATAGCGTATAATAAATACCCCGGGAAGTGACGTACTATACAAATTTCACAGTTCAAGGGCACACAAAAATTGCGTCTTTACCTCAAGCGTTAGAAAATGTGTACCAGTACTTTCCACTTGGAGATCTAGGTTGGACAGACAGGGTCTGGCAAAATACCGCAGTTCTTTTCTTATTGTTAATTAACAGAAAACATATGCACTGGCCTCATCATCTCTACATATTGTACCAGAGAAAGATGAAGTTTAATCCTTCACCTTTATGACATTTATGCTATGTGACTTTCTTTACATTTTTTAATGCTCAAATCGAAAACATCCAGATCATGTCAGATCAAACTTCTCCACATAAAATTGATTGTCACTTCCTTAAGATTAAAGATCATCAATGTGACGTCTTCAGTGACAATTCTTCCAATTCTACACCTACAATCACAATTCTTCCAATTCTACATCTACAATCACAATTCTTCCAATTCTACATCTACAATCACAATTCTTCCAATTGTACATCTACAATCACAATTCCTCCAATTGTACATCTACAATCACAATTCCTGCAATTGTACATCTACAATCACAATTCCTGCAATTGTACATCTACAATCACAATTCCTCCAATTGTACATCTACAATCACAATTCCTCCAATTGTACATCTACAGTCACAATTCTTCCAATTCTACGTCTATAATCACAATTCTTCCAATTCTCCGTCTCCAATCACAATTCATCCAATTCTACGTCCCAAATCACAATTCCTGCTATTTAACGTCTCCAATCACAATTCCTGCAATTCTCCGTCTCCAATCACAATTCATCCAATTCTACGTCTGCAGTCACAATTCCTGCAATTCTACTTCTCCAATCACAATTTCTGCCATTCAACATCTCCAATCACAATTCCTGCTATTTTACGTCTGCACTCACAATTCCTGGGAGCCGCGATAGCTTAGTGGTTAGTGAACTGGACTACCACGGACAAGGGGTAGGGTTCGATCCCAACCGACGGCTTCCGGGTTCACCCAGCCTTAAATGGGTACCGGATTTTTTTCTGGGAAAGTACAACAGCACGGGCGTAATACTGACCACATTACCCCAAAAATCATGTGCTGAAGGTCTGTAAAATATAGGGTCACTAACACCATATTTCCCTATACGCCATTGGCGTGACGGGGGTACTTTACTTTTTTTTTACTCACAATTCCTGCTGTTCTACGTCTACAATCACAATTCCTCCAATTCTGTGTTTCCAATCACAATTCCTACAATTCTGTGTTTCCAATCACAATTCATCCAATTCTACGTCCCAAATCACAATTCCTGCTATTTAACGTCTCCAATCACAATTCCTGCAATTCTCCGTCTCCAATCACAATTCATCCAATTCTACGTCTGCAGTCACAATTCCTGCAATTCTACTTCTCCAATCACAATTTCTGCCATTCAACATCTCCAATCACAATTCCTGCTATTTTACGTCTGCACTCACAATTCCTGCTGTTCTACGTCTACAATCACAATTCCTCCAATTCTGTGATTCCAATCACAATTCCTTAAATTCTGTGCTTCCAATCACAATTCCTCCAATTCTACGTCTCCAATCACAATTCCTGCAATTCTCCGTCTCCAATCACAATTCCTCCAATTCTACGTCTGCAATCACAATTCCTCCAATTCTACGTCTGCAATCACAATTCCTCCAATTCTACGTCTCCAATCACAATTCCTCCAATTCTACGCCTCCAATCACAATTCCTGCTATAATACGCCTGCAATCACAATTCCTGCTATTCTACGTCTGCAATCACAATTCCTCCAATTCTTCGTCTGCAATCACAATTCCTCCAATTCTACGCCTCCAATCACAATTCCTCCAATTCTACGTCTCCAATCACAATTCCTGCTATAATACGCCTGCAATCACAATTCCTGCTATTCTACGTCTGCAATCACAATTCCTCCAATTCTACGTCTGCAAACACAATTCCTCCAATTCTATGTCTGCAATCACAATTCCTCCAATTCTATGTCTCCAATCACAATTCCTCCAATTCTACGTCTCCAATCACAATTCCTCCAATTCTATGTCTGCAATCACAATTCCTGTTATTCTACGTCTCCAATACAATTCCTGTTATTCTACGTCTCCAATCACAATTCCTCCAGTTATACGTCTACAATCTACAATTTTTGCAATTCTACGTCTGCAAGCACAATTCCTGCTATTCTACGTCTTCAATCACGGTCCCTGCTATACTACATCTACAATCACAATTCATCCAATTCTACGTCTCCAATCACAATTCATCCAATTCTACGTCTCCAATCACAATTCCTGCTATTCTACGTCTCCAATCACAATTCCTGCTTTTCTACGTCTCCAATCACAATTTCTGCTATTCTACGTCTCCAATCACAATTCCTCCAATTCTATGTCTGCAATCACAATTCCTGTTATTCTACGTCTCCAATCACAATTCCTGCTATTCTACGTTTCCAAACACAATTCCTCCAATTCTGCGTCTCCAATCACAATTCCTGCTATTCTACGTCTCCAATTACAATTCTTGCTATTCTACGTCTCCAATCACAATTCCTCCAATTCTACGACTCTAATGACAATTCCTCCAATTCTACGTCTCCAGTCACAATTCCTGCTATTCTACGTCTCCAATCACAATTTCTGCAATTCTACGTCTCCAATCACAATTCCTGCTATTCTACGTCTCCAAACACAATTCCTCCAATTCTGCGTCTCCAATCACAATTCCTCCAATTTTATGTCTGCAATCACAATTCCTCCAATTCTATGTCTCAAATCACAGTTCCTGCTATTCTACATCTCCAATCACAATTCCTCCAATTCTATTTCTCCAATCACAATTCCTCCAATTCTACATCTCCAATCACAATTCCTCCAATTTTATGTCTGCAATCACAATTCCTCCAATTCTATGTCTCAAATCACAGTTCCTGCTATTCTACATCTCCAATCACAATTCCTCCAATTCTATGTCTCCAATCACAATTCCTCCAATTCTATGTCTCCAATCACAATTCCTCCAATTCTATGTCTGCAGTCACAATTCCTCCAACTCTACGTCTATAATCACAATCAATATTTTCTAATTCTACGTCTCCAATCACAATTCCTGCGATTCTACGAATTCTGCCACAATTCCTACACCATTAACGACTGAAGCCAAAATTCATACGAATGTTGCGACTCCACGGTCACATGTCATTATTCTCGCAACTTCACAACCGACTCAAGTAACATTTCCACAAATTCCCGACTCCACTCACATTTGTTGAACATTCCTGACTCCACTCACATTATCTTAACATTCCTGACTCCACTCACAATTACTAAGATTCCAAAGTTACGGTTCCGACTCAAAATGATCTTGTTGACAGGATAGACCAGTGTAGAAGTCATCAAAATAGGTTCATTAAAGGATAGACCAGTGTAGAAGTCATCAAAATAGGTTCATTAAAGGATAGACCAGTGTAGAAGTCATCAAAATAGTTTCATTAAAGGAAAGACCAGTGTAGAAGTCATCAAAATAGGTTCATTAAAGGATAGACCAGTGTAGAAGTCATAAAAATAGGTTCATTAAAGGATAGACCAGTGTAGAAGTCATCAAAATAGATTCACTAAAGGATAGACCAGTGTAGAAGTCATCAAAATAGGTTCATTAAAGGATAGACCAATGTAGAAGTCATCAAAATAGGTTCATTAAAGGATAGACCAGTTTAGAAGTCATCAAAATAGGTTCATTAAAGGATAGACCAGTGTAGAAGTCATCAAAATAGGTTCATTAAAGGATAGACCAGTGTAGAAGTCATCAAAATAGATTGATTAAAGGATAGACCAGTGTAGAAGTCATCAAAATAGGTTCATTAAAGGATAGACCAGTGTAGAAGTCATCAAAATAGGTTCATTAAAGGATAGACCAGTGTAGAAGTCATCAAAATAGGTTCATTAAAGGATAGACCTGTGTTGAAGTCATCAAAATAGGTTCAATAAAGGATAGACCAATGTAGAAATCATCAAAATAGGTTCATTAAAGGATAGACCAGTTTAGAAGTCATCAAAATAGGTTCATTAAAGGATAGACCTGTGTTGAAATCATCAAAATAGGTTCATTAAAAGATAGACCTGCGTTGAAGTCATCAAAATAGGTTCATTGTATGATAGACCAGTGTAGAAGTCATCAAAATAGGTTCATTAAAGGATAGACCAATGTAGAAGTCATCAAAATAGGTTCATTAAAGGATAGAACAGTGTAGAAGTCATCAAAATAGGTTCATTAAAGGATTGACTGGTGTTGGAGTCATTAAAATAGGTTCATTAAAGGATAGACCAGTGTAGAAGTCATCAAAATAGGTTCATTAAAGGATAGACCAGTGTAGAAGTCATCAAAATAGGTTCATTAAAGGATAGAACAATGTAGAAGTCATCAAAATAGGTTCATTAAAGGATTGACTGGTGTTGGAGTAATTAAAATAGGTTCATTAAAGGATAGACCAGTGTAGAAGTCATCAAAATAGGTTTATTAAAGGAAAGACCAGTGTAGAAGTCATCAAATATGTTCATTAAAGGATAGACCTGTGTAGAAGTCATCAAAATAGGTTCATTAAAGGATAGACCAGTTTAGAAGTCATCAAAATAGATTGATTAAAGGATAGACCAGAGTTGAAGTCATTAAAATAGGTTCATTAAAGGATAGACCAGTGTAGAAGTCATCAAAATAGGTTCATTAAAGGATAGACCAGTGTAGAAGTCATCAAAATAGGTTCATTAAAGGATAGACCAGTGTAGAAGTCATCAAAATAGGTTCATTAAAAGATAGACCAGTGTAGAAGTCATTAAAATAGGTTCATTAAAGGATAGACCAGTGTAGAAGTCATCAAAATAGGTTCATTAAAGAACAGACCAGTGCAGAAGTCATCAAAATAGGTTCATTAAAGGATAGACCTGTGTAGAAGTCATCAAAATAGGTTCATTAAAGAACAGACCAGTGTAGAAGTCATCAAAATAGGTTCATTAAAGAACAGACCAGTGTAGAAGTCATCAAAATAGGTTCATTAAAGAACAGACCAGTGTAGAAGTCATCAAAAGAAGGGAACATTAATTGCGATTTCTCGGAAACTTCATACTTGGCATCAACGAACTGAAAGTTGGTTCAAAATGCAAACATCAGTGCATTTTCTTCCTCCTCTCTTTCATTCCTCATTTGCCTTCTAGCGTCGAGGGAAGATATAATCTACGGTCTTTTGCTCTTCTGTTTGCCTCTGCTGTTCTTATGTTTCCTAGTGTTTTTAATATTCCGTCGATCCATCTTTTTTTGATGGTCAACCCTTTGGTTAGGTGTTGTCACAACGTTTATTGAAGGCTCGTTGTGTTATGTTTTGATCTTTCTGGTTTGTCACGTGGCCAAACCATTTTATCTGTTGTTTCTTTATATATTCTATAAGAAAAAATAAAGCAAAGACCCCCGTCACGCTAGCTCAGTGTTAGTGAACTGGACTACAAAGGATAAGAGGTAGGGTTCGATCCCAACCGACGGCTTCCGGATTCACCCAGCCTTTAATGGGTACCGGATTTATTTTTTTCTGGGAAAGTAAAGCGGCAAGGGCGTAATACCGACCATATTACCCCAAAAATCATGTGCCGAGGGTCTGTAAAATTTATGGTCACTAACACCATATTCCCTATACGCCACTTGGCGTGACGGGGGCACTTTACTTTTTTTTTTTAACCCCTGTCACGCCAAGTGGCGTATAGGGAATATGGTGTTAGTGACCATACATGTTTACAGATCTTCGGTACATGAATTTTTAGGGTAATGTGGTTGGTATTACACCGTGCCGCTTTTTATATATTCTATTGTGGGGGATATTCCTAGATTTTTTTTTTCAAATCCTCATTTCTGATCTTATCTCTCAGACTGTTTCTTGTCATTCGTCCAACACATTCGTACGTTTTATCTCGGTAGTGATTATTTTACTTATTGTTCTTTGCATCTAGGGTCCAGGTCTGGCATTGGTTGCACAACGTTGGGATGAAGATTGTATTTTTAGTGTCCGTTTTGCCTCTAGAGTTATTTCTTTGTTAGACAATAGTGGTGATAGCTTTCCGATAATTTGACAGGTACAAACATCAATGAATTAATGAATCAATCAATCAATTAATTATGACCTTTCGGGCCACTTTTGAGAGTTACAGGCCTCTTTGCCCATCCCTATTCTTGAACATTGACCATATGGTCCATTGACCATTGTCTCCGATCTCAGACCAGGTTATTAATCGTGATGTTTCCCAAAATCTTTTAATCCCAAAGTATTTCCTATCCTTCCCTGTTTTCACTTAACCTTCACTACACGAGCGACCACCGACAACCCACGAGCGACCACCGACAACCACGAGCGACTACCGACAACCCACGAGCGACCACCAACAACCCACGAGCGACCACCGACAACCCACGAGCGACCACCGATAACCCACGAGCGACACCGACAACCCACGAGCGACCACCGACAACCCATGAGCGACCACCGACAACCCACGAGCGACCTCCGACAACCCAAGAGCGACCACCGACAACCCACGAGCGACCACCGACAACCCACGAGCGACCACCGACAACCCACGAGCGACCACCGACAACCCACGAGCGACCACCGACAACCCGCGTTCGATTCCCGCTGAAAGAAAAGAAGAGAGAGAAGAGGAAGGGAGAAGAAGAAGAAGCGGGCAGACACTTAACGACGACCAAAAGTAATTCCTCTAAACAGACAGAATTCAGAAAGAAACCTCCAAACGATAGAGAATTATTTTATCTTCAGCAAATGCGAAATAGATTGAACTGTCAGAACGTAAGAGAATACAGCTAACTTCAGCAGTCTGTCTATTCAGCCATTGTCTGTGTAGACAAATGACCATTAATACGTCATGAACAGATAATTACAGGTCTTGATGGTGTAATACATCCAAGGTATAATGACCGATTGTTCAAGGACAAGACAAGAAAAGAACGGTTGATGTAATAAAGAGAGTACAAAGGAGGACCCGAGACAGTAGATCGAGGAGAGTCCGTGGAGTAATTTGACAGTAATCGTTTATGTTGTTCTCACATTGCCAGGATTATTCACAATGGGAACTATAGCGTTCATGTCTGGAAATAGCTGGCGACTATGTTAGAGATATTAATTGTGCTTCTTTCTTTACGTCTCATCTATTTATATGTTATTTGATTTGTTGTGTCACAGTCTTTCGTGTATTGTATCTATCTATCTATCTATCTATCTATCTATCTATCTATCTATCTATCTATCTATCTATCTATCTATCTATCTATCTATCTATCTATCTATCTATCTATCTATCTATCTATCTATCTATCTATCTATCTATCTATCTATCTATCTATCTATCTATCTATCTATCTATCTATCTATCTATCTATCTATCTATCTATCTATCTATCTATCTATCTATCTATCTATCTCTATCCATCCATCCATCCATCCATCCATCCATCCATCCATCCATCCATCCACCCACCCACCCACCCACCCACCCACCCACACCCATCCATCCATCCATCCATCCATCCATCCATCCATCCATCCATCCATCCATCCATCCATCCATCCATCCATCCATCTATCTATCTATCTATCTATCTATCTATCTATCTATCTATCTATCTATCTATCTATCTATCTATCTATCTATCTATCTATCTATCTATCTATCTATCTATCTATCTATCTATCTATCTATCTATCTATCTATCTATCTATCTATCTATCTATCTATCTATCTATCTATCTATCTATCTATCTGTCTGTCTGTCTATCTATCTATCTATCTGTTTGTCTGTCTGTCTGTCTATCTATCTATCTGTCTATCTGTCTATCTGTCTATCTATCTATCTATCTATCTATCTATCTATCTATCTATCTATCTATCTATCTATCTATCTATCTATCTATCTATCTATCTATCTATCTATCTATCTATCTATCTATCTATCTATCTATCTATCTATCTATCTATCTATCTATCTATCTATCTCTTTTTCTATCTATCTATCTATCTTTCTATCAATCTATCTATCTATCTATCTATCTATCTATCTATCTATCTATCTATCTATCTATCTATCTATCTATCTATCTATCTATCTATCTATCTATCTATCTATCTATCTATCTATCTATCTATCTATCTATCTATCTATCTATCTATCTATCTATCTATCTATCTATCTATCTATCTATCTATCTGTCTATCTGTTTATCTGTTTATCTGTCTGTCTGTCTGTCTGCCTATCTGTCTATCTATCTATCTGTCTGTCTGTCTATCTGTCTATCTATCTATCTATCTATCTATCTATCTATCTATCTATCTATCTATCTATCTATCTATCTATCTATCTATCTATCTATCTATCTATCTATCTATCTATCTATCTATCTATCTATCTATCTATCTATCTATCTATCTATCTATCTATCTATCTATCTATCTATCTATCTATCTATCTATCTATCTATCTATCTATCTATCTATCTATCTATCTATCTATCCATCCATCCATCCATCCATCCATCCATCCATCCATCCATCCATCCATCCATCCATCTCTCTGTCTGTCTGTCTGTCTATCTATCTATTTATCTATCTATCGATCTACCTGTCTTTCTGTCTTTCTGTCTTTCTGTCTTTCTGTCTATTTATGTCTCTTTGTTCGTTTGTGTGATCTGCCTGCCATGTCTGTCTATCTATGTCTCTTTGTTCGTTTGTGTGATCTGTCTGTCTGTCTGTCTAAGAATTTATTTTTTTAAATCTTATGTGTAAAGTGTCAAGCAATATTTGTTCTTTATCGGAAAAACGTGGCCTCTTCCCAAACGACTTCGTCCTCGTTCAAAAATCTCCCCTCCCTCAACAAAATCTTCCCTCCCTCAACAATATCCCTCCTACCTCAATAAAACCCCCTCCACCAACAACATCCTCCCTCCCTCAACAAAATACTCCCTCCCTCAACAAAATCCTCTTTCCATCAACAAAATCCTCCTCCCTAAACAAAATCCCCACTCCCTCGACAAAGTCGCCCCTCCCTCAACAAAATCTTCCCTCCCTCAACAAAATCCCCACTCCCTCAACAAAATCCCCCTCCCTCAACAAAATTACCCTCCATCAACAAAATCGCCACTTCATCAACAAAACCCCCCTCCCTCAACAATATCCCTCCTTCCTCAACAAAACCCTCCTCCCTCAACAAAATCCCTCCTCCCTCAACAAAAACCATCCTCCCTCAAGAATATCCCTCCTTCCTCAACAAAACCCTTATCCCTCAACAAAATCCCCCTACCTCAACAAAATCCAATCCCTCAATAAAATCCCCTCCTTCAACAAAATCCCTCCTCCCTCTACAAAATCCCTCCTCCCTCAACAAAATCCCTCCAACCTCAACAAAATCCCTCCTCCCCCAAAAAAATCCTCCCTCACTCAACAAAATTCTCCCTTCCTCAACAACATTCCCCTCCCACAACAAAATCCCCTCCTCCCTCAACAAAATCCCTCCTCCCTCAACAAAATCCCGCCTCCACCAACAAAATCCCCCACCTCAACAAAATCCTCCCTCCTTCAACAAAATCCCCCACCTCAACAAAATCCCTCCTCCCTCAACAAAATCCCCCTCCCTCAACAAAATTCCTCCTTCGTCAACAAAATCCCTCCACCCTCAATAAAATCCCTCCTCCTCCAACAACATCCTCCCTCCTCAACAAAATCCTCCCTCTCTCAACAAAATCCTCCCTCCCTCAACAAAATCCTCCTCCCTAAACAAAATCCCCACTCCCTCGGCAAAGTCGCCCCCTCCCTCAACAAAATCCCTCCTTCCTCAACAAAATTCCTCTCCCTCAACAAAATCGCGCTTCCCTCAACAAAATCCCACTCCCTCAACAAAATCCCTCCTCCCTCAACAAAATTTCCCTCCATCAACAAAATCCCTACTCCCTCAACAAAATCCCTACTCCCCTCAACAAAATTCCCCACATCAACAAAATCCCCCCTTCCTCAACAAAATTCCCCTCCATCAACAAAATCCCCCCTTCCTCAACAAAATTCCCCTCCATCAACAAAATCCCTCCTCCCTCAACAAAATCCCCACCTCAACAAATCCCTCCTCCCTCAACAAAATCCCCCTCCCTCAACAAAATTCCTCCTTCCTCAACAAAATCCTTCCACCCTAAAAAAAATCCCTCCTCCTCCAACAAAATCCTTCCTCCTCAACAAAATCCTCCCTCTCTCAACAAAATCTCCCTCCCTCAACAAAATCC
Organism: Megaustenia siamemsis; assembly: GCA_032433765.1. Taxonomy (NCBI): domain Eukaryota; kingdom Metazoa; phylum Mollusca; class Gastropoda; order Stylommatophora; family Ariophantidae; genus Megaustenia; species Megaustenia siamemsis. The sequence goes on along the minus strand of JAVIAB010000104.1, from coordinate 28,081,994 downwards.
TCCTCCCTAAACAAAATCCCCACTCCCTCGGCAAAGTCGCCCCCTCCCTCAACAAAAGCCCTCCTTCCTCAACAAAATTCCTCTCCCTCAACAAAATCGCGCTTCCCTCAACAAAATCCCACTCCCTCAACAAAATCCCTACTCCCTCAACAAAATTCCCCACATCAACAAAATCTTCCCTCCCTCAACAAAATCGCCACTTCCTCAACAAAACCCCCCTCCCTCAACAATATCCCTCCTTCCTCAACAAAACCCTCCTCCCTCAACAAAATCCCTCCTCCCTCAACAAAAACCATCCTCCCTCAAGAATATCCCTCCTTCCTCAACAAAACCCTTATCCCTCAACAAAATCCCCCTACCTCAACAAAATCCAATCCCTCAATAAAATCCCCCTCCTTCAACAAAATCCCTCCTCCCTCTACAAAATCCCTCCTCCCTCAACAAAATCCCTCCAACCTTAACAAAATCCCTCCTCCCCCAACAAAATCCTCCCTCACTCAACAAAATTATCCCTTCCTCAACAACATTCCCCTCCCACAACAAAATCCCCTCCTCCCTCAACAAAATCCCTCCTCCCTCAACAAAATCCCTCCTCCCTCAACAAAATCCCGCCTCCACCAACAAAATCCCCCACCTCAACAAAATCCTCCCTCCTTCAACAAAATCCCCCACCTCAACAAAATCCCTCCTCCCTCAACAAAATCCCCCTCCCTCAACAAAATTCCTCCTTCGTCAACAAAATCCCTCCACCCTCAATAAAATCCCTCCTCCTCCAACAAAATCCTCCCTCCTCAACAAAATCCTCCCTCTCTCAACAAAATCCTCCCTCCCTCAACAAAATCCTCCTCCCTAAACAAAATCCCCACTCCCTCGGCAAAGTCGCCCCCTCCCTCAACAAAATCCCTCCTTCCTCAACAAAATTCCTCTCCGTCAACAAAATCGCGCTTCCCTCAACAAAATCCCACTCCCTCAACAAAATCCCTACTCCCTCAACAAAATTCCCCACATCAACAAAATCCTCCCTTCCTCAACAAAATTCCCCTCCATCAACAAAATCCCTCCTCCCTCAACAAAATCCCCCCCCCTCCATCAACAAAATTCCCCTCCATCAACAAAATCCCTCCTCCCTCAACAAAATTCCCCTCCATCAACAAAATCCCTCCTCCCTCAACAAAATTTCCCTCCATCAACAAAATCCCTACTCCCTCAACAAAATCCCTACTCCCCTCAACAAAATTCCCCACATCAACAAAATCCCCCTTCCTCAACAAAATTCCCCTCCATCAACAAAATCCCCCCTTCCTCAACAAAATTCCCTTCCATCAACAAAATCCCTCCTCCCTCAACAAAATCCCCCACCTCAACAAATCCCTCCTCCCTCAACAAAATCCCCCTCCCTCAACAAAATTCCTCCTTCCTCAACAAAATCCTTCCACCCTAAAAAAAAATCCCTCCTCCTCCAACAAAATCCTCCCTCCTCAACAAAATCCTCCCTCTCTCAACAAAATCTCCCTCCCTCAACAAAATCCTCCTCCCTAAACAAAATCCCCACTCCCTCGGCAAAGTCGCCCCCTCCCTCAACAAAATCCCTCCTTCCTCAACAAAATTCCTCTCCCTCAACAAAATCGCGCTTCCCTCAACAAAATCCCACTCCCTCAACAAAATCCCTCCTCCCTCAACCAAATTCCCCTCCATCAACAAAATCCCTCCTCCCTCAACCTAATTCCCCTCCATCAACAAAATCCCTCCTCCCTCAAAAAAATCCCCCCCTTCCTCAACAAAATTCCCCTCCATCAACAAAATCCCTCCTCCCTCAACAAAATCCCTCACCTCAACAAATCCCTCCTCCCTCAACAAAATCCCCCTCCCTCAACAAAATTCCTCCTTCCTCAACAAAATCCCTCCACCCTCAAAAAAAAATCCCTCCTCCTCCAACAAAATCCTCCCTCCTCAACAAAATACTCCCTCTCTCAACAAAATCTCCCTCCCTCAACCAAATCCTCCTCCCTAAACAAAATCCCCACTCCCTCGGCAAAGTCGCCCCCTCCCTCAACAAAATCCCTCCTTCCTCAACAAAATTCCTCTCCCTCAACAAAATCGCGCTTCCCTCAACAAAATCCCACTCCCTCAACAAAATCCCTACTCCCTCAACAAAATTCCACACATCAACAAAATCCTCCCTTCCTCAACAAAATTCCCCTCCATCAACAAAATCCCTCCTCCCTCAACAAAATTCCCCCCCTCCATCAACAAAATTCCCCTCCATCAACTAAATCCCTCCTCCCTCAACAAAATTCCCCTCCATCAACAAAATCCCTACTCCCTCAACAAAATCCCTACTCCCCTCAACAAAATTCCCCACATCAACAAAATCCCCCTTCCTCAACAAAGTTCCCCTCCATCAACAAAATCCCCCCTTCCTCAACAAAATTCCCCTCCATCAACAAAATCCCTCCTTCCTCAACAAAATTACCCTCTATCAACAAAATCCCTACTCCCTCAACAAAATCCCTCCTCCCTCAACAAAATTCCCCTCCATCAACAAAATCCCCCTATCCTCAACAAAATTCCCCTCCATCAACAAAATCCTCCCTTCCTCAACAAAATTCCCCTCCCTCGACAAAGTCGCCCCTCCCTCAACAAAATCTTCCCTCCCTCAACAAAATCCCCACTCCCTCAACAAAGACCCCCTCCCTCAACAAAATTACCCTCCATCAACAAAATCGCCACTTCCTCAACAAAACCCCCCTCCCTCAACAATATCCCTCCTTCCTCAACAAAACCCTCCTCCCTCAACAAAATCCCTCCTCCCTCAACAAAAACCATCCTCCCTCAAGAATATCCCTCCTTCCTCAACAAAACCCTTATCCCTCAACAAAATCCCCCTACCTCAACAAAATCCAATCCCTCAATAAAATCCCCCTCCTTCAACAAAATCCCTCCTCCCTCTACAAAATCCCTCCTCCCTCAACAAAATCCCTCCAACCTCAACAAAATCCCTCCTCCCAAAACAAAATCCCTCCTCCCTCAACAAAATCCCGCCTCCACCAACAAAATCCCCCACCTCAACAAAATCCTCCCTCCTTCAACAAAATACCCCACCTCAACAAAATTCCTCTCCCTCAACAAAATCGCGCTTCCCTCAACAAAATCCCACTCCCTCAACAAAATCCCTCCTCCCTCAACCAAATTCCCCTCCATCAACAAAATCCCTCCTCCCTCAACCAAATTCCCCTCCATCAACAAAATCCCTCCTCCCTCAAAAAAATCCCCCCTTCCTCAACAAAATTCCCCTCCATCAACAAAATCCCTCCTCCCTCAACAAAATCCCTCACCTCAACAAATCCCTCCTCCCTCAACAAAATCCCCCTCCCTCAACAAAATTCCTCCTTCCTCAACAAAATCCCTCCACCCTCAAAAAAAATCCCTCCTCCTCCAACAAAATCCTCCCTCCTCAACAAAATCCTCCCTCTCTCAACAAAATCTCCCTCCCTCAACCAAATCCTCCTCCCTAAACAAAATCCCCACTCCCTCGGCAAAGTCGCCCCCTCCCTCAACAAAATCCCTCCTTCCTCAACAAAATTCCTCTCCCTCAACAAAATCGCGCTTCCCTCAACAAAATCCCACTCCCTCAACAAAATCCCTACTCCCTCAACAAAATTCCACACATCAACAAAATCCTCCCTTCCTCAACAAAATTCCCTCCATCAACAAAATCCCTCCTCCCTCAACAAAAATTCCCCCCCCTCCATCAACAAAATTCCCCTCCATCAACTAAATCCTCCTCCCTCAACAAAATTCCCCTCCATCAACAAAATCCCTACTCCCTCAACAAAATCCCTACTCCCCTCAACAAAATTCCCCACATCAACAAAATCCCCCCTTCCTCAACAAAGTTCCCCTCCATCAACAAAATCCCCCTTCCTCAACAAAATTCCCCTCCATCAACAAAATCCTTCCTTCCTCAACAAAATTACCCTCTATCAACAAAATCCCTACTCCCTCAACAAAATCCCTCCTCCCTCAACAAAATTCCCCTCCATCAACAAAATCCCCCTATCCTCAACAAAATTCCCCTCCATCAACAAAATCCTCCCTTCCTCAACAAAATTCCCCTCCCTCGACAAAGTCGCCCCTCCCTCAACAAAATCTTCCCTCCCTCAACAAAATCCCCACTCCCTCAACAAAGACCCCCTCCCTCAACAAAATTACCCTCCATCAACAAAATCGCCACTTCCTCAACAAAACCCCCCTCCCTCAACAATATCCCTCCTTCCTCAACAAAACCCTCCTCCCTCAACAAAATCCCTCCTCCCTCAACAAAAAACCATCCTCCCTCAAGAATATCCCTCCTTCCTCAACAAAACCCTTATCCCTCAACAAAATCCCCCTACCTCAACAAAATCCAATCCCTCAATAAAATCCCCTCCTTCAACAAAATCCCTCCTCCCTCTACAAAATCCCTCCTCCCTCAACAAAATCCCTCCAACCTCAACAAAATCCCTCCTCCCCCAACAAAATCCCTCCTCCCTCAATAAAATCCCGCCTCCACCAACAAAATCCCCACCTCAACAAAATCCTCCCTCCTTCAACAAAATACCCCACCTCAACAAAATCCCTCCTCCCTCAACAAAATCCCCCTCCCTCAACAAAATTCCTCCTTCGTCAACAAAATCCCTCCACCCTCAATAAAATCCCTCCTCCTCCAACAAAATCCTCCCTCCTCAACAAAATCCTCCCTCTCTCAACAAAATCCTCCCTCCCTCAACAAAATCCTCCTCCCTAAACAAAATCCCCACTCCCTCGGCAAAGTCGCCCCCTCCCTCAACAAAATCCCTCCTTCCTCAACAAAATTCCTCTCCGTCAACAAAATCGCGCTTCCCTCAACAAAATCCCACTCCCTCAACAAAATCCCTACTCCTCAACAAAACTCCACACATCAACAAAATCCTCCCTCCTCAACAAAATTCCCCTCCATCAACAAAATCCCTCCTCCCTCAACAAAATCCCCCCTCCATCAACAAAATTCCCCTCCATCAACTAAATCCCTCCTCCCTCAACAAAATTCCCCTCCATCAACAAAATCCCTACTCCCTCAACAAAATCCCTACTCCCCTCAACAAAATTCCCCACATCAACAAAATCCCCCTTCCTCAACAAAATTCCCCTCCATCAACAAAATCCCCCTTCCTCAACAAAATTCCCTTCCATCAACAAAATCCCTCCTCCCTCAACAAAATCCCCCACCTCAACAAATCCCTCCTCCCTCAACAAAATCCCCCTCCCTCAACAAAATTCCTCCTTCCTCAACAAAATCCTTCCACCCTAAAAAAAATCCCTCCTCCTCCAACAAAATCCTCCCTCCTCAACAAAATCCTCCCTCTCTCAACAAAATCTCCCTCCCTCAACAAAATCCTCCTCCCTAAACAAAATCCCCACTCCCTCGGCAAAGTCGCCCCCTCCTCAACAAAATCCCTCCTTCCTCAACAAAATTCCTCTCCCTCAACAAAATCGCGCTTCCCTCAACAAAATCCCACTCCCTCAACAAAATCCTCCTCCCTCAACCAAATTCCCCTCCATCAACAAAATCCCTCCTCCTCAACCTAATTCCCCTCCATCAACAAAATCCCTCCTCCCTCAAAAAAATCCCCCCCTTCCTCAACAAAATTCCCCTCCATCAACAAAATCCCTCCTCCCTCAACAAAATCCCTCACCTCAACAAATCCCTCCTCCCTCAACAAAATCCCCCTCCCTCAACAAAATTCCTCCTTCTCAACAAAATCCCTCCACCCTCAAAAAAAAATCCCTCCTCCTCCAACAAAATCCTCCCTCCTCAACAAAATACTCCCTCTCTCAACAAAATCTCCCTCCCTCAACCAAATCCTCCTCCCTAAACAAAATCCCCACTCCCTCGGCAAAGTCGCCCCCCCCTCAACAAAATCCCTCCTTCCTCAACAAAATTCCTCTCCCTCAACAAAATCGCGCTTCCCTCAACAAAATCCACTCCCTCAACAAAATCCTACTCCCTCAACAAAATTCCACACATCAACAAAATCCTCCCTTCCTCAACAAAATTCCCCTCCATCAACAAAATCCCTCCTCCCTCAACAAAATTCCCCCCCTCCATCAACAAAATTCCCCTCCATCAACTAAATCCCTCCTCCCTCAACAAAATTCCCCTCCATCAACAAAATCCCTACTCCCTCAACAAAATCCCTACTCCCCTCAACAAAATTCCCCACATCAACAAAATCCCCCCTTCCTCAACAAAGTTCCCCTCCATCAACAAAATCCCCCCTTCCTCAACAAAATTCCCCTCCATCAACAAAATCCCTCCTTCCTCAACAAAATTACCCTCTATCAACAAAATCCCTACTCCCTCAACAAAATCCCTCCTCCCTCAACAAAATTCCCCTCCATCAACAAAATCCCCCTATCCTCAACAAAATTCCCCTCCATCAACAAAATCCTCCCTTCCTCAACAAAATTCCCTCCCTCGACAAAGTCGCCCCTCCCTCAACAAAATCTTCCCTCCCTCAACAAAATCCCCACTCCCTCAACAAAGACCCCTCCCTCAACAAAATTACCCTCCATCAACAAAATCGCCACTTCCTCAACAAAACCCCCCTCCCTCAACAATATCCCTCCTTCCTCAACAAAACCCTCCTCCCTCAACAAAATCCCTCCTCCCTCAACAAAAACCATCCTCCCTCAAGAATATCCCTCCTTCCTCAACAAAACCCTTATCCCTCAACAAAATCCCCCTACCTCAACAAAATCCAATCCCTCAATAAAATCCCCCTCCTTCAACAAAATCCCTCCTCCCTCTACAAAATCCCTCCTCCCTCAACAAAATCCCTCCAACCTCAACAAAATCCCTCCTCCCCCAACAAAATCCCTCCTCCCTCAACAAAATCCCGCCTCCACCAACAAAATCCCCCACCTCAACAAAATCCTCCCTCCTTCAACAAAATACCCCACCTCAACAAAATTCCTCTCCCTCAACAAAATCGCGCTTCCCTCAACAAAATCCCACTCCCTCAACAAAATCCCTCCTCCCTCAACCAAATTCCCCTCCATCAACAAAATCCCTCCTCCCTCAACCAAATTCCCCTCCATCAACAAAATCCCTCCTCCCTCAAAAAAATCCCCCCCTTCCTCAACAAAATTCCCCTCCATCAACAAAATCCCTCCTCCCTCAACAAAATCCCTCACCTCAACAAATCCCTCCTCCCTCAACAAAATCCCCCTCCCTCAACAAAATTCCTCCTTCCTCAACAAAATCCTCCACCCTCAAAAAAAATCCCTCCTCCTCCAACAAAATCCTCCCTCCTCAACAAAATCCTCCCTCTCTCAACAAAATCTCCCTCCCTCAACCAAATCCTCCTCCCTAAACAAAATCCCCACTCCCTCGGCAAAGTCGCCCCCTCCCTCAACAAAATCCCTCCTTCCTCAACAAAATTCCTCTCCCTCAACAAAATCGCGCTTCCCTCAACAAAATCCCACTCCCTCAACAAAATCCCTACTCCCTCAACAAAATTCCACACATCAACAAAATCCTCCCTTCCTCAACAAAATTCCCCTCCATCAACAAAATCCCTCCTCCCTCAACAAAATTCCCCCCCCTCCATCAACAAAATTCCCCTCCATCAACTAAATCCCTCCTCCCTCAACAAAATTCCCCTCCATCAACAAAATCCCTACTCCCTCAACAAAATCCCTACTCCCCTCAACAAAATTCCCCACATCAACAAAATCCCCCCTTCCTCAACAAAGTTCCCCTCCATCAACAAAATCCCCCCTTCCTCAACAAAATTCCCCTCCATCAACAAAATCCCTCCTTCCTCAACAAAATTACCCTCTATCAACAAAATCCCTACTCCCTCAACAAAATCCCTCCTCCCTCAACAAAATTCCCCTCCATCAACAAAATCCCCCTATCCTCAACAAAATTCCCCTCCATCAACAAAATCCTCCCTTCCTCAACAAAATTCCCCTCCCTCGACAAAGTCGCCCCTCCCTCAACAAAATCTTCCCTCCCTCAACAAAATCCCCACTCCCTCAACAAAGACCCCCTCCCTCAACAAAATTACCCTCCATCAACAAAATCGCCACTTCCTCAACAAAACCCCCCTCCCTCAACAATATCCCTCCTTCCTCAACAAAACCCTCCTCCCTCAACAAAATCCCTCCTCCCTCAACAAAAACCATCCTCCCTCAAGAATATCCCTCCTTCCTCAACAAAACCCTTATCCCTCAACAAAACCCCCTACCTCAACAAAATCCAATCCCTCAATAAAATCCCCCTCCTTCAACAAAATCCCTCCTCCCTCTACAAAATCCCTCCTCCCTCAACAAAATCCCTCCAACCTCAACAAAATCCCTCCTCCCCCAACAAAATCCCTCCTCCCTCAACAAAATCCCGCCTCCACCAACAAAATCCCCCACCTCAACAAAATCCTCCCTCCTTCAACAAAATACCCCACCTCAACAAAATCCCTCCTCCCTCAACAAAATCCCCCTCCCTCAACAAAATTCCTCCTTCGTCAACAAAATCCCTCCACCCTCAATAAAATCCCTCCTCCTCCAACAAAATCCTCCCTCCTCAACAAAATCCTCCCTCTCTCAACAAAATCTCCCTCCCTCAACCAAATCCTCCTCCCTAAACAAAATCCCCACTCCCTCGGCAAAGTCGCCCCCTCCCTCAACAAAATCCCTCCTTCCTCAACAAAATTCCTCTCCCTCAACAAAATCGCGCTTCCCTCAACAAAATCCCACTCCCTCAACAAAATCCCTACTCCCTCAACAAAATTCCACACATCAACAAAATCCTCCCTTCCTCAACAAAATTCCCCTCCATCAACAAAATCCCTCCTCCCTCAACAAAATTCCCCCCCCCTCCATCAACAAAATTCCCCTCCATCAACTAAATCCCTCCTCCCTCAACAAAATTCCCCTCCATCAACAAAATCCCTACTCCCTCAACAAAATCCCTACTCCCCTCAACAAAATTCCCCACATCAACAAAATCCCCCCTTCCTCAACAAAGTTCCCCTCCATCAACAAAATCCCCCCTTCCTCAACAAAATTCCCCTCCATCAACAAAATCCCTCCTTCCTCAACAAAATTACCCTCTATCAACAAAATCCCTACTCCCTCAACAAAATCCCTCCTCCCTCAACAAAATTCCCCTCCATCAACAAAATCCCCCTATCCTCAACAAAATTCCCCTCCATCAACAAAATCCTCCCTTCCTCAACAAAATTCCCCTCCCTCGACAAAGTCGCCCCTCCCTCAACAAAATCTTCCCTCCCTCAACAAAATCCCCACTCCCTCAACAAAGACCCCCTCCCTCAACAAAATTACCCTCCATCAACAAAATCGCCACTTCCTCAACAAAACCCCCCTCCCTCAACAATATCCCTCCTTCCTCAACAAAACCCTCCTCCCTCAACAAAATCCCTCCTCCCTCAACAAAAACCATCCTCCCTCAAGAATATCCCTCCTTCCTCAACAAAACCCTTATCCCTCAACAAAATCCCCCTACCTCAACAAAATCCAATCCCTCAATAAAATCCCCCTCCTTCAACAAAATCCCTCCTCCCTCTACAAAATCCCTCCTCCCTCAACAAAATCCCTCCAACCTCAACAAAATCCCTCCTCCCCCAACAAAATCCCTCCTCCCTCAACAAAATCCCGCCTCCACCAACAAAATCCCCCACCTCAACAAAATCCTCCCTCCTTCAACAAAATACCCCACCTCAACAAAATCCCTCCTCCCTCAACAAAATCCCCCTCCCTCAACAAAATTCCTCCTTCGTCAACAAAATCCCTCCACCCTCAATAAAATCCCTCCTCCTCCAACAAAATCCTCCCTCCTCAACAAAATCCTCCCTCTCTCAACAAAATCCTCCCTCCCTCAACAAAATCCTCCTCCCTAAACAAAATCCCCACTCCCTCGGCAAAGTCGCCCCCTCCCTCAACAAAATCCCTCCTTCCTCAACAAAATTCCTCTCCCTCAACAAAATCGCGCTTCCCTCAACAAAATCCCACTCCCTCAACAAAATCCCTACTCCCTCAACAAAATTCCCCACATCAACAAAATCCTCCCTTCCTCAACAAAATTCCCCTTAATCAACAAAATCCCTCCTCCCTCAACAGAATTTCCCTCCATCAACAAAATCCCTACTCCCTCAACAAAATCCCTACTCCCCTCAACAAAATTCCCCACATCAACAAAATCCCCCCTTCCTCAACAAAATTCCCCTCCATCAACAAAATCCCCCTTCCTCAACAAAATTCCCCTCCATCAACAAAATCCCTCCTTCCTCAACAAAATTCCCCTCCATCAACAAAATCCCTACTCCCTCAACAAAATCCCTCCTCCCTGAACAAAATTCCCCTCCATCAACAAAATCCCTACATCCTCAACAAATTCCCCTCCAGCAATAAAATCCCCATTCCTCAACAAAATCCCCCACCTCAACAAAATCCCTCCTCCATAACAAATCCCTCCTCCCTCAACAAAATCCCCCACCTCAACAAAATCCCCCACCTCAACAAAATCCTCCCTCCTCAACAAAATCCCCCTCCATCAACAAAATTCCCCTCCATCAACAAAATCCTTCCTCCCTCAACAAAATCCCTCCTCCCTCAACCAAATTCCCCTCCATCAACAAAATCCCTCCTCCCTCAACCTAATTCCCCTCCATCAACAAAATCCCTCCTCCCTGAAAAAAATCCCCCCCCCTTCCTCAACAAAATTCCCCTCCATCAACAAAATCCCTCCTCCCTCAACAAAATCCCCCACCTCAACAAATCCCTCCTCCCTCAACAAAATCCATCTCCCTCAACAAAATTCCTCCTTCCTCAACAAAATCCCTCCACCCTAAAAAAAAATCCCTCCTCCTCCAACAAAATCCTCCCTCCTCAACAAAATCCTCCCTCTCTCAACAAAATCTCCCTCCCTCAACCAAATCCTCCTCCCTAAACAAAATCCCCACTCCCTCGGCAAAGTCGCCCCCTCCCTCAACAAAATCCCTCCTTCCTCAACAAAATCCTCTCCCTCAACAAAATCGCGCTTCCCTCAACAAAATCCCACTCCCTCAACAAAATCCCTCCTCCCTCAACAAAATTCCCCCCCCCCCTCCATCAACAAAATTCCCCTCCATCAAAAAAATCCCTCCTCCCTCAACAAAATTCCCCTCCATCAACAAAATCCCTACTCCCTCAACAAAATCCCTACTCCCTCAACAAAATTCCCCACATCAACAAAATCCCCCCTTCCTCAACAAAGTTCCCCTCCATCAACAAAATCCCCCCTTCCTCAACAAAATTCCCCTCCATCAACAAAATCCCTCCTTCCTCAACAAAATTACCCTCTATCAACAAAATCCCTACTCCCTCAACAAAATCCCTCCTCCCTCAACAAAATTCCCCTCCATCAACAAAATCCCCCTATCCTCAACAAAATTCCCCTCCATCAACAAAATCCCCCTTCCTCAACAAAATTCCCCTCCATCAACAAAATCCCTACTCCCTCAACAAAATCCCTACTCCCTCAACAAAATCCCTCACCTCAACAAAATCCCCCACCTCAACAAAATCCCTCCTCCATCAACAAATCCCTCATCCCTCAACAAAATCCCCCACCTCAACAAAATCCCCCACCTCAACAAAATCCTCCCTCCTCAACAAAATCCCCCCTCCATCAACAAAATTCCCCTCCATCAACAAAATCCCTCCTCCCTCAACAAAATCCCTCCTCCCTCAACCAAATTCCCTCCATCAACAAAATCCCTCCTCCCTCAACAAAATCCCTCCTCCCTCAACAAATTCCCCTCCATCAACAAAATCCCTCCTCCCTCAACAAAATCCCTCCTCCCTCAACAAAATCCCCCCTCCATCAACAAAATTCCCCTCCATCAACAAAATTCCCCTCCATCAACAAAATCCCTCCTCCCTCAACAAAATCCCTCCTCCCTCAACAAAATCCCCCCTCCATCAACAAAATTCCCCTCCATCAACAAAATTCCCCTCCATCAACCAAATTCCCATCCATCAACAAAATCCCTCCTCCCTCAACAAAATCCCCCCCTTCCTCAACAAAATTACCCTCTATCAACAAAATCCCTCCTCCCTCAACAAAATCCCCACTCCCTCGGCAAAGTCGCCCCCTCCCTCAACAAAATCCCTCCTTCCTCAACAAAATTCCTCTCCCTCAACAAAATCGCGCTTCCCTCAACAAAATCCCACTCCCTCAACAAAATCCCTACTCCCTCAACAAAATTCCCCACATCAACAAAATCCTCCCTTCCTCAACAAAATTCCCCTGCATCAACAAAATCCCTCCTCCCTCAACAAAACTCCCCCCCCCCATCAACAAAATTCCCCTCCATCAACAAAATCCCTCCTCCCTCAACAAAATTCCCCTTAATCAACAAAATCCCTCCTCCCTCAACAGAATTTCCCTCCATCAACAAAATCCCTACTCCCTCAACAAAATCCCTACTCCCCTCAACAAAATTCCCCACATCAACAAAATCCCCCCTTCCTCAACAAAATTCCCCTCCATCAACAAAATCCCCCCTTCCTCAACAAAATTCCCCTCCATCAACAAAATCCCTCCTTCCTCAACAAAATTCCCCTCCATCAACAAAATCCCTACTCCCTCAACAAAATCCCTCCTCCCTGAACAATATTCCCCTCCATCAACAAAATCCCTACATCCTCAACAAAATTCCCCTCCAGCAATAAAATCCCCATTCCTCAACAAAATCCCCCACCTCAACAAAATCCCTCCTCCATCAACAAATCCCTCCTCCCTCAACAAAATCCCCCACCTCAACAAAATCCCCCACCTCAACAAAATCCTCCCTCCTCAACAAAATCCCCCCTCCATCAACAAAATTCCCCTCCATCAACAAAATCCCTCCTCCCTCAACAAAATCCCTCCTCCCTCAACCAAATTCCCCTCCATCAACAAAATCCCTCCTCCCTCAACCTAATTCCCCTCCATCAACAAAATCCCTCCTCCCTGAAAAAAATCCCCCCCCCTTCCTCAACAAAATTCCCCTCCATCAACAAAATCCCTCCTCCCTCAACAAAATCCCCCACCTCAACAAATCCCTCCTCCCTCAACAAAATCCATCTCCCTCAACAAAATTCCTCCTTCCTCAACAAAATCCCTCCACCCAAAAAAAAAATCCCTCCTCCTCCAACAAAATCCTCCCTCCTCAACAAAATCCTCCCTCTCTCAACAAAATCTCCCTCCCTCAACCAAATCCTCCTCCCTAAACAAAATCCCCACTCCCTCGGCAAAGTCGCCCCCTCCCTCAACAAAATCCCTCCTTCCTCAACAAAATTCCTCTCCCTCAACAAAATCGCGCTTCCCTCAACAAAATCCCACTCCCTCAACAAAATCCCTACTCCCTCAACAAAATTCCCCACATCAACAAAATCCTCCCTTCCTCAACAAAATTCCCCTCCATCAACAAAATCCCTCCTCCCTCAACAAAATTCCCCCCCCCCCCTCCATCAACAAAATTCCCCTCCATCAACAAAATCCCTCCTCCCTCAACAAAATTCCCCTCCATCAACAAAATCCCTACTCCCTCAACAAAATCCCTACTCCCCTCAACAAAATTCCCCACATCAACAAAATCCCCCCTTCCTCAACAAAGTTCCCCTCCATCAACAAAATCCCCCCTTCCTCAACAAAATTCCCCTCCATCAACAAAATCCCTCCTTCCTCAACAAAATTACCCTCTATCAACAAAATCCCTACTCCCTCAACAAAATCCCTCCTCCCTCAACAAAATTCCCCTCCATCAACAAAATCCCCCTATCCTCAACAAAATTCCCCTCCATCAACAAAATCCCCCTTCCTCAACAAAATTCCCCTCCATCAACAAAATCCCTACTCCCTCAACAAAATCCCTACTCCCTCAACAAAATCCCTCACCTCAACAAAATCCCCCACCTCAACAAAATCCCTCCTCCATCAACAAATCCCTCATCCCTCAACAAAATCCCCCACCTCAACAAAATCCCCCACCTCAACAAAATCCTCCCTCCTCAACAAAATCCCCCCTCCATCAACAAAATTCCCCTCCATCAACAAAATCCCTCCTCCCTCAACAAAATCCCTCCTCCCTCAACCAAATTCCCCTCCATCAACAAAATCCCTCCTCCCTCAACAAAATCCCTCCTCCCTCAACCAAATTCCCCTCCATCAACAAAATCCCTCCTCCCTCAACAAAATCCCTCCTCCCTCAACAAAATCCCCCCTCCATCAACAAAATTCCCCTCCATCAACAAAATTCCCCTCCATCAACAAAATCCCTCCTCCCTCAACAAAATCCCTCCTCCCTCAACAAAATCCCCCTCCATCAACAAAATTCCCCTCCATCAACAAAATTCCCCTCCATCAACCAAATTCCCCTCCATCAACAAAATCCCTCCTCCCTCAACAAAATCCCCCCCTCCTCAACAAAATTACCCTCTATCAACAAAATCCCTCCTCCCTCAACAAAATCCCCCACCTCAACAAATTCCTCCCTTCCTCAACAAAATTCCCCTCCCTCGACAAAATCCCTCTTCCCTCACATACCCAAAATGAACACAATATTGGCAGTAAGCCTATGTAACATTTCAGTTATCCTTTATTATTCCTTACTGCCAATTTATTACATAGTTATCGTTGCGGTCATTCCAAGGCCCTGGTATCACTGCAAAAGAATTAAAAAGAAGGCGAAGGCGCACCTCCCAGCACCACAGCTGGAAGTTGTCAGCGACCCACAGCTGATGGCTTGCGCCAGGATCGGTGAACCAGAACCATCCAGACCCTGCTCCACCTCTCTGTGGTGCCTCTAGTAACAGACTAACCTGTCTAGTCTGGCCAAGGGAGTAGGGATCGAAGAGGGAAGACAACCCGGTACTCAAAAATGGCATGCTGAAGTCGGATGCGTTGGGCCGAAAGGCGCAAATATTACAGTTATACTGTAAACCATAACACAACGTAGACACGCCCTGGGAGGTAAAGAATAGTGACACTGTGACCTTCCAGGCATGTCGTAAGAGGCGACTAAGGAGGTTGATCGATGGCTTGACAAGCTGTCATTGTAAAAAGTCTTGTTATGGAAACAGCGCATAGATTTTAGATCAGTGATCTCTGCAATATGTGCCATTTTGGCACGCAAGGTTTCTGTTTTTGAGATTGTGGTTCTGCCCTATGTGCCGTCTTCGGCTCGAAAGGACAATAGATAGATGAAGAGGTACACTCCTTTAGTCATCGGGCGAACGCAAGCAAGCAAAAGAAATAACATCCATAATTACTCATCACCCAGTGCTAGTAGAATCATCCGAATTAACATCTCATTGAATATCCAAACAAATAAAGGCAGCTGCCGTCCCCATCATAGCAAACACAGCACACGTTAAAATACATAAGGCGTTTCTGCACCGAAAGTGAACGCACCTGAACTGTCCTTCGTCATACGATATCATCTTTCATTGTAAACAATCTGAATATAGAAACACCATCCGGATGAAAAACACAACACACGGTGTGCACAAAGCACTGAACTCAGTAGCTCCGGCAACAAGTCGGACTTGCAATATGAGGAAACTGTAAAAAGGAACATTTTTCAGACAGTGCCTCAGTGGTTCCTGCCGCCTATCCTCCATATTGACCGGAAACTCTTTTTCTTACATTCCATGTTGAACTCTTCATTTCGACGGCATACCAATCTTCACCTATTTTCTTACAAAGATTAGCTTGTAAAGTTTAATTACTTTCAATTTTAAAAATCTTATGTTTTATTAGTCGTGTCACAAATTGGAACCTCTTCGATAAATTACCAATTTTTAAAATGTGGGGAGTGTTGTAGTCTCAAGATATCTATACATGTTGTCGATTTTAAAAAAAAATTGTAACTAATATGTCACTTTGGGATTTTTAAAAAAATAAAAGAACCGTAACCACACTCTCTCTCACTCTCACTCTCTCTCCCTCTCTCTCTCACTCTCTCCCTCTCTCTCTCACTCTCTCTCACTCTCCCACTCTCTCACCTTCTCTCCCACTCTGTCTCAACATCTCTCGCACTCTCTCTCCCTCTCTCTCTCTCACTCTCTCTCCCTCTCTCTCTCTCACTCTCACTCTCTCTCCCTCTCTCCCTCACTCTCTCTCCCTCTCTCTCCCACTCTCTCTCACTCTCCCACTCTCTCACCATCTCTCCCACTCTGTCTCAACATCTCTCGCACTCTCTCTCACTCTCTCACTCTCTCACACTCTCTCCCACTCTCTCTTTCACTCTCCAACACTCACAATCTCTCTCAATAAAACCTCCATAAACTCACCTTATTACCACAAATACATTTCTTTGAACGGGAATTAGAGCTCCTCATACCGCCCTCTCACTCTCTCTCCCACTCTCTCACTCTCTTTCCCACTCTCTCTCCCACTCTCTCACTCTCTTTCCCACTCTCTCTCCCACTCTCTCTCCCACTCTCTCACTCTCTCCCCTACTCTCTCACTCTCTTTCCACTCTCTCTCCCACTCTCTCACTCTCTTTCCCACTCTCTCTCCCACTCTCTCACTCTCTTTCCCACTCTCTCTCCCACTCTCTCACTCTCTTTCCCACTCTCTCTCCCACTCTCTCACTCTCTCTTCCACTCTCGCTCTCTCTCAATAAAACCTCCATAAACTCACCTTATTACCACAAATACATTTCTTTGAACGGGAATTAGAGCTCCTCATACCGCCCTCTCACTCTCTCTCCCACTCTCTCTCCCACTCTCTCACTCTCTCCCCACTCTCTCACTCTCTTTCCCACTCTCTCTCCCACTCTCTCACTCTCTTTCCCACTCTCTCTCCCACTCTCTCACTCTCTTTCCCACTCTCTCTCCCACTCTCTCACTCTCTTTCCCACTCTCTCTCCCACTCTCTCACTCTCTCTTCCACTCTCGCTCTCTCTCAATAAAACCTCCATAAACTCACCTTATTACCACAAATACATTTCTTTGAACGGGAATTAGAGCTCCTCATACCGCCCTCTCACTCTCTCTCCCACTCTCTCACTCTCTTTCCCACTCTCTCTCCCACTCTCTCACTCTCTTTCCCACTCTCTCTCCCACTCTCTCTCCCACTCTCTCACTCTCTCCCCCACTCTCTCACTCTCTTTCCCACTCTCTCTCCCACTCTCTCACTCTCTTTCCCACTCTCTCTCCCACTCTCTCTCCCACTCTCTCACTCTCTTTCCCACTCTCTCTCCCACTCTCTCACTCTCTTTCCCACTCTCTCTCCCACTCTCTCACTCTCTCTTCCACTCTCGCTCTCTCTCAATAAAACCTCCATAAACTCACCTTATTACCACAAATACATTTCTTTGAACGGGAATTAGAGCTCCTCATACCGCCCTCTCACTCTCTCTCCCACTCTCTCTCCCACTCTCTCACTCTCTCCCCCACTCTCTCACTCTCTTTCCCACTCTCTCTCCCACTCTCTCACTCTCTTTCCCACTCTCTCTCCCACTCTCTCACTCTCTTTCCCACTCTCTCTCCCACTCTCTCACTCTCTTTCCCACTCTCTCTCCCACTCTCTCACTCTCTCTTCCACTCTCGCTCTCTCTCAATAAAACCTCCATAAACTCACCTTATTACCACAAATACATTTCTTTGAACGGGAATTAGAGCTCCTCATTTCGCCCTCTCACTCTCTCTCCCACTCTCTCACTCTCTTTCCCACTCTCTCTCCCACTCTCTCACTCTCTTTCCCACTCTCTCTCCCACTCTCTCACTCTCTTTCCCACTCTCTCTCCCACTCTCTCACTCTCTCTCCCACTCTCGCTCTCTCTCAATAAAACCTCCATAAACTCACCTTATTACCACAAATACATTTCTTTGAACGGGAATTAGAGCTCCTCATTTCGCCCTCTCACTCTCTCCCACTCTCTCCCACTCTCTCACTCTCTCCCCCACTCTCTCACTCTCTTTCCCACTCTCTCTCCCACTCTCTCACTCTCTCCCCACTCTCTCACTCTCTTTCCCACTCTCTCTCCCACTCTCTCACTCTCTTTCCCACTCTCTCTCCCACTCTCTCACTCTCTTTCCCACTCTCTCTCCCACTCTCTCACTCTCTTTCCCACTCTCTCTCCCACTCTCTCACTCTCTCTCCCACTCTCGCTCTCTCTCAATAAAACCTCCATAAACTCACCTTATTACCACAAATACATTTCTTTGAACGGGAATTAGAGCTCCTCATTTCGCCCTCTCACTCTCTCCCACTCTCTCCCACTCTCTCACTCTCTCCCTACCTTTCAATTTACCGATACCAAATAAACCCACTAGACCGGGGCTATCTCTCGCACGAGTTTCAAAGAATCTCCGACTTTAATCCAACTCGTTATCCATTGTCCTCCTGACACACAAATCAACTTATCCACGGATGTATTGATACACCAGCCGACGTGTCGGCCCAGCTGAAGCTGATTATGGATACACCAGCCGACGTGTTGGCCCAGCTGAAGCTGATTATGGATACACCACAGATTGTTCTCGATTATCAGTTCAAGGAAAGATCGAAAAAGAAGTCTGGTAGAAAGGAGAACAGCTCAGGCCAAAATAGAATTCCAGAAAATGAAGAATATATTATGCAACAAATATATGTCAATAGAAATGAGAAAGAGAGTTCATGGGTGCTATATAGAACCAAATTTGACCTATGGCAGCGAATAATGGATAGTAGACAAACAAATGAAAAGACGATTAGGGGTCAAATAGATGGGATTTCTCAGAAGAATGTTGACAGTTTCCCGGACAGCTAAAAAGACCAATGAGGACATTCTGAAAGAGGCCAACACAAAACGGGAGCTCCTAAAAAACATCATCATCATCATTGGGTGCCTTCTCCGCATCGAAGGTTGGCTACCATGGAACGCCATTCCACTCTGTCTCTTGCTTTGATGGTGCAGATTGTCATAGGCTGACTTGTCCATCTTTTGGTGTTACTCGTCCATGTTAGTCTTGGTCTGCCTCTGCCTCTTTTACCTTGTATTTTCCCTTCTAATATTACTTTTATTAGTTGTGTCTTTTAACATGACCACAAAATTTCATTTGTCTTGCTCTAATTGTGTTTAGTAGTTCTTTTTTCACCCTTAGTCGTCCTAAAACTTCCTCGTTTGTTATCTTTTCTTTCCATCCAATTCTACCTATTCTTCTGTAAATCCACAATTCAAAGGCCTCAATTTTCTGTTCTGTTTTCTGGTCTAATGTCCATGTTTCTGCACCATACAGGAATATTGAGAAGTTGTAACATTTTGCTATTCTTAGTTTTAGCCCTGTTGTTATTTGTTTTGATGTTAGTATATTTTTCATGGCATTGAAATTACTTTTTGCCATTCCTATTCTTTTATTTATTTCAGTTGTACATTTTTAAATCACTGGTTATAGTATGTCCCAGGTAGTTGTAGCTCTGAACTGTCTCTAGATGTATTCCTTCAACTTTGATATTTAATTGTAGGTCTTGAGAATTTCCCTTGTTTATGATAATAGTTTTAGTCTTTTTGATATTCATATCAATATCATTCATTTCATCATTCAATTCATATCAAGAATAGAGCCACTGTTACCACGCATGTCGTTAGAACTTAATACAATTTTAAAACTTCAGAAAGAAACAAGCAACATTTTTCAGGCACATCATGAGAAGAGGAAAGTTGGAAAACTTGGTTACAAATGTCAAAATAAAGGAAAGAGAGATCGAGGATGACAAAGAGAGAAAATGGTGGATAGCTTGGTGTCATGGCATGGAAAACAGTCAACAACAGAACTGATACGATGTACTGTAGATAGAAGATTGTGGAAGGACATGATCATATACCCCAATCGGTATGGCACATGATGATGACTATGTCTGGTGCTGTTAACGAATGTTTACCTGTAGCTATGACCTACTTATCTTTGTGTCTTCATCTTGATTGACATTTTGTTGTATTCTGTTCTGTCTGCCTCTTTCTTCGCCTAATCGATTCTACTATTTTGCAGCTTTTCTAGCGATTCCCTGTGGCTACCGCTCATCCCTCCTCCCCCCCCCCTTTCCACAAACACACACACACGATGAAGGGAGAAAAGAATAGAATAGAGCCACTGTTACTTACCACGCATGTCGTTAGAACTTAAGAAAATTTAAAATTCTCACCTATTCTGTAGAGTAGGACGTGCACCATGTGAAATTTCAACATAGTTTGCCGGTGCATTTAAAACAAAATTTTCACAGAGTAGTGGAACGGATATGGGAAATTCCTGACTGTGGTGAAACTGGTTCCGTGGATAGACTCGAATATTCCAATAATAGTTCAGTTCTTAGTGAACTAGACTACTAGTGGCAAGAGCTCATTGTCAAGCCATCATCATCATCAAGTACCGTGCCTGCTGGTTTAGGTGATCATGTCTCTCCACAACTTTCGATCTCGACAGTTATTTATCATTTCTTTTGTTGACCTTCTGCCGAGCCATTCTCTTAAGCTCTCTGGTGTCTTTTCTCTTTGCTTCCCTCTATCTCTTCTAGACCAAGATACACCTTCTCCTATATGAATTTTTGTTCTAGCAGTTTTCTTTTAAAGATATTTATCAAATCTCGCCATCTGTCTCTGTTCTGTGCAAGCAGTTCTATCTCATTGAGGGAGCCGAGCAGCAGGAATCGGCTCCCTCAATGAGATAGAACTGCTTGCACAGAACAGAGACAGATGGCGAGATTTGATAAAATATCTTTAAAAGAAAACTGCTAGAACAAAAATTCATATAGGAGAAGGTGTATCTTGGTCTACGCCCTATGGGCCGGTTACGGCTCGAAAGGTCAATAGATAGATAGATAGATCTCTTCGTCACTTAATTTTCCCAGTTGTCACAATATATTCCAGTTGTTCTCTTCTCATTCATAATCATCATGTGCCATACCGATTGGGGTATGTGATCATGTCCTTCCACAATCTTCTATCTACAGTACATCGTATCAGTTCTGTTGTTGACTGTTTTCCATGCCATGACACCAAGCTATCCAGTATTTTCTCTCTTTGTCGTCCGCGATCTCTCTTTCCTTTTATTTTGCCAGTTGTAACCAAGTATTCCAACTTTCCTCTTCTCATGATGTGCTCGAAAAATGTTGATTGTTTCTTTCTGATGTTTTTTAGGAGCTGCCTTTTTGTGTTGGCCTCTTTGAGAACTTCCTCATTGATCTTTTTAGCTGTCCAGGGAACTTTCAAGATTCTTCCGAGAAATCCCATCTCTGTGGCCTCTAATCGTCTTTTCATTTGTTTGTCTATTGTCCATGATTCGCTTCCATAGGTCAGAAATGGTTCTATATAGCACCGATGAACTCTCTCATTTTTATTGACATAGATTTGTTGCATAAGATATTTTCATTTTCTGAAATGCCATTTTGGCCTGAGCTATTCTACTTTTTATTTCTGTGGTGCATCTCCCATCTGATGTTATTATTGTGCCCTTCTCTTTACATTTACATTTACATTACACTTCTCATTACATGGCCACAAAATGATGATTGTTTCTTCCTAATATTGGAAATTAACTCTCTTTTTGTTTTGGCCTCTTTCAGAACATTTTCATTACTCTTCTTAGCTGTCCATGGTATTCTACACATTCTTCTGTAAAACATCATTTCTACAGACTCCAGCGATTTTCTTATCTGTTGTCATATTGTCCATGACACACTTCCATTTATTAAGACTGCCTCTACATAATATTTAAGAATTCTTAATCCATGAATAGAATAGAATAGAATATAGAATAGAATAGAATAGAATAGAATAGAATAGAATAGAATAGAATAGAATAGAATAGAATAGAATAGAATAGAATAGAATAGAAAGGAATAGAATAGAATAGAAAGGAATTGAATAGAATAGAAAGGAATAGAATAGAATAGAAAGGAATAGAATAGAATAGAATAGTATAGAATAGAATAGAATAGAATAGAATAGAATAGAATAGAATAGAATAGAATAGAATAGAATAGAATAGAATAGAATATTCCAGTGATTTGTTCCACAATAGCTCAGTGCTTAGTGAACTAGACTACTAGTGATAAGAAATCCTGGTTAGACCAGTTTCGACAATTCCTAGGTTCACACAGACTTAAATGTGTACCATATTTCTTCAAGGAATTTACGACAGTCTGGCGTAATACTGACATCACCCATAAAATGCGCCGGTTTGTCAATTGGAAAAACCCGGCCATTAACACTATATTGTCCATACCGAGTGTGGTGGAACCAATAGACTACTTGCAGTGAGTCTGCCCCTTTATTGACTGACTCTACGTATGTCTGTCTGTTTCCTTGTCTGTCTTTTTGTCGTTAGACTTTTCTTCAGCTTGTCTGCCTGTCTTAGTTTATGTGTCTTCTCATTAGATCAAATTGATTACAGAAATGTCTTTCTGACGTATTTAAATCCATCCATCCATAGATGCATCGATTTATCAGCCTATTAATCCATTATCCATTCATGTATCCATCCATCTCTTTCTTTCATTAGCGCATCCTTCACTCCATTCATTCATCCATTTGTAAATATAACAGTCTATTATTCTACTATTCATCCATCCATCCATCCCTTTATTTAATAAATCTATCAGTGTGTTACTCCACTATCCACCCATCGATCCACCGATCATTCCATCCATCCTTTTATTTAATAAACCTATCAGTGTGTTACTCCACTATCCATCCATCGATCCACCGATCATTCCATCCATCCCTTTATTTAATCAATCTGGCTGTCTATTACTCCACTATCCATCCGCCGATTCATCCATCCACCCATCTATCCACCCATCTATCAACCTATCCATCCATCTATCCCTTTAATTAATCAATCTGCCAGTGTTTTCGTCATGATTGTCGACAAAGATAAACAGAAAATGAACATAACTATAGAAGGCAGGCAACTAAAACAAGTAGAGGAATTCAAATACACAGGAAGTCTGGTGTCAAACGACAATTCTCAAACAACACAGACAGACTCAAGATGCAACAAAGCTTGTCAAGTCATTGGACAGTTATCACCACTATTGTCCAACAAGGAAATAACTCTGGAGGCAAAACTGGCACTTTACAATACAATCTTCATCCCAACGTTGTGCTACCAATACCAGTCCTGGGCCCTAGATGTAAGAACAATAAGAAACATAAACTCTACAGAGATTAAATGTGTCAGACGAATGACAGCAAAAAGTCTGAGAGGCAAGATCAGAAATGAAGAACTGAGACAAAAGTTAGGAATAACGCCCGCTGTATAATATATTTAAAAAAACAACAGAAAACGTGATTTGGCCACGTTACAAGTCAGAATGATCAAAACACAACACAACGAGCCTTCAATAAACGTGGCGAGAACACCAGACCCAATAGTCGACCACGACAAAAATGAAATTATGGAATATTAGAAGCACAAGGAAACATAATAGCAGTAGAAGCGAACAGAAGAGCAAAAGACTGCAAATTATCTCCCCTCGACTGCTGAAAGGCAAATGAGGAAGGAAAGAAGAAGAAAAAGAAGTGTGCTACTCCACTATCTATCCACCGATCCTTCCATCCAACCCTCTATTTAATCAACCTATCTCTCTATTAATCCATTATTTATTCATCAATCGATTAATGCATCCATCCGTCCATTAATTTCTCATCAGTCTCTATCTATCTATCTCTCTCTCTCTCTCTCTCTATCCATCAATCCTCTATCCATCTTTCCATCCATTTAATCATTCTCCATCACTTTCGTCAACCTCCCTTCTTTCTTCTACATTCAAATCACTTCTCTAATGCCTTCCTTCCTTCCAGCAACACAATCCCACCTCGTTCCCGCCATCCACAAGAGCTAAAACAATTAACCACCTTACCCCAGTCCCAACAAACGAACTCTCCCTAACAGTACCCCAATGACGTCAATTATTTTAACACGCCCATTTCTTCAAGACCAGCCAATCAACGATGTATCGACTGCAATAAACTATAATCTTTGTTGTTCATTACCTTCCCAGGGTACGATTTTCTATGCAGATTTTTCTTTTGTTGGTTTATTCTCTTTCATGCGAATTAACGTGACCGTTGTATCTTTAGCGGCGGACTGTAATGGATGCTGTTGCCAGGTCGAGTGGAGTTTGGATAGACAGTGTCTGGTCATGCGGTGAAAGTTTTGATTGTAAGATAGGGAATCTATCTATCTATCTATCTATCTATCTATCTATCTATCTATCTATCTATCTATCTATCTATCTATCTATCTATCTATCTATCTATCTATCTATCTATCTATCTATCTATCTATCTATCTATCTATCTATCTATCTATCTATCTATCTATCTATCTATCTATCTATCTATCTATCTATCTATCTATCTATCTATCTATCTATCTATCTATCTATCTATCTATCTACACCTTAACTCCACCTTCAACTCCACAAACATCACATTCATTCACTTTCCACAACCATCACATTATCCACAACACGCTTTACATTTACTCATTTCTTGTCCACACAAAATCCACATTCACTCCACGTAACTAAACGCTTCATTACTTCAACCATCTATCATCATCATCATCATCATCATCATCATCATCTTCATCATCATCTTCATCATCATCATCAGGTACCGGGCCTGCTGGCGTAGGTGATCATGTCTCTCCAAAACTTTCGATATCGACATTTATCATTTCTGTTGTTGACCTTCTGCCAAACTATTCTCTTAAGCTGTCTGGTATATTTTCTCTTTGTTTCCATCTATCTCCTCGTCCCTCAATTTTTCCAGTTATTACAATATATTCCAGTTTTTCTCTCCTCATTATATGGCCAAAAATGATGATTATTTCTTCCTAATTTTGGAAATTAGCACTCTTTTTGTTTTCACCTCTTTCAGAACGTTCTCATTACTCTTTTTAGCTGTCCATGGTATTCTCAACATTCTTCTGTAAAACCACATTTCTACAGACTCCAGTGATTTTCTTGTCTGTTGCCCTATTGTCCATGATTCACATCCATATGTTAAGACTGGCTCTACATAACATTTAAGAACTCTTTTTAACCATCTATCATTACAACATATTTTCAAATTCTTGGGTTTGCCTCCTGTGGGATATCCTTAAAGATGGCGAAGAAAGGTAGCATGCACAGCACATGTAAGTCGACCCTGACCTAGAATTGAGTTCGTGAATATCGAATTGTCACGTCACTTGTGTTTAATCAAACCAACGAGCACACACTCACCGGCTGCATTAACACCATCACTACCTTGAAGAAACTACCGGAAATGTTCATCTGATATCCGCCATTTTATCCCGCCAGTATGAGCATTGTGGAAAATATGATACTCCGCATAAATTGCTGACATAGTACACGTAAATCTTTAATGCGGAATTGCATACATTCAATGGTTTATTGAGGTCAAGAAATCTGATACAGTTTCATTAAGTCCGCCCATAATGAACTCAGATCTCATACACATCTGGGCTTGGCTATTTCTTTCCGTTATTTATAATGGACAGTGGTGTTGCAGTGCAATAGTTTCAAATTCGCAACAAGCTTGAAACAAAATGGAGAAAAAATAGCGACAGGAAAGATGTAGCAACCAACTAAAAAAATAAGTGGACGAATTTAAATATCTAGGAAATCTAATGATAAGCGATAATTCACAAGTGGGAGAAATAGAATCAAGATACAACAAAGCTTGTCAAATCATCGGACTATCACCACTATAGTCCAACAAGGAAATAACACTAGAGGTAAAACGAGATCTATACAATACAATCTTTACCGCAAAGTTGTGCTACCAATGCCAGTCCTGGACTCTAGACTCAAGAACACTAAGATAAATAACCAATACGGAGATGTATTAGACGAGTGATAAGATCAAAAATGAAGAAATGAGAAAAAAGCTAGGAATAATTTCCGCTTTAGAATACCAAAATAAACAACAAATAAAATGGTTTGGTCACGTGATAAGGCAGAAAGTCAAAACACAACGAGCCTTTAATAAACGTTGCGAGAACACCAGATTCAAGGGTCGGCAATAAAAAGAAAGGATTGATGGAATATTATGAACACTAGGGAACATAACAGCAATACAGGTCAACAGAACAGCGAGTAAAAGACCGCAAATTATATCTCCCTCCAATGTTGAGAGACAGATGAGGGAGGAAAGAAGGAACACAGTTACCTAGTTTTTCTTTCCGGTGGCTGGGTAAACCACAAGAGTTTAATAAAATCATAAATTATTGTTAATGAGTGATGAAGACGAGTTAGAGGATTCGAAGGTCACTGTTTTCTACTCATCTGTTGGGATCAACTCACCACAAACAAAGAAGTTGACAGAAAATCAGGCATTAAGAATATCAATCACAAAGTGAAAAGAAGACGCCGGAAATGGCTAGGCCACTTTCTATGAATGTAACAAACCAGACATCAAAACAGAGCATTAACATGGACACCACCTGGCAATGAAAGAGGCTGGCAGGTCCTGGTGAGAGTTGTCCATGCTTGCTCATGACCGGATTGGGTAGCGATCTCTTGTGAGTGTCCTATGATGGGTGGAGTTCTCTTGTGTGTGCCCTATGATGGGTAGCGATCTCTTGTGAGTGTCCTATGATGGGTAGAGATCTCTTGTGTGTGCCCTATGATGGGTAGAGATCTCTTGTGTGTGCCCTATGATGGGTAGAGATCTCTTGTGTGTGCCCTATGATGGGTAGCGATCTCTTGCGAGTGTCCTATGATGGGTAGAGATCTCTTGTGAGTGTCCCTATGATGGGTAGCGATCTCTTGCGAGTGTCCTATGATGGTAGCAATCTCTTGTGAGTGTCCTATGATGGGTAGCGATCTCTAGTGAGTGTGCTGTGATGGGTAGAGATCTCTTGTGAGTGTCCTATGATGGGTAGAGATCTCTTGTGTGTGCCCTATGATGGGTAGCAATCTCTTGTCAGTGTCCTATGATGGGTAGCAATCTCTTGTGAGTGTGCTGTGATGGGTAGCGATCTCTTGTGAGTGTCCTATGATGTGTAGACATCACTTGTGAGTGCCCTATGATGGGTAACGATCTTTTGTGAGTATACTATGATGGGTAGCGATCTCATGTGAGTGCTCTATGATGTGTAACGATCTCTAGTGAGTGTCCTATGATGGGTAGCGATCTCTTGTGAGTGTCCTATGTTGGGTAGCGATCTCTTGTGAGTGTGCTGTGATGGGTAGCGATCTCTTGTGAGTGTCCTATGATGTGTAGCAATCTCTTGTGAGTGTCCTATGATGGGTGGAGATCTCTTCTGAGTGTCCTATGATGGATGGAGATCTCTTGTGAGCGCCCTATGATGGGTGGAGATCTCTTGTGAGTGTCCTATGATGGGTAGAGATCTCTTGTGAGTACCCTATGATGGGTGGAGATCTCTTGTGAGTACCCTATGATGGGTGGAGATCTCTTGTGAGTGCTCTATGATGGGTAGAGATCTCTTGTGAGTGTCCTATGATGGGTGGAGATCTCTTGTGAGTGCTCTATTATGGATAGCGATCTCTTGTGAGTGCTCTATGATGGGTAGAGATCTCTTGTGAGTGCTCTATGATGGGTAGAGATCTCTTGTGAGTGTCTATGATGGGTAGAGATCTCTTGTGAGTGTCCTATGATGGGTAGCGATCTCTTGTGAGTGCCCTATGATGGGTAGAGATCTCTTGTGAGTGCCCTATGATGGGTAGAGATCTCTTGTGAGTGCCCTATGATGGGTAGAGATCTCTTGTGAATGCCCTATGATGGGTAGAGATCTCTTGTGAGTGCCCTATGATGGGTAGCGATCTCTTGTGAGTGCCCTATGATGGGTAGAGATCTCTTGTGAGTGCCCTATGATGGGTAGAGATCTCTTGTGAATGCCCTATGATGGGTAGAGATCTCTTGTGAGTGCCCTATGATGGGTAGCGATCTCTTGTGTGTGTCCTATGTTCCGACAGGAGTTCAGTAGTATAAGAGGAATAATCTAGACGTTATATTTAGCGATACGATTTGTCTTCAGCAACAATTACAACAGTCACAATAACGATAGTTACAACAGCAACTGCAACTGAAATAACAGCAAAAGTTAGAACATCAACAAAAAGAAAAATTGTAAAACAAGCAACACAAGCAATTGTAAAAACTTCAAAGCAATGCTAAGACAGAAATATAGGCACATGTGACACACACAAACACAAACAATAATAACAGTAATAATAACAATAACAAGAAAAGAACAGAAACAAATTGAGAAGAAAACGTTGAAGCAATCATTTTTGCAGGTGAGTCTCGAGTTTTGCAACGAGACGATCCCTTGAACACATTCACAGACACTCAAATAAAGAACATTCGAACACAGAAAATTGTCGCCGTGCCTTCATTATTTATTTATGTGCTGGAAGTTGACATCTGAACATGTATTTGATGAATTCGGCGATGTTGGGAAAGTACATCTTAGTGTTCATGTGTGTAAGTGCATGGTTGGGAAAGTACATCAGTTCTTGAGTGTAAAATGTTTTATTCATGAAATTGATTTTTGAAATGAAGTACTAAGAATTGAAGTGGAAAAGAATTAGTCATTAACAGATATTAACACTTGAGGTAAAGAAAATGGATGCAACAGAAACAATGTTGTGTTTGTTGCAATAAGTGTTGTATTGTTAATTTTGGTGAATTTAAACTTGTGTTCTGTAGGCTGATCTTTTTAAATATTAAAATGATGTAATTGTTTCAATACATGTGTAATTAACGTGTAAATGTGATATAATGATGTATTGTGTGTTTTTAAGATGTACATAGTGTTGTCACGTCTAGGCTGAGATATCCGAAGCAGTGACGTTTGGGGGAATTCCGGTCTCATGTGCATGGTGTTGTCCAGGCTCCCCAGTTGGATGATGATGATGGGGCAGTCTTGGGCGTCCTCTTGGCTCTCCAGTGGGGCGTTCTGGTGGGGGTCCTGTTGGATGTCCATGATGGGGAGGTCCACTAAACAAGCCTGGTTCTCCAGTGTGGTGGTGATGGGGAGGTCCACTAAACAAGCCTGGTTCTCCAGTGGGGCGTTCTGGTGGTGGACCTGTTGGATGTCCATGTTGGTGATGTCCTGGGTGCTCTGGTGGAGAATCAGTATTTGCCTGTCTTCTCCCGACTAGTACAGCGTCAGTGACGTTTGGCTGTCCAGTGTGATGGTGATGGGGAGGTCCAGTAAACACACCTGGCTCTCCAGTGTGGTGGTGATGGGGAGGTCCACTAAACAAGCCTGGTTCTCCAGTGGGGCGTTCTGGTGGTGGACCTGTTGGATGTCCATGTTGGTGATGTCCTGGGTGCTGTGGTGGAGAATCAGTATTTGCCTGTCTTCTCCCGACTAGTACAGCGTCAGTGACGTTTGGCTGTCCAGTGTGGTGGTGATGGGGAGGTCCACTAAACAAGCCTGGTTCTCCAGTGTGGTGGTGATGGGGAGGTCCACTAAACAAGCCTGGTTCTCCAGTGGGGCGTTCTGGTGGTGGACCTGTTGGGTGTCCATGTTGGTGATGTCCTGGGTGCTCTGGTGGAGAATCAGTATTTGCCTGTCTTCTCCCGACTAGTACAGCGTCAGTGACGTTTGGCTGTCCAGTGTGGTGGTGATGGGGAGGTCCAGTAAACACACCTGGCTCTCCAGTGTGGTGGTGATGGGGAGGTCCACTAAACAAGCCTGGTTCTCCAGTGGGGCGTTCTGGTGGTGGTCCTGTTGGGCGTCCGTGATGGGGAGGTTCACTAAACAAGCCTGGTCCTCCAGTGGGGCGTTCTGGCGGTGGTCCTGTTGGAGGATGATGTCCTGGGAGCTAGAAAATGTAAAAATAACAACACATCAACAGAACAGTGTACTAGAAAGTTAAAAGACACTTACATGTCACTACAAGATTTACGTGCACATTTTAAATAGGACTTTATGAAGGTAACGCCGCGACAGAAAGTGGAAATCACCACACAGCAACATCAAATTGTAATATTCACGTAGCAGTTAATGAGATAAAGTAATAAACAGCTTTCATCGACATAACATTTTAAAAGCGAAATTTAAAGAAATAAAAATATCGATTTAAAGTTACAAATAAAAGTAACTAAAATAGAGTATATGTCGACATTTTCTTCTCTGGGTGTCATCTCCACATACAGTGGAGGTCCATTTCTCTGTCTCTTGTCTTGATAGTTAACGTTGGCAGGGTGTTAACCTGTCCACTGTAGAATTGGTCTGCCTCTGCCTCGTCTACCTTATACCTCCCCTTCCAAGATGACCTTCACTTGTTTATTGTGTCTCTCCAAATATTCACAATATTATGGTTCTCTTTCTTAAAATTGTCTTCACTTGTTTATTCTTTTATTTCCAGCTGATTCAGAACTTCACTTTTGGCCCTTGTTCCCTTCCACCCAATTCCCTCCATTTTCCTGTAGATCCACATTTCAAAGTCTTCAATTTTCTGCCCTCTTTCTTACTTAATGTCCATGTTTCTGAACCATACAGGAATGTTGAGCAGATATTACATTTGGCTATGTTTAGATTTAGTTCTGATGTTATTTGCTTTGATGGGAATATATTGTCCATATAGTTAAAATTGTTGTCTGCCATTTCTATTCTGGTGTTTATTTCTGTCTGACATTTCTATTCTTGTGTTTATTTCTGTCTGCCATTCCTATTCTTGTGTTTATTTCTGTCTGCCATTCCTATTCTTGTGTTTATTTATGTCTGCCATTCCTATTCTTGTGTTTATTTCTGTCTGACATTCCTATTCTTGTGTTTATTTCTGTCTGCCATTCCTATTCTTGTGTTTATTTCTGTCTGCCATTCCTATTCTTGTGTTTATTTCTGTCTGCCATTCCTATTCTTGTGTTTATTTCTGTCTGACATTCCTATTCTTGTGTTTATTTTTGTCTGACATTTTCCATCAGTTATTAAAACATGTCTAAGAGAGCTATACTCTTGAACTCTCTCTAGGTTCTAGTCATCTACCTTGATATCCACTTGTTTATTGTGTGACTTTTCTCTGCTTATGTTTATAGTTTTAGTCTTTCAAATACTTCTGTCCGAACTCTATTCTTTGCTTGTCTTGCATATTTTATTAACTAGTTGTTGTATATGTCTAGATTGACTGCTAGTAATGCGGTTATAAAATATGGTTATCTAGTTCTCTATTATGATGTAGATTCCTAACATTCCATGCACCTTCGACATAACAACCATAAATAAATGTTTACATCCCAAAATAAAAGGAAATAAATCGAATATCGACATCTTTTCTAAAAAAAAGTAAAAGTTAAAAAGAATATACCAAATATGGACACGACAGTTTAACAAAATAAAAAGTCAAAACATCAAAGATAAAGATAACTCACTGTATTCTGTCCCCTGCCAACCAAAACATTTCAGAACTGTAATTTCACAAGTTGACAGAAAAGTCGCAACAAAAATTGAACCAAACTACTGACAGAGCTCATTCGATGAACAAGACAATCTCCAATTATTAAGTTCGGGTACAGAAAATGTTTGCAAGACTTTTAAAATTCTGACTTCTAAAACAGCAAAATTGTGATTTTTGAGAATGAGGTAGAAATGGTTGTGATAGTGTGTGCGACATCATGTTGAGAAGTTACTGGTTCAAATCTTATAGACAATAGCTGGTTTTGTTCAATTAAAATAAAATTAATTATCAGGCACAGCTGCTTTTTAAAATAATAGAGTGGCATTTTAATTCTATACTTGTAGAAATATCTTGTAAGAAGGGGCACAAAATAGTGGGACAGCTAGCCCCTATATTTCAGCACTAGACTCTCACTATCATGATAAAGACACATTTTATACAGAGCATATTCATTCCTATCTTGTTCTATCAGTGCCAAACATTGTCACGCACGAAAACATGTAAGAGAAAGCTTGTCACGACAGTGAAGATATATTTAATGAAAGTTCTTGCAGTGACCAGAAGAGATTGTGTTAGAAATGATAACGGTCAAGGTCAAGTACGAGACTTGAACCGGCGTCTTAGCGCGCAAGTTTTCACTCATATGTGCTCAGTCGCCTATCCAGTACTGTTCGGAGACTTCTGAATAGTGTCGCTTCAAGCATCGAAACTCGCGATGCCAGGCGGCATTCCTCACCTTCCCAGAGTACTACCCTGGCACCTATTTCTACTAGCGGCTGGATCGACCGCGGGGTATTTTTTTCCCATCCATGAGTACAATTCAAATTGCTTCCAGCGGGAATCGAAAATATAAGAAATGATGTGATAAGAGAAAGATCTGTCATTGAATCAAATCAAAACTACACACAGAGAAAACAATTAAAATAGTTTGTCCATCTACAAAGAAACCTGTGATTCCTCAGCAAACAAAGAATATATTAAGAGAAGAGAAGGGAGAAGAGCAAGATGTAGACTCCGAGTAAAATGAACCAACAATATCAAAGCAACGTTACAACAAAATCAGAGAATTGCTACAACAGAAATTGACAATGGTTGAGAATGTCAAAAGGTCGAGAAGGAGAACTTTCTATCTCCCCTGACTCCCGAACGGGTACAAGTGGAGAAGGGGAAGTTAAATGAACAAACCTGACACTCCTTGGTTTAAAACATTTAACATTTAACGTTTAATATTTAACATTTAACGTTTAATATTTAAGATTGAACATTTAGATTTTAACATTCAACATTTAACATTTAATATTGGACATTGAACATTTAAAATTTAACGTTTGACATTTACATTTAACGTTTAACATTTAACATTCAACATTTAACATTCAACATTGAACATTTAACATTTAACTTTGAACATTTAACATTTAACATTCAACATTTAACATTCAAAATTCAACATTTAACATTTAACATTCAACATTTAACATTTAACATTCAACATTTAACATTTAACATTTAACATTCAACATTTCACATTCAACATTTAACATTTAACATTCAACATTTAACATTTAACATTCAACATTTAACATTTAACATTGGACATTTAACATTTAACGTTTAATATTTAAGATTGAACATTTAGAATTTAACATTCAACATTTAACATTTAACGTTTAATATTTAAGATTGAACATTTAGAATTTCACATTTAGCTGAAACTAAGAATAGCAAAATGTTACATCTTCTCAATATTCCTGTATGGTGCAGAAACATGGACATTAGACAAGAAAACAGAACAGAAAATTGAAACCTTTGAAATGTGGATATATAGAAGAATAGGTAGAATTGGATGGAAATAAAAGAAAACAAGCGATGAAGTTTTAAAACAACTGAAAATAAAAAGTGAACTACTAAATACAATTAAGACAAGACAAATGACATTTTTGGGGCATGTTAAAAGACACAACAGCCTACTAAAAGTAATATTGGAAGGGAAAATACAAGGTAAAAGAGGCAGAGGCAGACCAAGACTAACATGGACGAGTAACATCAAAAGACGGACAGGTCAATCTATGACAGCCTGCACCATCAAAGCAAGAAACAGAGTAGAATGGCGATCCATGGTAGCCAACCTTCGTTGCGGAGAAGGCACTCGATGATTTAACATTGAACATTGAACATTTAACATTTAACATTGAACATTTAACATTTAACATTGAAGATTTAACGTTTAACATTTAACATTTAACGTTTAACATTCAACATTTAACTTTTAACATTCAACATTTAACTTTTAACATTCAACATTTAACCACACATGTTTTAACATTGAGATGAACTTTCTTCTAATCTCCTTGAAGGTAGTTTAGAAGAATAACTTAACTCTCTGGTTACAATTCTGGAATAAGTAAACTAACAACGGAACTAAAATGTCAGTGTGAAACAGCTGTGCTATGTTCTATTAAATCTAGTCACGGATATAAACCTAAAATAATGATAAGAATGGCAGAAACTACAAGCTGTTTATTTGTATAATAAAGTGGCTTCTTTTGTACTAAACACAGAAAGGTCAGCGCATTTATTGTTGACGATGAGTCCATCAACCACATCTTTCTTATTCTTAGAAATTGACACTCCATAGGGGTGGTTCAAATTTGTTACACTGCACAATAATGAGCACTATCTAGTTAATTTCTGTTATTGATAATTTAATAGATTAAGCTCTTCTTCTTTTCAACTCCCTTAGGAGCATAGGTCTTCAACAAACACTTTCCAAGTGGTTCTGCTTCTTGCCATTCTTTTAAGATCATGCCATGTCTTCTCCATCATCTTCATCTCTGTTTCCCATGTCTTCTCCATCATCTTCATCTCTGTTTCCCCTGTCTTCTCCAAAGAATATTTTGGTCTTCCCCTATGTCATTTACTTTGGGGATTCCACAAAAGCTTCTTTTGTATAATACTCTCAGTTGGCTTCCGCAGTGTGTGTCCTATCCAGCGCCATCGTCTTCGCTATATCTCGCTATCCACTGATATTTGACTGGTACTTTCCCATAATTCTATGTTAGTGATTTTGTCCTGCCATATCCCTAATTTTATTCTGCCCAAGCTTCCATTAATGAATGTCTCTATTTTTGTGGTTTTCATTTTGTAGATGAATGTAAATGACATAACTGCTGCAAAGTGTGAGAAATTAGAATCCTTATGGTTTGAAATGTTCAGTTTTCTAGCATAAACGTAATTAGAAGATAAACCATAACTGCGTTAAATAATGTCAGTGTGATATAGAAGTGATGACAACATTTTGTAGACAGAAGAAATAAAACTGAAATACAAACACAACAATAAACAAATATTCACAAATTGAAGAAACGAGCGCAAAAAACTGCCAACATAAATAAACTCAAAACTACATAAATGTAACAAACTGACCTAAGCTTTTAAAGTGATGGAGGTGATAGTGATGTACCTTAGATTTTTTTTGTAACAAACTGTCATAAGCTGGTCATATCTAAGAAACAATCATCACCTGCATGCAGCATGAAAATAAACAGGACAAATCTGAAACAAGTGCATTGCGTCAAATACATGGGCACAATAATAACATCAGATGGAAGATGCAGCACAGAAATAAAAAGTAGAATAGCTCAGGCCAAAATAGCATTTCAGAAAATGAAAAATATATTATGCAACAAGTCTAGGTCAATAGAAATAAGAAAGACACTTCATTGGTGCTATATAGACCCAATTCTGACCTATGGAAGCGAATCATGGACAGTAGACAAACAAATGAAAAGACGATTAGAGACCCAGATGGGATTTCTCAGAAGAATGTTGAAAGTTCCCTGGACAGCTAAAAAGACAAATGAGGAAGTTCTCAAAGAGACCAACACAAAAAGGGAGCTCATAAAAAGCATCAGAAAGAAACAATCAACATTTTTCGGGTACATCATGAGAAGAGGAAAGTTGGAATACTTGGTTACAACTGGCAAAATAAAAGGAAAGAGAGATCGCGGACGACAAAGAGAGAAAATACTGGATAGCTTTGTATAATGTCATGGAAAACAGTCAACAACTGAACTGATACAATGCACTGTGGATAGAACATTGTGGAAGGACATGATCGCCTACGCCAACCGGTATGGCACATGATGATGATGATGACCTAAGCTTGAGGGACACAAAAAATGGACCTGATCGCTTGATACAACACACAACCAAATTAAATCTTTACACATATACACAAAACCAAATCACATATTTAACATAAGCAGAAAACTAAACCAAATTTTCACATAAACCTTATGTTATTATCCATAGACACTAAACACAAAGCACATTTTCATAGAGACACAAAGTTAAACGGAACTCTCTGTCTGTAGATACTCAAGCTAAAACAAATCTCCACAAATACACACAATAAAAACAAATCTCTACAGACTTAAAACAAAAAGGATATAACAAGAACCATCACCAAAATAAATCTCGATATACACGCCCAGACACAACCAAACCAAATCTCCACAGACACAACCTAACCAAATCTCCACAGACTCAACCAAACCAAATCTCCACAGACACAACCAAACCAAATCTCCACAGACACAACCAAACCAAATCTTCACAGACACAACAAAACCAAGTCTTCACAGACACAACCGAAACAAATCTCCACAGACACAACCAAACCAAATCTTCACAGAACCAACCAAACCAAATCTCCTCAAACACAACCAAACCAAATCTCCAAAGACACAACCAAACCAAATCTTCACAGAACCAACCAAACCAAATCTCCTCAAACACAACCAAACCAAATCTTCACAGACACAACCAAACCAAATCTTCACAGAACCAACCAAACCAAATCTCCTCAAACACAACCAAACCAAATCTTCACAGACACAACCAAACCAAATCTTCACAGAACCAACCAAACCAAATCTCCTCAAACACAACCAAACCAAATCTTCACAGACACAACCAAACCAAATCTCCACAGACACAACCAAACCAAATCTTCACAGACACAACCAAACCAAATCTCCTCAGACACAACCAAATCAGACACGAACGTAACAAAACCATCATCTCTACTCACGTGTTCCTGCCTCACGACTACTCTCGCGTCGATGCATATCATCACACTGACCAGAACGACCAGAAAGCTAAGCGCAGCCATGGCTCTGTCAGATCTAACTTGCCTTGACAATTAGAGACCAAAAACTCGGCCCAACCAATGAACAAACCTACAGAAAAGCTTCACTTTTATAGAGACTTCAACCATTGCCCACGGATTGCGTTATTTCTGTAACTTAATGCCTCAAATACAGACCTGGAGTATTGTGTTCAAATAATGATACACGAAGAATAAATAATTTTCTTACGAGAGTTCACTTTTGGGTTAGCCTGGTCCAGTGTATTAGATATCTTAATATATAAGTTAGTATTGTAGCACCTGTCCAGGCGATATTTTCTTACCTGAAGTTGCTTGAGGTACAAGTTAAATTGATATCGTCGTATACAGGTGGTGTTTTGTCCAATGTGAAATTTGCAAGGGAGCAACAAAAAAAATTAAAGTACCCCCGTCACGCCAAGTGGCGTATAGGGAAATATGGTGTTAGTGACCCTATATTTTACAGACCTTCAGCACATGATTTTTGGGGTAATGTGGTCAGTATTACGCCCGTACTGCTTTACTTTCCCAGAAAAAAAAATCCGGTACCCATTTAAGGCTGGGTGAACCCGGAAGCCGTCGGTTGGGATCGAACCCTACCCCTTGTCCGTGGTAGTCCAGTTCACTAACCACTGAGCTATCGCGGCTCCCTAATTGATACAGTAGTCATCATATTATCTTTATCATTATTACTAGGAACATCATCACTATCATCATTACTAGGAACATCATCACTATCATCATTACTAGGACCATCATCACTATGACTATCATCGCAATCACCACCATCGCCACCACAATCATCACTATCAACATCATCACTAACACCATTTACATTGTCATCTTTATCATCATCACTGCTATTCCTATTATCACTAACACATAATTCATCATCATCAAGTACTGGGCCTGCTGGCGTAGGTGATCATGTCTCTCCACAACTTTCGATCTCGGCAGCTATTTATCATTTCTGTTGTTGACCTTCTGCCAAGCCATTCTCTTAAGCTGTCTGTAATTTTTTCTCTTTGCTTCCCTCTATCTCTTCGTCCCTCATTTTTTCCAGTTGTTACAATATATTCTAGTTGTTCCCTTCTCATTACATGGCCAAAAAATGATGATTGTTTCTTCCTAATATTGGAAATTAGAAATTGGAAATTGGAAAACACATAATTATTAACACTATAATCATAATCACTATCACATTCACCATTATCGCTATCACCGTCATTCAAGAAGGATACTCTGAGATCACGGGTAGACTTGTGAACTTGTTTATCATTTCACAAATTCACATTTCAGGGGCGACCTGAGCTCTCACGGACTGGTGTTTGATGAACGATGTTGATATCCGACAACTAATTGTGTTTCATATGTTCGGATTTGGAGACAAAAACGATGTCCTAACATCATCAAGCGCCATACATTTTAAAAAAAAATGACGATCGACATATTCAGGAGAACGTGAACTTCCGGTCAATACGACGGATAGGCAGCAGAAACTGTTAAAGGCTGTGTCTGAAAAAAAATACTCCTTGTAACAGTTTCCTCATATTCCAAGTCCGGTTTGCTGCCGGAGCTAATGAGTTTAATGCTCTGTGCACACCGTGAGTTGTGCGATTTCATCCGTTTGGATCGTGTTTCGATATTCCGATCGCTTACGTTGAGTGACTATCTATCTATCTATCTATCTATCTATCTATCTATCTATCTATCTATCTATCTATCTATCTATCTATCTATCTATCTATCTATCTATCTATCT